>OX383290.1:27796819-28396819 GCA_947523025.1 Dryobota labecula | reverse complement strand
AGTTGCCAACGATCAACGTAATTACCCCAGAATGAATAAAGATATTTTTTATTGATTACCTACTATGAAAAATTGTGTTATGGAACTTTCAATAGATTAAAGATTGAAAGAAATTGAAGAATTTGATACTTATAGGAAGAAGACAAAAAATGTGCTTAAACGTAAATATTATATTTCAAAACTATTAATATTGTGTCAAATAACTATTGTTTAAAATGGAATGATATTATTTCAATGTTTATGAATAATCATTTATCCATACTAATAATATAAATGTGAAAGTAACACTGAACCGATCGTCATGAAATTTGGCAGAGATTATAGCCTAGGATGGAGAAGGACATAGGTAACCTTTTACGCGATAACCGATATCCACGCGGGCGGAGCCGCAAATGATAAATGATTTTATTTCTGTAAGTAGTAGTTTGTAGTAAGTTTGTACATACAAACACTTTTACACGTCAATCATATTTAAAAAACTAGATGAGGTCAGCGTTTCCTATCTGACTACTCTGAGAAGAAAGCCCAAAACAAACTCAGCGGTCACAGTCTCTTTCAAAGTCCAGACATAATCTTGGTCAGATCATGCGAAAACCATGTAGATTGGTGTCTGAAATGGCAAAATCAAAATCGTTTTTACTGGTAACCCTGATGGCAATAAAATGTTTGATAAATGTAATTCGTCTTTTAATGTTTTTTTTGGATAATCTGAAGAAAATTTAGCAAACTTTCTTGTGAAATGTAACACCACTTGCTTTATTAATTTAATCTTTTCAGACCGTGACATGTAAATTTTAACCGCACATTTCACCATTTTGATATTTTTTATCTGAAGTCAGATATTCCTGTGGACAAATACGACGTAGTAGTGCGTTGGTGCCGCACATTGCTGAGCTAGTCCTATATAAGATCATTGGTGCAAGCCATGACAGGGATGAGTTGAAGTTGCCAGCTTATAAAAATAGAAATGTATACCAGTGTATAACACAAATATTCTAACAAGAGTAGTCATCTAGACCGCAGAGGTTCTTGATGGCAAATTTAGTGAATGGGCCCATAATCTTTTGGTGAAATAAACTAGATAACTAGGATATGGAAGTAAAATCGTTGTTTGCACAGATTAAATTTTATTTCAAGTGAATGACACAAGTCATTATCAAAAACACATGTTCGAATATTAATTTGAAATGTTGTTGATAACTAAAAAGTTTCACCAGGCGAATCAGTTCAAGACTCACTTTAGGTAGCCGAATATAATATAAAATATTATGTAACCTACATAGAGCCCAGTGCACTTATCATATTCGGAACCACAATAAATGTTATATAAATAATTCACGTCCAAAAAGTTGTAAAGCAGGCACAGAAAGTAAACGAAAATTGAAAATATGACATTCATTTGAGGGGTGTAAACGAAATGAATATACTTTGCAGTTTTAAAAACACGAGTAAAAACTAACGGAGCGGGCGAGGGGGAAGGCAATCGGAATGTTTTAGAGACGAAGCGAGTTTACTTATTGCGAAGAACTAGTCCTTAATTAGTTAGTGCGGCACTGAATACAAATGACGACAGATAGCACAGGAAGAAGAGGGGCGAGGCTTTTTGTGCTCACACACTTTAATTATGCACAAACGATTAGCAAGAGCAGTTTAAAATGACTAGAATTAACTATTTTAGGAAAATGTGCGCATTTTTTACGAACGAGTTTAACTTAGCATTCAAACGATGAAGCAGAGAGAGGTCTGTAACCAAAAGCTTCAGCGTTCCCGCACTTATAGTAGTAGTGAAGACGAGAGAGACGTTGTGCCTTTTTGTGCAGCTTCTTGCGATTAGCTTTAGGAACATGGGCATAGCAGGTGCAACCAAGTATTCTTAGATGTTTTATCGCTGGCTTCTGTCCGTACCACAACTCATGTGGAGACTTGCTTGGTACCTGCGTTGGCCCTGTGCGATTCAACACGTAGACTGTCGCATTTACTATCTCTGCCCACAAATCATCAGGAATTTTATCATGTGCATGCATGATGGCGCGTGCGGCTTCTACTACCGTCCGATTTTCACGCTCTACGCAGCCTGCTTGCTCTGGGGTGTAGGGCATTGTGAATCTTTGCTTAATTCCGTTTTCAGTTAGGATATTTCTGAATTCCGCGCTAACAAATTCTCCTCCGTTGTCACTTAACATTTCTTTAATAACATGTCCTGCTGATTTAGCTTCATTTAAGAAAATCTTAAGCTTTGAAGCTGCTTCAGACTTTTGTCGAAGAAAGTAGATGTGACGATATCGTGTGAAGTCGTCCTTGAACAAAATGTAATATCGAAACTTCGAAATCGAATATGGAAATGGTCCGCATAAATCTGTATGGATTAGTTCTCCGGATTTAGTGGCTCTAATCCTTGTTCCAAATGAATGCCTGTGCGCCTTTCCATAGACACAGCCTTCACAAATGTCGGATTGGTTGTTCTCCATTTTTAATCCTAGCTCTTTTTCGATGACCTGGCGAACATGTCTTTTGTTCTGATGTACCAGCCTTTCATGGTATACTTGTAAAGGGTTTGTCAGTAATTGATTGACTTCCTGATTTTTGGGCGCAACACATTTCAACTCCAGCTTGAATAGTCCCCCTTTAATCGTTCTAGTTCCAATTACTTTTGCTTCTCCATTTACTTTTACTACACATTGCTTAGGTTTAGACTCGAACGTACTTGTGATCAAGTTATCATGCACAGACAGCATTGAGAATAAGTTTCTTTTAATCTTTGGGACATACCAAACGTCTTTCAAAAGTATTTGCTCAACTTTTCCATTAACGATGGCTTCAGCTCTAATGTTGCCTATACCAATTGCTTCAATGGTTTCTCCATTCGCCGCAGTCACCGTATGTGTTCCTTTGAAGTGCTCGAAGCTCTCGAAGAAATCACCTCTGTTAGTAACATGGCTTGTCGCTCCGTTATCAACGTACCAGTTACTTTTATCTATTGGCAATCCATTCTCAATAGCTAACACAGTCATATTTACATTCACATTTGGGTTTTTTCTAGCGTTTGACGGCTTTGGCGGTTTACCATCTTTTATCCATTTTTGGCATTTCCGCACAACATGGCCAGCTTCTCCACAATAATTACATTTGAAAACTTTATTCTTCGTCTTCTTCTGTGTCTTCACGGCTAATACTTCCTCGGTATTTTGCGTTTCTTCTTTAGTAGTCAATGCTTTTTCATAAGCGCTCAGTTGCGACGTCAGATTCTCCACTGTCCGATCCTTTTTTGTTATTAAAAGCCAACTTGACTTAAAAGCAAAATAATCTTGTGGCAAAGTTCCAAGTATCTTACAAATCAGTAATATCTCAGGCAGATTTGCTTCGATTTGGCTATTCAGCTCGTGCCAAATATTCTTCAACGCCGATATGTGCTTCCTTATGTCATGTTCAGGATCTTTTTTATAATCAAAGAATTTCAGACAGAGATCATAACTTTTGTCTTCGCTACTTCCACTGTATAGGCGTTCTAGTTCGTCCCATACCTCTTTTGCGCTTTTGTAACGCATGACTTGCTCCAGTAACTCGTCCGTCATATTCGTTGTCATCAGAGTCAATACTATACAATCAATCTTTTTATATTGTTGTAAATCGTTCTCATAATTTACTTTAGCAGCAGCATCAGCAGTCTTTGCTAGTTCTCCGGGCTTGATAATTTTTCCTTCCAAAATTTGTTCAGCTCCGGGAATGGCTCTGCATACCGTTTCGATCCTATATCTCCAGTGCTTGTAGTTGTTTCCGTTTAGGTGCACTATTTGTACCTTTGAGGCTTCAGATATAGCCTTATCCATTTTCGATGGATATATCTAGGTACACTTTCTGCTAGAATAAATTTATTTTTCTTATTTATTCTTTCCTACTAGGAAAAAACTTTTGCAGCTTCTCTCGCAACTAACCACGTTCTGCTACCATGTTAAAGTTAGGTGGTGGAGATGTAGGAAAACAGTTAATACGAGAAAAACGATAAAGAAATATATTGAAACTTAGTATAACAAAATAATTAGAATGACTGTCATCAACAGTATGTATTGCTAGGCAACACAACCATAGAGAGTCTACTAATAAGGAGTATGCATTCCTTAACACTTCCGACGCTCACTGTTTCAATTTGTGGAACAATCGCGGGTCGCCAATAGATTTCCGCAGTAAAGTAAAGAAAACCAGTACAGTAAACCGTCGGTAAAGTGCGGCGACGGTGTAACGGGCGGCCGTAGTGTCGTGTCGTGTGGTGACACAACTCATGCCCACCATGTTTACAGATGTTACCCGATGTTGCCCGGTGTTTGCCGACAGCCCGCTGTGACTTCAGTCCGCGTACAACTTTTGGATTTCTTTAAAGTTTCTTGTTGGTAGTTCTGCAACGGTGATACTATCTTGGTATTCCAAGCATGTACAGTTGGGAACCAGGAAACCTATAATAGTACATTTTGATACAAGGGTGGAAAGTAGGTTATTGCAAACGAACTGTCATTAACAAGCCCGAGCCGAAGGCGAGGGTTTTTAATGACACGAGTTTGTAATAACCTACACACCCATGTATCACACGACGTTTTTCAATACAATTGTGGGAAATAGTAAAAAACAAATCAAAGAATTCAATACCTATGTAAGTCACCATGTATCTTTCTCGAGATTTTGGGGACAAAATTACATCTTGCGCAGTTTTCGCCTCAGATAAAATATCGGGTGGAGTTAATTCCATTTCATCACTTGTAGGTACTTGAACTCATATTAACAAAGAAAAAAAAAATACAATTAATCACATAAAAAAATTTAAATTTTCAGAAAAAGGCGCGTTTTCGGAACTGGACATATATATACCTATATATGTATATATATTTTTTACAACGTAAACAGCCTGTGGCGGTATCAACAACGCCACATGCGAACTACGCATCAAAGACCTGACGTCACAAATCCTGCATCGCGCTATCAGAGTTTACCGCGCGACTAGCATATATACAACATCCCGACATCAACCGTTGGGCAGTTGCCCACCAGACACAATACCCGTCTGGTCGAGGATCCTCCCTTTACTATAGAGTATGACTGAACTTAACACCCTGTTCCTCATACCTCTAAAAGCCTATACAGCCTATTCGATTTTTGACAAAATAATGTTGATGTGACAATAAATAAATTAAAACTGGTAATTATATATATTAAACAACCATTTAAAAGACTTTTGAGAATTCAGTGCTAAGACGTACGGACTCATTTAATTTTTCCTCGTATAAAATCTATCCTATTTTATTCTATGTATGAAAACTCCTTGCAACTAAACTTTTTAAATTGTCTTATACTAGTAAATATAAAACTAAACTGCAAAACAAAATGATCGAGCTCGTAAACAAAAGTCACGACTGCGTAACAGAAAGATGATGATGATTAATTTTCGAATCATAATTATAGCCTCTGAAAGTAAGCCATGTTTAACAACTGTATTGAAAATTTATTTTTCATCCCCCCATCTCGGAAAGTGTATTTTTGCTCTTCGATATCTGCGTGCAAAAGCCGTTTTTATCCGCTAGAGGATAAAGTAAATTGAATGTAGATCATCGTGTGCACTAAGTTTGTGAATTCAAAATATCATTAAACCTATTTACTTCTACCTCCATGGTGCCGAATTTATCAACCTTTTTTTATTTGTTGAAAACTCAGACTCGGAACCTTCTTGGTGTACTTTTTTTTAAATTTTCTTTTCACGTCTTATTGTTAAACCTTAGGTTAAAAATTAGAAACTTGAAAACAAGTGAAAAATCTAAAATGGGTGACTCTAGCGACGAGGAAGTTTATTTGAGGCCAACAGAATTGACTGAAACTGTTAATAATGCGCAAATGAGCTTTCTCTTTCAACAATCACGCGAGAAGGCGACTAGCTAAAGGAGCCAAAACTTTCTCAGAAAACGTTTTGCTGGCATATTTTATTGAATTATCCGAGACCAAGAAATCAAGCGCTCTATGGAGTACGTATTCAATGCTAAAAGCAACAATAAAGATGAAAAAAGACATACATATAGACACCTATCCTAAATTTGTGGAATTTTTAAAAAGAGCCTCATTTGGTGATAAACCAAAAAAATCGAAGGTTTTCATAGCATCTGTCGATGATTTCTTTGCAGTCATTAGAAAAAGAACTGCATCGACGATGAGCAGGGCTCGTGGTAGCACCAACACTGCCCTCAAAGCGTTAGCGTGCAAAATTGACAGTCCATTTAATGTTTACTGGGCAGGTGTTCACCTTCACAGGAACAGGAAATAGACGTAAATTATTATTGTGTAACTTGTTTTGTTTACTAACAAATCTAACACCATATTGTTTTATTTTATCTTATTATTTGTAAAAATTTGTGTGTACTACTAACAACCCTACTAACAGCTTCTTTGTATGTAACAATTTTTATGGACTGTGTGTCTGAAATAAAGATAAATAAATAAATAAAAATAGCATCTGAAATTGAAAATTTTCTTAACGAAGCACCTGATTCCGTATATTTGGCGGGAAAAGTAAGTCAGTTGCACATTCAGTATCTACTTAAGTATTTTAATCAACTACTTAACATATTCTAATACGTACTTACTATACCCAAAGTTTCTAATTCAGATAATTTATGTAAACAAAGTAATGTCAAGAAATGTCACTGTCAAAATGACAGGACAGTGGTGCAAAATATTTTATCATATTATATTTTGTAAATAATTATCTATGAAATTAAAGTGAATTAATTATAAGAACTATGCAAACAAAATACAGTTGCCAAACAATATTTTATATAGTGTGTTGGAGACACGGCCTATGATCGTCATAATCAGCCCTTTTAAGTCCACTGATAGACGTAGGCCTCCCAAAATCGATTTCCACTCGAAACAGTATACAGCCGTTTTCATCCAAAATCTGGCTAGATATGCTACATACAATATGAATCTATGAATGAGAGTTGTAATAATAATGTTTTTGAAGATGTAAAAAAAAATGTGAAAATGTTTGGATCTCCTGCATTGTTACCATTATCATAAAATATTTTATACCAGAAAATCTCCTTTTTTTAATAACTTTGTTTAAAACCGAAAATTTATAAAAATAATTACGGTATTATTATTTTTTAATTATTATTTCTTAAATTCAGTACTTAAAAGAAAATGAAACCATTTTTTTTTCGCCATTTGATGTGAATTACCATTACGAAGATATTTTTTTTATATGTTATCCCCTTTGTTTACATAAATTATCTGAATTTGAGACTTTGGGTATAGATGTTAAACATTGAGAAACATTCAGATGACTTACTATTAATTAATTTACCTAATACAAAGACAAAAATTAAATTAAAATTTTAAAAAACCCCCAACGCAAAATAGAAAAGCGAACATTTAAAAAGTTAAAAATAATAATTACCCTTGAGAATAGACAGAATAGTGCAAAAATGTTAATAATAAAAAAAAGAACTTAAACCCACTCCGCTTGAAAGAACTGTAGGTTATACGAAAAGGAATAAATAAAATCTTAAAATCCACCAACTTAAAAGAAGGTAAGTAAGCAAAAACAAAAACCGTCGGGAGCTGCCACTTGCTGTCCTGCAATTACAAAATACAATGGTTTGTCACATAATCAGTAGAATTGCAATCATTTATTCCATTTCAGGGCAAGGAATGGCAGCCCCGACGGTTTTTGTACTTACCTTCTTTTAAGTTGGTGGAACATCACGCTACAACCAATAGGAGCGGAGCATAAATGAAAAATGTTGCAAAAACGGGAAAAATTATTCCTTTTTGAGAGCTTCCGTTGCGTGCGCTGCGTAAACGGTTTAAGTTACGCAAATATCATGTACTCGTATAATGGAATTGTTCCTCTTTAAAAGTTAAACAAAAAGTCCGTGACAGCATATGTCTATCTTTTAAGATTGACTCACTATAACTTTTTTTTATGGTAATCAACTTTGTTTGAAATTAATGCATTATTTGCGAAGGAGTTTTATCAAAATAATATTAATCCTTATCCAAATAAATATGTTATTAATCACAAGTATTTAAATGTAAACAAAATTGTCCTTGACATCACTTGATATCAATCAACATCTTAGGAGATATCATAATTTTAAAATAACTCCCTAACAAATTACGTAGAAAATTCATTACTTATACCACTCTCTTCTCTTAGGTGTCGCAGACGAAGTTGTGCGGGTCAGCTATAGGTATTATAAAGCAGAAGAGTTTGTTTGTTTGGTTGAACGCGCTAATCTCAGGAACTAGATACTGGTTCGAATAGAAAAATTAGTTTAGTGTTGGATAGTCTATTTATCGAGAAAGGCTATAGGCTATATAACATCACGCTATGATCCTTAGGAGCCAAGTGAAAAGAACAAAAGTCAGAAAGAATGCTAAGCGATAACGAAGTTATAGCGCGGGCGAGCGACGGGATGCGACGCGATGGGTGGCCCGAAATTTCACGCGGACGAAGTCGCGGGCAGAAGCTAGTTTATAGATATTTTGAATAACCTTCGAGTAGGTGAGTTAGGTATGGAGTAATATGAAATAGAAAGAAGTCGTGTGCCCTTGATTGGCGATTTTGCTGACGGGGAATCGGTGCGTATTTTCCCTACCGTCAAACTCGTGAATGATTGTATTGAGAAAATGGTGGCACTGTGAAAATTTATACGATACATGCTCGTGATGAATCTAGGGAACCCGCTTCTTATGGCCAAAAGCCCAATCTTTGTTCCATTCCCCAAGATCCGAACTGTACAGGTGGATTAGTTGGTTCTATTAAAGTAGCAATAGGCGCGCGGGTAATGTTGCGGATGAATTTAAAAGCATCAGAGGGTTTAGTGAATGGAAGCATGGGAATAATAAAAAAAACTAGAATGGAATGAACTTCGAAGAGGCCAATTGGAAGAAGGCAAACTTCCAAAACTTATTTTCATCGAGTTTGATGATAAGTCGATCGGTAGGAGTTTTAAAGATAAAAATGGATGCGTTCCAATACAGCCGCAGTGCATAACTTTCCAGGGCCTGAAGGGGTATGGCAATATTGAAAGGGTCATGTTTCCTATCATTTTAAGTTGGGCGGTTACGGTTCACAAATTACAGGGAACAACAGTAGAAAAGGCTGTTGTAAATTTAGGCAAAAAAAAACTTTTTTATTTTTCACTTTTTAGTTATGATACCTAATCCCACAACAATTCGATTACCACTACTGGCTACACCGCACAAACAACAGTGACACAACATGGAAGTGGATTAAATACGTAGGTATTATCGAAGCTAACTCAAAAACTACCCAAGCAAAGTTAATAAAAATCGATTAACAACCATTTATAGCCCAAATGCATCTCATGACAATTCCAATAAGCCCAAACACGGCTAGGATACATTGTTTTATCACGGAGTTCCGGTGCACACTTTCCGGCTTCATCTTCAGATCAGTTCGATGGTACCATTTTCATCATAATTATTTATTTAAACTTGCTTTATAGTCGCTTAACTATCTTAACCGAAATATCTTATCACCACCCGTGAAATACTTATCATTGAGGAGTTCCGTTGGCCATTTGTGGTATTCTTCATGAGTTCCACTTCATCAAATGATACTAACTGAATGCAAATGCTTAAGTTGTTGATGAAAATGCAAAAATCGCTATATGTTTGCCTGTAAAATTTGAGGAGTTCCCTCAATTCCTCATAGATCCCATCATCAGAACTGGATTTTGAAAAAAATCGGACCAATCTGGAAGTATGATCTTTCAAATAAAAAAAGAATTTTCGAAATCGGTTCATAAACAACGGAGCTCTGAGGTAACAAACATTTAAATACAAAATACAAACGAATTGAGAACCTCCTCCTTTTTGAAAAGTCGGTTAAAAAAATACTTTTGCCAAAGGCCAGGCCTATGTAGCTTTGAGCCGTGTAAAAAGTTTACACGATCAATCAGCATTGGAAGAACTGCAAAGAATTAGAAGTCGAAACGAAAACTAAATATTATTGTTGAGAATAAAAGCTTTTGTCTCAATAACATTTAGTACTGTTTTAACTTCTAATTCGTTACAGATAAAAGCTTCATTTCAACGCCTGCTGAACGTAAGTGAGGAGTAGGTTATCCAGCTCATGTTGCAGCATCAGTTCAAGGTTACTAATCTTCCTATAATCTGTTCACTGAAACCATTCTAATGTGCCCAAACATGATACCTCTGCTGTAACTAAGCGAGGAGTTCGGTTTCTGCAGACCACAGGTCATGCTGAGCATCAGATTAATATCACCATATTCTTGCAATACGATTGAATTAATAGAATATCAAATTCGTAACGATCAGACCCATGGAAGTTGCTCACATCCCTTCATCAACGGCTGAATCGATTTTGATAAAACATACCTAAGAATACTCACCATTAAATTACCTTTCAATAAAAAAAAAAAACCGCATCCAAATCGGTCCACCCGTTTAAGAGCTACGATGCCACCGACAGACACACAGACAGACACACATAGCGGTCAAACTTTTTAACCTCTTTTTGCATCGGGGGTATAAAATAGAAGTACAGATGTTGTACAAGTATTCGATTTTTAAAATGATTATGATTACAAAGTTTCAAAAAATATAGTGAAATAATTTTCTTTGCTTTAGTGTTGAAACTGTAAACTGTACAATTATTAGTGTTATTGACTCTTGCAAATTTCACTTTAGCACGTTATGATAATCAAGTAAATGTTTTTTACCTTGCTTTATCCGGTCTTCTCGGGACAGGAACAACGACGTCAATGTGGCAAATCTAAAAGCAAACCGTCGCACAGTGTGGGAATCTCGCAATCTAGGGGGATTTAATTCCAAATTGAATTAAATAAAAGATACAAGTTAAAAAATAATATTGGTTGGTATTCAAATAGATAAAAATACTTAAAAAGTGATAGAAAATAAAGTTGTATAAAAAAAAATGCGATATGAATAAATTTTGTTATTTTAGTCACTAATTCCACTTTCGGCCTCATTTACGGTGGGTACAGAAAGCAATTTTAGGACATCAGGATTCAGGTTTGATCAGGTTTTCTCTTCATTATAAGTCTTAAACTGGATATGAAGGGGTCTGATGATATAAGAAGCCTATTAAGTAGGTCGGTATTGGTGTCTATTCGTGACGTTTTTCTAGTGAAGAATTCCCTATATCTTCGGTTTTCTTTGTTTCTAGCCTCTTGTGCCTCTTCCGATAACTGGCCAATCGGCAAAACACACGAATCTATGACATTGCGGCCATGAAATAAAACTTTGTGCACACTAACTGCCATGTTATACCATGAGTATTCCCTAAGATACAGGTTTCTGGTTTCTTCTGTGTAACTATTGGAGGAATCGAAATTGACTGTAAAACCAGACCATATAGGTACCATGGATATGCTAAAAAGGTTCTCATCAAATTTATTTTCTGAACAAAATTTTTGTATATGATTTTTGTTCTGCTCCATCACAACCCCACTTAATTAACAGTTCCTTTACTCCACTGTGCAAGTCCTCAATTGACCCAAGAACCTCTTTTTTAGATACACAAAGTCGTTCGATATACTGTGATCAACTAAAGATTGCAGATTACACGTTGCAGTTGATTCTGGTACGGTGTTATTGGAAGGATAACATTTCTTCTTAGCCTCTTTTATTCGGTGATAAGATGGCAATAACTTTTTAACCAATTTATTATTCCTTTGCCGAATTATATCCTATTGATGTGTTGATAAATCAGCATCTACCATCATGCTTAATGCTTCATCGGCCGACACAGTCACTTGAACGCTTTCGCTAATCATTATTTTACGTACGCTTTTCATGACGGAACCTCTCTTAGGTGAACTCATAAAAAGTTATTTTACGATAGCTGCAGAGTCCCTTTTACCTGCTTTTCGAAGGTCACATTCATGTGCAATAGTTATTTCTTCAGGGCTAGTAGACGATATTAAATTCTGAACTTTGCGTTTTTTGGTTTTATCGCAATATTCTACAAAACTTTTGTGTGGTTTTTCCTGGAGAGTGGCCAGATGTAGATACGAGTAGTATTTCATTAAAAACATTATCTGCTAATTTAATACATTCATTCAACCAAGTTATATTCTTGTTTAAAAAGCGTTCACGATGTATACCGCTTGCTGTCCATGTTTCGTTAAATTTGTTAATAATCTCCCTAAAAAGAACTTAATTTCATTGATAGCACCTTCCAATAATTGTACTTGAGGCTAATTACCTATTATAAAAGCAAAAATAGCATCAATTCGCTCTTTTTTCGTATTTGAGGTCCAAATATCGAAAATTTGTTTTTTTGTTATTTCGGCGGTCATTCTGAAAACGAAAAAAAATGTATGCCGGTCGCACAAAATCGCAAGTTTTGTCAACTGTTCTTAAAAGTTAAGACTAAACTATAAATTAAAACAATTAAAACACCGGGATATTCAGGTAATTTTTTTTATACACCTTTTGTTTTGCAAATCATCTCTTAAAAACGTTTAATTTAACTGTGTTTTTAAATGACGTTATTAGATCAATGTTTAACTATTACTTAAATAAAATATACTCTAACTTACCTTGAAATATATAAATATATTAATATATACAATACAATAATAAACCAATAAATATGATTATACGTTAATTTGGTCAGTAATCTCAAGTGAAGATGACACTTTAATATTGTTGTTCGTAGTGTAAGGGTACAACGATTGTTACGAGTATGAAGTGGGTAACTTCAACATTTTTTATTTATTTTTTTAACCTACCTACAAGAATTTCTAATATGTAGGTGTGACAAATGGGGTCTTAGGTATAAATAGGTTATAATTATATTATCATTTATTAAAATTTATATTTTGATTTTAATCCCTCTAGATTGCGAGATTCCCACACTGTGCGTCGTTTGCAACTGCTAGTGGTGGTGGGAGGAGAGACAGAGAAGAGATAGTACGCGACAAGGAGGAAGAACGGATGCGAAACAGGGACAGAATCATGGCCTCTCTCTCATGTATTATTAGGCTTCAAATTTACGGTCAAGTTATTTAATACAAACGTTTTACCTGAAATAAAACGTAAATTAATTACTTACCTTTTGAAGCCTAATAACTTAAATTCTGCCTGGATCTACAACGACTTCAATGGGGCAAATCCAAAAGCAAACCATCGCACAGCGTTGCCGGTTCATAGTAAGACACGGACAATATTATTTATGATGTGAATTTACTACATCCATACTAACGTAGGCTATCGACAATAATGTCGTTTGTCTAATGAATACATTGCTATTATAGTTTATTCTTCAATTTGTCAACCGTTTTAACCCGGTTGGAAGATCCATGTGAAATAATGTTTATTACACATCTTTATTTTCTCATATTGTTTATTTTATTTTTATTTACTTAAAAATATTATGTTTTTAGCAAAATATTGTTTATTTTTATTATATTATTATTTGTATACCGTTTATCTTTCTTTTTTTTTTTTCAGGTCCCCCACAAAAGTTTTAGTACAATACTGCCGCGCTAATTAGAAGTGCAGTTAGGAGGTTATTAGTAGTTTCGAGTAAATGGCGCCTAAATTTTTTTACTTTTATTTTAGTTTTTTTAGGTACAGTTTTGAATTTTTTAAATATGTTTTGACATACACGTATAACTGAATATGCATTGTTTGTTAAGAACGAACCCAATTCCCTATAAGGTTTATAAAACTATTTTAAAACAAAAGAAAAACTATCTATGCTTAGCAGGGTCTTCATGACTAAATCCAGTATTACAAGCTATAACAGCAGTAAGTTTGGAGTTACTGCGATTTCTACTAGCAAACGCAGATTACTGCGCTTATTTAATTTAATTCAATTATTATTATCACTCCGACCACAAATTAAAAACGCAGTGCATTAGTGACTTAAAGCTATTCAATATAGTATTTGAAGGTGAAAAAGCACACTTGCTTGGTTATATTTCTCCTAACCATTTCTTAATTAAGGTTGTATGTAGTGAAGTAAGTTTTATGTTTTTGTTCTTTTGTTTTATTTTATTTGCATAAACGCAAATATTAAAATATGGCAGTAAAGTGTCGTTTTATTACATAGTTTGAAAAACATGATCTTCCCAACATCGGAGTGAGTTAAATAATTAGTTACTACGTTTATGCTTAAGCAAACCTACTGCTTTATTAACTTATTCTGTAGCGATAACTGCAGTAAGTACTTTTTGTAATCATAAGTGCAGCAAAACGGTTACTTACTGCATGGACGGCACGGTTGGCGCAGTGGTTAAGCGATTGACTGCTGCGCTGCGTGGCGCGGGTTCGATCCCCGCACGGATCAAATATTTGTATGATCTACAAGTAGTTTTCCGGGTCTGGCTGTTTTTGTATCTGAGTTTAAATGTTTGTAAACGCACCCACGATACAGGAGAAATTCCTAGTGTGGGGCAACGTTAAAAAAAAAAAAAAATGGTTAGAAATAGTATTGTCAAATCAATTCTCAATTCTTTATTGCATACCATAATGTTTAAAGCTGGTAGGGATATATTGTTTTTTTTTATTTTTTTTAGTTAATCCTACGGTATAAGTAATAATTAATGCGTTTTCGTATTTATTTTCCCATTCGAATGCATTTTTATATTTTCAGTAATAAATACAAATTCTGTAAACAGTAACAATTATTTTGATATATGATTGATGTCTGTCCCTAAAATAGTCTATGAGATACCTACAGTTAAAAAAAGAAATAAATTTTCAAACCGCTTTTTCTCGAAAACTAGTTTGAGCGTGTTACTGCACTCTTTATAAGGAGGAAAGAAATAGTAGCGCAGTAATAAAGCATACTGCATTCTAGTTAGTATCTCAAAATAGGTTCTTTACGTGCAAATACTAAGGATAAACGCAGTCACACATCTTACTGCATCTTAAATAAGTATTGTCTATTCTTTCAATTGAAATGGAGCGCTTAAAAAAGGTGCAGTATACAATATTACTGCATTTATAAGTAGTATCCTTAAATTATTCACTAAACATTACCAACAAATCATAACAGCAGCAAGTATTTCTTACTGCGTTTCTTACTTGTGAAATAAATTATGTTCAAACAAATACTGGAAGGCAAAGAGCAGTAATGTGTCCTACTGCAGTTGTGCTTAGTAATTTACTTCTCAGCAAGAAACATACTGCGGTTTGGTTTACTAAAAGTACCACTTCCGGGACAGCTAACAAAATAAGGATAAAATCACTAAACAGAGAGCTCATTACGAGGATTTCGAATCTATGAGTAACTCAATTTTCCAAAATTCTTCCTTAGTGGGTTTGTAATTAGTGCGGCAGAATAATAAATAGAAGAATCGATAACATTTCGATTTAGTCAATCATTAGCTTATATTATGTAAAATAAATGGCGTATGCACAGCACAACGATAGAGCCCGATGTTTTCGTGTGAGTGAGTTGTACGGTGCATGGTAAATGCGCGTTCTGTTTGATGTGATAAGGTTTATAATTGATTGCGTAGTAAGTTACGATTTATGAATTGCGAGTGTGTGCGCGACTTCGTACCTATCTATTGCTTTTACTGAACTGCATTTGTGTAGTTGTGGCGAGTGGATGGGACAGACTGGAGACATCGGGTTTCTATACATTTTTAACTGCCGGGCATATCTCCTTTTTTCTTATATCTATGAATAATAATATTATTATGTATTATATAGTTAGGATTATTAATTCCATTACTTCGCTAGGTTGAATAGGAAACGAATATAACAGATAGTTACAGATTTAATCTTTTAAATGATTATCATACCTTTATGGACCTAAGCAGTCAATCATGAAATATTATGCTATTTCAGTCAACTTTCAACAAAGCAATGCAAATCTTTTTGTGTTTTATTTATTTTACATTTTGTTACTGTAATTATTGTGATAGTTCGAAGAACGTACACAGCGTTATACACTTCCGGACTCCTAAATCGATCCACCGTGCATTTTTATGTTTATAGGCCTAAAACATCAAAATAATAATAAGTCAGCGAAAAAGTTTGTATTCAGTTTTGATGTTGACATACTGGCCATCAATTGGATATCACCATTGTTCCATATTTGAATTCACGAATTCGATGTTAAGGAAACATCAAGCTTTGATTAGAGAATCTTTGTATCAATAGTTATTTCGTTATGTGTTTTGATTTGCATAAAAAGTATATCGAAATTGTTTTCCTTTATTGACGTGAATACGTCTTTAAATTTGCTTCCATAGTGGGAGGCAATTCAAATAACTGATGATAACAAATCTGTAGATGCAGTTAGGAGTTGCATCTATGTACATTTCTATCATCTTCATCAAATTTTTTATTACACCACTCGATAGCTAAAGGATAAAAAAATTCGCTCAAATAAAAAAATTACCCATTACAGCCACACCCCGATTTTTTCAATCCACCCTGACGTTTAAATTATGGATACTGCACTTGAAGTAGCCGCGCAAGCTCTTCAGTCTGGGCTTATTCAGCGAAACGTAAGCGCAGAACTTCACGTAAGTCTTTCTGCCGTTCAAAGAATTAACCATTGATACCTGGAGATTGGCGGCTTCGTGCGCCGTCCAGGAGTATCACGAAACCTGGTCACTACAGCACGACAAAATCGGTTTATCTTTCCCACCAGCCTGCGTAATCATCACCTGAATAAAGTACAGGTGCAAGAACAGGTTCGATACTCGTACTTTCATGGACTGACTGTTTGCGCTCGAACTTTTAGAAGGAGATTCAAAAAACGTGGCCTGAAACTTCATAAGCCAGCCAATGGTCCCAAACTGACACAAGCTCACAGAATGGCGCGCCTATAGTTTGCACCCGACCATTGGACTCAACGTTAATGGAGCCAGGTTCTTTTTACGGACGAAACCAAGATTATGCTGTGTGGCAATGATGAACGTAGGAAAGTCTACCAAAGACAGGGAGAACGTTTTTAGCAATATTGCATTGAAGACAAGATAAGTTAGGGCGGCGGGTCATGGACAGTCTGGAGTGGAATTCCCAATGAAAGAAAAACTGGCCTTGAGGTTGAGACGGGACCACGGGTGCCACCACCAATAGAAACCGACCTTGAATAGCGACCGCTACATTTGTCAATGCCTAGAAGCTCAAGTGATGCCGAGTTTCTGTGCGTGATAATGATTTTGGCGTAAGGGCGCACACTGCAATAATTGTTCGAGAATATCTGCAATTTTGGAAGCATGGGCGAACATTCCACAGCAGCAGAATGTGATGATACCATTGACTAATCTTAAGACCCTATAATGTACCATATTCTGACAAATAAATGATTATTATTATTATTATGTTTACATATCTCGGGACCCTGGGGTCCTGGACCTTTGGAAGGGGTACGAGGGGCCGAAGCCAACTCGCAGAGGCCCGTTAGACGCTTTTTAATTAAATTAGGCACCAACCGACGATTATCCCTGTACACACTATGCAAGTGCACCCAAGGACAACCCCCGGTTGGTGTAGGACTATTGCAAGATATGGAAACAAAGATATTGGACTATGGGTTTGGGTGGTTAAAATGGACTGGTTACCTAAAACTATGGAAGGACTATGGCCCCTGCCTGATCAATGTTTTTTACACACGGATAAAATGGCAGGGGGTGACTTGCACACTCAATAATGGGCCCCCGAAAACGGTCGCTAGCACATAGTGACGTAGCGACAAGGGGGCAACATGTCCTGAGGTGCTCGAAGAGTGGAGAGGTATTCCACGGCTTTCAGAATAATCCCAGAGCCCGGAAGATGGTCAAGATCCCTACAAGCACTTACTGGAATACTTCCTTCCTCCGAGCACGTTTGCTCTTGCGAATCTCCACTCAAGCCGGCCAATAAAGGCAAGAATGAGGTGGGAGCTCAGTTCCTCGTCAGTTTTCACTCCAGCCGGCCAGTAAAGGGAAGCTAGAGATGAGGAACATGACTTCTCCCGGGAGATAGGGTCCGTGGGGTCGCAACTACCCAACAGCTCGCCACATGCTGCCCTGCGCGTTTCTGTATCTCTCTTGGTCTGGCTCCTCACTCTAGACATGTTCCGGTAAAGTAAACTACCGGCACAGACCCAGAGTTCGGAGCGCGCAAGCCGCACCACGACGTCAACCAACGTAGAGATACGGCGGTGGGGTTATTATTATTATTATTATTAGCACGTCATAGTGGCATTAGTTAATTTCATGCCAAACCGCATGACGGCCGTTGTTAACATTCTTGGAGGTTATTAAATAAACGTTTTCAATTCAACGCAAATTTTGGCCCTGAGAAACACGAAAAGACGATTTATTGCAATTAAACTGTTCTTTTTTTTAGGTTTTGATTTCAAATTTGGAACAATGGCAACGGCTACTGGCTTCAAAAACATTTCTTTGTTTTCGTTATGCTACCACTATTTAAAAAAATAGAGATTTTACAACAAAAATATGCAGGGTGGCTCGATTCAGGTGTCCGGGAGTGTAATTGAGTTAGAACTCTTCTGTCGTCTATGGTTATGATAAAAATAAATATCTATGGTTATGGTTGGTGAGAAATCCCGTGGGTTTACAATTACAATTTAATGTTATATTATATGTAATAGTGATAGGTGTTCGTCAGGAATAATCTGTAAGAATTACAATTAGAAACATTAAATGTATCAGTGTTGTGCTATTAGTTTGTATGCAGGAACGCAGGCCTTCAATAATTCACTAGAAAAGAGCTAGTGGACCTCGACACCGGGCTGCAGACAGTCCACGGAGGCTATGCCATTCTTAGGTGGTAGGCTAACCAGGTGTTTATTACCCCTGGACAGGACCAGCCTGCGTCTGGTGACGGGGACCATCACAGGACACTGCTTGCTAAACAAACACTTCCCACACAATAGACATAACGGACAATCCTCTGTGCAGGCCTTGCATGGTGGCTGAGGAAACCGTCGCGCATGTGCTCTTTGAATGCACAGGCGTCACCCAGATTAGAATAAAAACCCTCGGGGCACCCAGATCTTTCACATGTATGTTCTAAACAGACCAGGAGACGTTATTAACTTCTGGAGGGAGGTGGGCTGGTTGGAATAACCATTGATGGCCGCATTGGCCCGTGTACAATGGTCCACCTGAAGGACTAAGTGCGGAACCCAAACCTTTTTTACCATAGAACATAGAACTGTACGTCGTTTGCTCCCGCGTCACCAGTCCTGACTCTCTGTATATTTTGACTGCTGTGTGTTTTGGTATTTTAGTACATTGTGGTGTCTTACGACTTCCACGAGAACGAAGTGATCCCTATATAAGATCATTGCCACTGACGAAGTCGCAATATAATAAAGAAACATGAAGGAAGCATAAATGCTGTGGAAATGCGTTCTTTGCAAAGCATGTGTACTGTAACTATGAATGAATTATGTGATAAGGCAAAGGTGTGGTTTTAAATAAGATGTAGTGCAAAAATTGAAAAGAGTATGCTTACATGGTTTGGTCATGTTGAGAAGATGGGAGAAAGGCGCGACTAACAATTGTATTTACAAGGCAGATGTGAATGGAAACGCCGGAAGGGGACGCCCTAGAACATGTAGTGATGCTCTTCAGAAAGGTCAGGTGCGTAGTACCGTGGGGTTGCGCTCGGCCAAAGTGTTATTGGGTTTTTCCATTAGGAATTTCTCAGTAACAGCCCCGGAGTTTTGAAGTTGGCGGTGTGATTCCCCCGTGCCTCGGAAAGCACGTTAAGCCGTTGGCCTGCGCCTGATCTCACTCCGTTCATGTCTGATTGGTGTTCCGTCGGACTATGAGAGTGAGGGAAGAGTGAGTGCAACATTATTACAAGTGTAGGTACGGGTACACAGTTAAAATTTCCACTCAAACACAAGTAGCAAACAGTTTGCAAGTCACAAGTTGAATTAAAAACTTCAGCAAACAACAATAAGTCGGTAACGGTTGCATGTGAGGTTAAACTTACAACTTACATAAATCAGTGGCGTCGCGTACAAATCATGTCGTCGTCGTGTACGGCCGGGCGTGTACGTCATTTTAACTTATATTTTTATTCACTTATATCCATTGTAGCGGACTTGTGTTATTATAATGTGTCGCGAGGTAAGTAGGTGATTGTGCTGGTAATTACAATACATAGTAGGTAAGTGCGCTTGTGCGATGTAACGTGCGCGCAGATCGTTTCCGCTGCTTTTAGCTGATCGCCGATACGCGGCATTAGCCAACACTCGCCAGCAACGCGGAGTACTGTAGCATGTAACGTTAATGTATGCGGGCTATATTGAACATACCGCTCACGAACTAAGTAATACCTATTTAGGACTTAGTTAAGGAACCATTAATGATATCTTGCTATTTCATATAATAGCTGAGACGTTGAAAACACAAAACAAAGTCGATCGTCTGCGCGGTCCTCTTTATGATTGGCTGTCACGAGACTTGCACCGACTCAGTAGCGGACCCAGTTTATATTGTGCATCAACTCTTATTGTAGTCAGCGGTCGCCGGGGTCGCGGGGTACGCCGTGTGGACGTATGATTAACATGCAGTCGCGTCTAGCGTCGCGTGCGGTGTCGCGAGCTATTGCTACTATTGCCGCTATTGCATCCAATTGCCCGGCACTTAATTGAAACGTCCCAGTTATTTGTGTAGCACAATAATTATACACTGTACTCGTATTAATCTTTACTTGGAACGCGGAAGGGCACAGTCGCACAGTACACTTATATATTTCGATTATAAAACAAGTGTAATACTTTATTCCTCGTATTTTTATGACGCTCGTAAATGTCGAACTGATGTCGGAAATGAAAATAAACTAATAACTGAGGGTAGTCTGTAATTTAAGTATATTTTAACGGGCTATATGCTATTGGCCCCTATTACACTATCAATATTAATCATGATCCTGGATATCGTGATATTATCTTTTCTATCTATAATATAAAAATGAATCGCAAAATGTGTTGGTAAGCGCATATCTCAACAACGCCTGGACCAATTTTACCAATTCTTTTTTTTTTATGTTCGTTGAAGTCCAAGGATGGTTTTTACAGCGTGAAAAATTAGGGTAGGGTAGAGTAGGGTAGTGTAGTGTAGTGTAGGGTAGGGGTAGGGTAGGTAGGTAGGTAGGGTAGTGTAGGGTAGGGTAGGGTAGGTAGGTAGGTAGGTAGGGTAGGGTAGGGTAGGGTAGGGTAGGGTGGGTATGGTAGGGTAGGTAGGTAGGTAGGTATGTAGGGTAGGGTAGGGTAGGGTAGGTAGGGTAGGGTAGGGCAGGGTAGATAGGGTAGGGTAGGGTAGAGTAGAGTAGAGTAGTGGAGTTTATACTATAGCTTTTGACAGAACGAAGTCTGTCGGGTCAGCTAGTATATATATAAAAATCAATTGCTGTTCGTTTGTCTGGCTAAAACTTGAGAACGGCTGGGCCGATTTAGCTGATTTTGGTTTTGAAATGTTTGTCGTAGTCCAGGAAGGTTTAAACGGTGACAAAATATGGAAAAAAAATACAATTAGTGAACGGCTGGACCGATTTCGTAAAATATATTTTTTTTTAAGGTTTTAGGTAGGTAGATAAGGTAGGTAGGTAGGTAGGGTCCCCCCCGGTGGGTTCCCGCATTGTCGAGGCGGGGGGGCTCAGTAGCCGTGGCTTGGAGGGCCACGGTGAAGCTAAGAGGAACCCGAGGAGGGGGCCGCTCGTCAGGGCTTTTGCAGCTAAGCCGACGACGTAGCGGCCGTAGGTTGCGGTGCCGCTTTGGCGGCATCGCAACTGAGGCGGGCCGCGATGTCGAATGGGCGGCATCGCGGCTGAGTGTCGGAGGGCGCGGCGGGAGAGGAGTGCCGGTATGCGGTGAGCCGTTCTCCCTACCTTCCGCGGCCTTGACGGGGTCGCCACCGTTGAATGGCGGACGCGGTGGGGCCGCAGAGGAAGAGGAGTGTCGGTATTGCGTTGGCCGCTCTCCCTATCCTCTGCGGCCGAAAAGTGGTAGGCGGCGGGGCCACTAACCTGACCCGTCGTGGGGGGACCAGGGGCGCCTGGACGCGGGGTCGTCTGGCGCGAGGTCCCAGGTGGAGGCCAGCAGGCAACGGGTGCGGGGGCACCCTTGCCTGTATTGCACAGACCTCCACCAGTGTCGGACGGGAATGGCCAGGTGTTCCCGGTCATTCCCATATCGCCCCCAGGCTGAGGGGCATGCGGGGCCCGCCAGCTAGGCGGGCATGCGCCGGGAGGGTTGTGGACGTAAAGGCTGTGCCGGTTTCCCATGACCCTCCTATCAAGGCGATGAGGGAACTCCGCTGAGTTTTAGTGGGTATACTGCCATTTTGGCAGGGAGTCCCACATACCCCGTCTCGTCCCCCGACGAGCGGGCATGCGTAATGCATTACTCAGCGTCAAAAAAAAAAAAAAAAGGTAGGTAGGTAGGGTAGGGTTGGTAGGTAGGGTAGGGTAGGGTAAGGTAGGGTAGGGCAGGGTAGGGTAGGTAGGTAGGGTAGCTAGGGTAGGGTAGGATAGGTAGGGTAGGGTAGAATGATGTTTTCTGTAACACGAAGTAATATTATGCACTGGCTTGTGTCCTCTTGCGTCAGGTGATAGTACTGACGCCAGGGTTAGGCATCACCAGCTTAGCAACCCTCTGGAGACGTCAAGGATTGGAAAATTGCGTAGCTTCAATGTTATTCCAGCATAACTTGTGATCTTCAAAGAGCAGGGAACTTCCCTTATGTCGGAGAGGAGGGAACTGCCCTTCCACCGACTTGTACTTAAATCACAAGACTTGCAGACTCGAGCACCAAAAGTAGAATGAACCTCACCGCTCGGCACCCTTCATCGTTTCGTAGATGATCGGCCTTTCAAATTTTGACAAGATTTCTAGAACATAAAAAGAAAAGTAAAGTAATTTATAACCAGGTCTAATATCAAATACCTATACAACCTAACCTCCATGCACCCACAGTAAATTAAAAATAAAAACCTAGGCTTGCCATCATCTGACATTACAAAAGGTAAACAAACATTGTGAGAGTATTATAAATCAACAGAAAAACCTTAATAATAAAAATTACAGAGGTCTAGGAATGCTTAACCACCAGGAAATGGCCATTCAGTTACATGGAGAGAGCGTATGATAAACAAATCTACATTATAATAGCCAAAAAGTAAGTACAAAAACACAAACATTACATAGGACGAAAAGCGACACTTTCCTAATTAGTTTTATAACATGCGCTTATAAGACTGCAAGTTCTAGTAAGAATCTTATAAAGAAATCCTGTAAACGTTTATAAAATTAGTTATAGGTTCGTACATGTACTTGTAGCGCAAATCCTCTTTTAAATGCTGTTGTAAGATCACTGCATTAGTCAAAACGTCTATTAGATTCCTATATGACGTTTATTCTTAAAAGTCGATTACTATAGGAAAATTTTGCTACTTGGGATGTTCATGCATATACACTAATGACACAACACTGATACATTGAATGTTTCTCATTGTCATTCTTAGAGATTATTCCTGACGAACAGCTATCAATCTATATACATATAACTAGCTTTTGCCCGCGGCTTCTCCCGCGTGGATGTCGGTTATTGCATAAAAAAGTAGCCTATGTCCTTCTCCATAAACCAGGCTATATCTCAAATTTCTAACTTAATATTAAGAATTTAGAAGTTTGATTTCTGTTTACTTTTGTTTTGCAATTAAAGTGATAATATGTATTAATTTCTTTATATAGGTAGGTAGTACTATTGGGAACAAACAGTGTCACTAATACCATTAATCCATACTAATATTATAAATTCGAAAGTAACTCTGTCTGTCTGTCTGTCTGTCTGTATGTTACCTTTTCACGCCTAAACCACTGAACGGATTTCGATGAAATTTGGCAGAGCGATAGATTGCATCCCGGGGAAGGACATAGGCTACTTTTTTTCTCAAAAGTATCCCTAAAGGGGGGGATATAGGGGATGAAAGTTTGTATGGGAAATCTGTTATTTCTTATGTTATGGATATGAAAATTCAAATTTATGCTTTTGGTAACAAAAAATGAATTGTGTATTTCATTGTTTTTCTAAAATGATCCCTCAAGCGGTTAAAATAGGGGATGATTTTAAAATTCACATGTTATATTGACATTTTTGTGTAACTATTTTCAAGAGATTTAATGGATTGGAAATATAGTCATAGTCCGTATCTGGAGGTGACATTTACTCTTTATTTCATTAAAATCGGTCCACTCCATCAAAAGTTATCACTACTTGCAACAGGTTGGTGAAACAGAGTTTAGGTTTACCGGTGTGGTCGATAGATGGCGCTGTGCAATGACGCGAGTTTCTGAATCGCGGTGTTAAGAATTTCTGTAGGATAGTAACCCTCATTCATGAAAAGCGTTCTGTTGGTCGTTCGTGTCTAAAAATAATCGTTATTCGTTCATAACTTCATAGATAGTTGAATATTATAGTAGGTGGGTCGTTGTCGAATTTTTGACGGACGAAACGCAACCGTTTTCCCGACGACGAAAACGGTCGTCGTTGCAACTGGTTTGAAGACGGACGACGGACGACGAAACTTAATTGCGTTTTCGTCGAGTGAAATAGTTGGAGTTTCTTACAACTATCAACAGGTTTGATCGTCGCATCACGAACGACAGTATTGACAACCGGTATGTAAGGTAAGGTAATACATTATCGACTGTATAGCACTGACATAAAGTTCACTTTCTATTGTAAGGACTGTTTTGCAAATGAACGAACGACGACGCGACGGACGAGATAGTTGACTCATTCCATTCTAGACTGTATTTTCATAGACGTAAAATAAAAAATCGCACTAAATAATTCGAAGACTGGTTTGTGCAACGAAGACTGTAGCAACCCAGGACGTAAAACGGTTTCATCGTCGCAGAACACAAAACGGTCTTTGAAAACGGTTCGTCGTCGCAACGCCCACTCCTAGACGAAACGCAATCGCTGTGTTGTCATACCTGATTTTAGAAAATCCGTAGAAATAGGTAGATTTTAAATGAAAAATTGGTAGATCCTACCACCCTAATTTCAGTACATTTTCGGAATTAATAATTCGAGTAAATAAAAAGGTTTTCTGTTCTAAAGAGGTTTTATTATTTTATTGCTGATGTTAGTTCGGATTTTTGACTCCGTGTTCCTTCTCCTCTACTATCATTTTCATTGTTGCTGTTAGAATCCATTGTGATGTAATGATAACGAGACGAGAATAGGTAAAAAAGCACGATAAATAGTTACAAAAGTTGTATAGGTACAAAATTCAAATGGCCGCGAACGAAATATAAACAAAACGCGCGAACTCTCTTTTCATAAAAAAATGTCAAACGTTCCGGTTCGTGATAATTTTGTCCACAAACAACCCATAATGTATCGTTGTCACGCTCACTTCGCTCCCGCTCACATCTCATACTGACGCGATCGCGCCAAAACCGGAGCACAGATCGTTTCGGAACGCTGCTAACTGTCAGTGTCAGTGTCGTCAATCCGTCACAAGCACAGAGTTCCGTTTCAAGTGTCATAGCGCGATCCGACGAGACGGTAACATTCCATTACATGTACAAGACGCATGCATGGCTTAAATTGTGTGTTCCTAGAAAATGTTTTCGATCGTAATATTTTGAAAAATAGGTAGATTTGAGGCCGAAGTTGGTAGATAGGTAGATGGGAGGTGAAATAGGTAAGATTTACCACAAAGTTGGTAGATGTGACAACGCTGTGCTATACCCGAAGTATCTAATTCCGATAATTTATGTAAACAAAGTTATGTCAAGAAATGTCACTGTCAAAATGACAGGACAGTGGTGCAAAACATTTTGTCACTAAATGTTTTTGTAAATAATCATCGATAAAATTAAAGTGAATTAATTATAAGAACTATGCAAACAAAATACCGTTGCCAGACAATGTTTTTGTAGTGTGCCGGAGACACGGTATATGATAGTCATAATCAGCCCTTTTAAGCCCAGTGCTAGACGTAGGCGTCTCAAAATCGATTTCCAATCGAAACAGTTTACAGCCGTTTTCATCCAAAATGTGGCTAGATATGCTACTTACAATATGAATCTATTTATGAGAGTTGTAATATAAGTGTTGTTGAAAATTAAAAAATGTGAAAATGTTTGGATCTCCTGCATTGTTACCAGTATCATAAAATATTTTGTACCAGAAAATCTCCTTTTATTAATAACTTTGTTTAAAACCGAAAATTTATAAAAATAATTACGGTATGATTATTCTTTAATTATTATTTCTTAAAATCAGTACTTAAAAGAAAATAGAACCTCTTTTTTGCAATTTGATGTGAATTACCATTACGAAGATATCCCATATATAGTTGTGTTATCCCCGTTGTTTACATAAATTATCTGAATTTGAGACTTTGAGTATAGGTTTATTATGTTGTTTTATAAGTAGTGTATTCTAAGACGTATTTTTAGTTAGTTCATTAGGTTTCAAAAATATTTTCTTGTGCACGTAGTGTGCTGTTTACAATAACATATATATAAATTTATTAAAATTACTTTGCATATTGTTATGGGACATAGGATACTTTTTATCCCGACAGTACATTCCCGTGGGATAAATTCCGACCTCCACGCGGGTGAAGCCGCGGGCAAAAGCTAGTATTAATTAATATAAGTGGTGGTAGGTACTATCGCTAGTATCACCGGTGGTTCAGTTCGGTAGTACTAGTGGGAATAAAGGTTGGGAACAAACAGTCTCACTAGTACCACTAATATTAATTAATATAAATAGTGGTACTATAGAGAACGAAATTTCCCGCTAGTACCACCGGTGGTACAGTTGGGTGGTACTAGTGGGAACAAAGGTTAAAGTGATTCACTATGTGAATAGAAACCGAAACAAATGACAATCTATACTAATACTAATATACTAATTACTAATTACTAGTTACTAATTTACTAATTTACTAATTACTAATTACTAATATTACTAATATTATTATAATTATTATTATCTTTTATTTCATTAATACTTACATATAAATTACAATTTTAAATATTTGAATATAAAAAATATAAAAACATTTAAAAATATCAAAAATAGTGGCCCATCGGCATCAGGAACAGGGTCCAAGCTGCCGATGATCAGGGCTCTAGAGAGAGGAACCTCCTCACTATGCGTGCCGTGTCTAGGAGTACTGTTCTCTGAATCAAGCCCTTGATCCAGCCGCGCAATGAGAGCCTCCTGAGGTTGTGGTCGAGGCTCTCCGCTATTAGGCCATTAACCGTAACAATTATCGGTACAATGATTGCAGAGTCGACATCCCACATGTCGACAACCTCGTGTGCTAAGTCAAGATACTTGATTTTTTTATCTTTCTCAGCTGTCACGAGATTCTCGTCATGAGGGACAGCGATATCAACAATCATTGCACGACGCTCTCGTCGATCTATCACCACAATATCAGGCTTATTGGCTACAATAGTCCTGTCTGTGATGATAGATCGATCCCAGTACAGTGTGGCATGACCAATCTCGAGAACTGGATCGGGCACATACCTGTAGTATGGTACTTCGGAGTCCACAAGGTTGTACTGCAAGGCTAATTGCTGGTGAATAATCCTAGCCACTAGATTGTGTCTGTGCAAATATTCGCCGTTAGCAAGATGAGAACAACCGGAAAAAATATGTCGAATTGATTCACCGGGACGGTGGCATGCCCGACAGATGTCAACCGTACCATCCTTCACAATGTATTTCCGATAATTATTCGTCATGATAACTTCATCCATAATCGCACAGACAAAACCTTCGGTTTCCCCAAAGAGGTCGCCGAAACGCAGCCAGGATATAGATGCTAAAAAGTCTACATCAGGCCCATGGAGGGCCCGGAAAAACCGTCCGTGAAGCTCTTTGCCTTGCCATACTTCCCTACGATAGTTGGTATCAAGTACTGCAGGTTTGCGCCAGTTCTCTTTCGCCAAGGAGAGCGGGGTGAGGCCCTTGTCCACTGCGACCACATCTCGGTGCATTCCCACGTCAGTTTGAAGGAAATATTCCCTGATACTGCAAATCTCGCGGTTGTGGAGGGTTTTAGCATTTAAAAAACCTCGACCCCCACACTTCCGCGGGATGTACAGTCTCATAACCGATGATCGTGGGTGATGCATCCGACATGCCGTCAGCAATGTACGGACCTTCCTATCCAGAGCGTCAAGTTCCGTCTGAGTCCATTTGAGTATGCCGAAAGAATACATCAAAATCGGCATGACCAACCGATGAGGAGGTTATTTGTTTGATACATAAGCAGTAGGTATTTAGAGCTATGATGAACAGGGTGTAAAGTTCACTCATACTCTATAGCATAGATGGGCAACAACAGGCGCGCGGGCCGGATCCGGCCCGCGAGACATTTTAAAAAAACCCAATAAAAAAAATATTACATAAAGAAAGAAAAGAAAAGAAAGAAAAATTGTTTATTCTGCACAAACAAAACGCACTTAATAAAAAATAAAATTATAAAATACATACATTGTAGTAGCCAAAAGCCTCTTATTCAAGCAATAAAAGATTGTCAATTTAGTCCATTGCTTGATGTCAGGACCAGGGACCAAAGACAATTTATATTGTTACACTGTGTTGCGTCACTGACAAAAATGTCAACAAACAAACGATTTAGACAAAAACATTATGCCGATCACAGAGTGGAAAATGACTACTTTTGTAACAAACAAACACATTAGGTGCTTATGCTCACGGGAGTGACAGTGAGGCGGCAAACATAAAATCCTTTGATGTTTGCCGCCCACTCGGCTTGCTCGATCAAATTCTTTGAGGTTTGCCGCCTTACGGGCTAAACTAGTTTATTCCAGATTATTCCTTCATTTTGCCTATATAAGCGGGTGGATGGCCCGAACGTTAGTTCAATTCTATTTGAGCTACCGAGGTGATAACTTGGACAAGCGATATCTTAGCGGACTGCTCGAGCCATCAACTTGCTTTGTGACTTTGTGTGCATCTTGAGTGGTTACTAAATATAGTTTGGTATTAAGTTTATTGGACGAAAAGTAAACAAAAATGATGTCTGGTGGAAAGAAATGAAAAGTAGATACAGAGGGTCGCCAGTTTCAAGAAAAATGGACTGAAGAATTCTTTTTTATCTTGCACAATGGTAAGCCTATTTGTTTGCTGTGTAATGAATCAGATCAAACTACGCTTGTGGGAGTCACAGATGCTGTCTGGTAACAGTTACCATTTCAACACGCTCTCTGCGTATGAAAATATTGCTTATGCTCAATAAGCTGAAGAACTCAAGTTACTGTCGGAACAATTTTCGAACAGATTTAGCGACTTCAAAAACATGGAAGACTATTTCAGTTTATTTGCTACCCCTACAAAATGCTCCAATACACTTACAATTGGAGTTGATCGAGATTCAAGAAAACTCACTCCTAAAATCGAAATTTTAAGACGTCGAGTTGTGCGATTTCTACAAAAAATACCTAGAAGAAGAAAATTTTCCGCAGCTTAGAAAATTCGCAAGACGATTGATTTGTGCGTTTGGCAGTACTTATAAATGCGAACAGTTCTTTTCATTGATGAAAGTTAATAAATCAACACATCGTACAAGACTGACTGACGATAATTTGGAAAATTCTTTACGTCTTTGTATCAGTGGAATTAATCCAAATATCGATGGATTAGTTTCCCAAATTCAAGCTCAAGTGTCTCATTGATTTTGGTGTATTTAACTTTCGTAGTTTGTAACAATTGCAAATTTAAGGATTTAATTATAATGTACCATTTTTTTTAATTTCATTTTTTTTTGATATTTTAATAAATTGTACTATAATAACATTGTCGTATTATTTCATGTCTATTATCTATCGCAAAAAATATTATCACTACTTTAAAATGCATTAAGTACTTTTAAACGCGGCCCGCGAACGTATTTGCACGATAAAGTTTGGCCCTCAACATGTCAAAGGTTACCTATACCTGGTCTATAGTAAAGGGAGGATCCTCCGACCTGACGGGTATTGTGTCTGGTGGGCAACTGCCCAACGGTTGATGTCGGGATGTTGTATATATGCTAGTCGCGCGGTAAACTCTGATAGCGCGATGCAGGATTAGTGACGTCAGGTCTTTGATGCGTATTTCGCATGTGGCGTTGTTGATACCGCCACAGGTGCAACTTAATATTAGGTAACGTTAACTACTTAATTTTATAAACGGTACCCAACTTAGGTAAATAATGCTATTTAATAACGAAAAAGTAAGTGACGATAATTTATATCTTTTTAGCGGCAGCTGGTGCGGTTCGAGGACAGGCACCATTTAATAGCTCGCACTAAAGTCGTGCCGGCACGAGCACGAGCGCGAGTTTAAACAAATGTGAATGATTTTTGTATAATTTCATTAGCGCGGCGGCTGGCGACTCGCCAGACACTGGGATTAAGGTGAGAAACAGACGGTGGAGCAGAAGGCTTACTTCTCAGAAGACCGTGATATGGAATAGTCCCACACTAGTTAGTTTTGTTAGATATCATGTAATGGCGTCTAGTTTCGAGTCATGTCACATGCGTATGTTACGGCGCTATTTGGGTTGTAAACCATGTAGATACTATAGGGTTTTCAATACTATGGGTGCCAGTTATCTCTGAGCCCATCAGCTTTCTTAGAGCAATATTTACATTCTGCCTGTTTGCTCTGTCACCTCAACAAATTATGACTGCAATTCAGAGCTAGACTGAATGACCAGTGGTAGATGATAATACCTATCGTACCTTTTGTGTTCGCCTGTGGAGTGACGCCGCCGCGCCGCGCCGGTGGTACGCGCAGGCTGGACTCTTGCCAGCACTGCGCCTTAAACAAATTTACTCTTGGCTTTGGGCGACGTAAGTGTGCCTAACGACGCGCTTCCCCTGCGCCCGCGCCTGCACCCGCCCCCGCTGGCGCCGGACAATGTGCGCGCATCATATAACTCCACTCCGCACGTACGACTCATACTTCTGTTTGCGCTAAATGTTGGCGCAGATTTGCCGAAGATAATTTTTTAACCTCTTTCAAGATTCAGGACGATTTGGAATAACAAAAAAAAAAAAAAAAAAACAGTCTGAGTCCTGTAATAACACACATTGTTTACGTTGCGTTGATGAGATATGATACCTGTCTCGAGCACATCGGGGTGGGGTCAAAATGTGTGTGTATTTATTACCTTAATTAATTGTCGGAAAAACACTATCGGTGACAAAGTAAATGTGTAGGTACACATAATAAAGTTGTATACTTTCTTTGTTTTTCATGTTGGTTATTTGTAAAGAAATAGCTCGTGAGCACAACTTTTGTACTAGAATCATAAAAGAAAATTGTACGATGTAATATTAAATGTAGTTTCTTATTACGACTACGACGTACTATTGTTTGACTTCAGTAATGACTAACTAATATATAACTCGACATATTTACGAGCCTTTCGATAACATTTAACAAAATGGTTTTAAATTGTTATTGTAAAACAAACTGTGAAGTTGCCGCGATGCAATCTGCTGCACATAAGTTGCGCCGATATTTCAGGGTGACTTGCTCTAACAAAGTACAGCTATCGAATGGTAGTTGAAGCGCGATGGAGTTATTTACCGCCGCACTCACATACTTTAAGAAGTTGGAGCGGCGCACGTTTGTACCCCGGACCTCCCCCCTCCCCCCCGCCCTCCACCCTGCCGGGGTTCAACTAGTGCAAACTCGGGCGACAATGAGCTTAGGTACTGCAAAAATGTTCTACTCCGCGGAACAAGATAGATGTGACATTTCAGGATTTTGCCAAACTGCATGGATGTTGATGGCAGTTTTTTTTGGTATCCCGGTTTTTACCAAGACTACTATTAATAGTAATTAAATCTCTAGACTAACACAAGATCACTAAATAATATTGCTACCAATATCGGCTAGAAATGCTCGTATATGTTTCCCACTGTTGCGACGTAAACTCTGTCTCGCGTCGCGCCGTCGTTCTGACTCAAGTGTCGGAAGATGTCGAATTGTTTTGACATGTTCAAGATTTGTATATTTGGTTGACTTGATACGAGAAGGCCAGCGAGGGGCTGAGACACAGATAGAGACGCGCGGGGGGAGCGGGCGCGGGCTCGCGTGTTGCTGGTGCAACAGTGAACTGGGCCTCAAGTCTGCTATTATAATAGTGTCAGAATGGTCTCTTCATTGTGAGTTTTTGACAGATTTGCCATACAAACACTGTCAAATACTCACAATGGCGAGACCATTCTTACACTATTGTGATAGCAGACTTGAGGCCCTGTTTGATGGTGAATACAAATAGGCATGCCTCCTTCAGCCCTCGCAACTACAAAGACACCGGCAGAAGGTTCACCCAACGTGCACTGTAACAAGATCACAAATATTGACGACGGGAGAAGCTATAGTTTCACTCAAGCTTTTACAATCTCAGATTCTTGTCAATATATTCCATCCTCCCTAACCAGTGCTAACTATAATCACACGTCACTGCCAAATTGCTCCGCACCTTCTGCGAGAATTTTGTAGTAATTGGTGTGGATATAATTTGAATCGTATTAGGCGTGAGAGCGCCCAGCTGCCCCGCCGCTGCCGCGGGCACGCTAACCGTGCGTTACCCGGGCTGGCGCCGCCGCCGCTGCCATTGTACCCACACAATGCGGCTCAGCCTCGGCAACCTTTGTCAGGACACCGAGGCCTAACTAGCCAACACACATCGTCTGAGATACCTAGTAAGGCTGAGATCTGACACCACACAGATTGACGTGTAAGAGCACTGATAATACATAAACCGGAATAAATAAAAAATGCAACTTTGATTGAATGATTTAATTTCTGTTAGTAAGTAGGTTTGTACAAACAGTTTTACATGTCGATCATATTTTTTAAACTAGATGAGGTCGGCTTTTGCCACCTGACAATTCTGAGAAGAATGCCCGATTTGCATTATTCCAGTTCAGTGATCCAGCTAGAATCTAGTCCAGTGCTGGACTGGATCTGTAACGTCTACATTATTCCAGTTATTTAGAAGCCGTTGAAGTGTGAACACTACAGTGACAACGATTTCAAGAAGAGATCAGTTTCGAAAATGTTTCAAACGTGCTCAATTACTCTTGCTACAAGAATTTATTAATGAGGTTGATAAGGACCTAAGAAAAAAGGAACGGATTTGGGTGAGAACTTGGATCAGCGAAAGAGATCAAAAAGGAGGGTCAGTAATGCTTTTGCAACAACTGAAGTTAGAAGATCCCACTGAATACAGACTGGCATTGAGAATGACAGTAAAAAACTTTGAGGAACTGTTATCATTAGTATCAGTTAAATCCTTTCTTCGATGCAGTAATCCGCAAAAAACAACCAATACGTGTTTACTGTGTCAGCACTGGAATGGCACTGGATTGGCCGTCTACATTATTCCAGTTGGCTGGATTGGTCGCACTGGATTCAAAAGTAGACCGCCAATCCAGTTACTGGACTGGAATGCTAACTGGATTCAGTGCATTCCAGTGCCGGTTTACATTTTTCCAGTAAGCAATCCAGCGCTGGATTCGATCGCTGGACTGGAATAATGTAAACTGGGCATAAAGGCCGAAACAAACTCAGAGGTCTCAGTCTCTTTTAAACTTCAGACATAATCTTGGTCAGATTATGTGAAGACCATGTACATTGGGGTCTGAAATGATCTTTTAAGGAAAGAACCATACAGATTGAGTGGACCTATCCGGTCAGTCCACACATTTGTCTATAATCGTGCGACTCAACGATTCACTGAACAATTCCAAAAAAAGGACATTTGGGTTGGCCGCAAGAATACTCAAACTGTCAGATCATGATAAAAACTAACAAAGAATAAAGGGTAAGTATTATATGATATAATTACAAAATCTCTAATATTTACAAAATATAACAACTGAATCTATAATTTTATTTGATGTAATGATCAGTTAATGTAATAAACGATTGATATAATTTTAAAATACCAAATTGTTATAAGCATAACATACATTGAATATAAAATCATTTGATAGACCACTTAAAAGACATAATTATCACCTATTTAATATAATATGATAATTATGAAAAACGCCTAGTTACAAATACAAAGTAAAATTGTATAAATAGGAAAAAAAAAATAACCAGTGCGCAAATTTTGACAAAATAAACTTAAATGAGTTGTATTAATCAACTATTTCTTATTTTAATAAGTCTTAATAAAAAAAAAAAAAATTACGAAATATGTTTATTTTGAAACTGGTATAATGGATACTCGTCGCGCAAAACGCTGGCGGCGCGCGGCGGCGCGGTCTGTGAAGCGGAACGCAGTAGTAGATACCTATCAGCTATACGCTCGCCCATTGATATTATTACGAATAGATTGTACCCATATTTTGCTGATATATCAAGTGGAGCAAAAAAAAAGTATTGAACAAATAATGGAAATGTGTTCTATTACTGATATTGAACTGTAGCGTCACTGTTAATCATGTACAGGTTTACGCGAACGCTGTGAATATTACTACTAAAACTTAATATGCACTTACTTACATAAAAATATGCAAAATGTTTACAACTTCGCAGAAGCACAGATTTTATTATGTAGATAGTATGTGAACAACAAGCGCGTGAGTCACCGACTGCTGGCAGCGTGCAGTGGCGGCCGCGCAGCGAGCGAGACCCCTCCTGCTTCCTCACACCTCACCGGCTCGCGGCACGTTGGATGCAACTGGGCTGACGACACCCAGCTTTCTTAGCTGCCAATGCCAACACTGGAATTATTTGCAAAAACGAGATAGTGCTCTACAGTAGAAAGTGATAACAAGATCAGTGATGTCACATCCCCGGTTGAATAGATACCCACCGTTTCGGTACCGGCAGATTCGAGATAAAGAGCTGCGATAATTTTAATGTGCATTCATATATTGTAAAGCAATTATTTAAAACAGTTAAAATGCTTATTTTGTGTTTCAATTTGTCGTACTAAAAGAAAAAACTTAGAACCAAATAATGATTGTATGGCGATTTTTTTTATGAGCTGGCCACACTCATTACTAACATGGCGGATTTGTTTTTTTATCTGATACTTTGTTTTATTGTGATTGTTCCCATTTTTCCAAATCGTATTTTCTGCCGGTTTTACATTGTTTGTGAATAATTGTTGCCTTAACCACTACGAGTTATAGGCTGTAAAGTGCGAAATTGACGTTTTATAGTGTTGTGTTTTTAAACCTGTTGCCATATCCACTACGAGATAAATAGACTACAGCAATTTCCAAACATCCGTTCTTGGTGCACCCCTAAATCTCATAAGGAACCTAAGTGCCAAATTTGGAATCTCTAGACCCAGTGTTCTGGGCTGTGCATTGATATGTCACTCAGTCAATCACTCAGTCAGTTTCTTCTTTTATATAATTAGACTAGCTTCTGCCCGCGACTTCGTCCGCATGAAATTTCGGCCGACTCATCGCGTCACATCCCCTCGCTCGACCGCGCTATCACTTCGTTATCGCGTAGCATTCTTTCAGACTTTTGTTCTTTTCTCTTGGCTCCTAAGGGTCGTAGCGAGATGTTATATAGCCTTCCTCGATAAATGGGCTATCCAACACTAAAATAATTTTTCAATTCGAACCAGTAGTTCCTGAGATTAGCGCAAATTCAAAACCAGTTGCGGTATGTCTAGTAATGTAAAATTTTGAAAAAAAAAAAAAAAAAAACCTTTAAAAGAATTCACAAAACAATACCCAATAGAAAACTACTACAAAATGACTACTGCATTTAAAAAGTATTTTTTTTTGTTGCGGAGTTATTTTAAAATTATGATATCTCCTAAGATGTTGATTGGAATCAAGGGATGTCAAGGACAGTTTTGTTTACAATTAAATAGGTGATTAATAACATATTTATTTGGATAAGGATTAATATTATGTTGATAAAACTCCTTCGCAAATAATGCATTAATTTCAAACAAATTAGATTACCACAAAAAAAGGTTATAGTGAGTCAATCTTAAAAGATAGACATATGCTGTCGCAAACTTTTTTTAGAACTTTTAAAGAGGAACAATTCCATCATACATGATATTTGCGTAACTTAAACCGTTTGCGCAGCGCACGTAAAGGAAGCTCTCAAAATGGAAAAAAAAAACCGTTTTTGCAACATTTTTCATTTATGCTCCGCACCTATTGATCGTAGCGTGATGTTATTTATAACCTTTCCCGATAAATGGACTATCCAACACAAAAATATTTTTTCCAATTCTAACCAGTAGTTCCTTACATTAGCGCGTTCAAACAAACAAAAAAACAAACTCTTCAGCTTTATAATATTAATATATAATATACTAGCTTCTGCCCGCGACTTCGTTCGCGTGAAATTTCGGCCCACCCATCGCGTCGCGTTCGCATCCCGTCGCTCGCCCGCGCTAAAACTTCGTTATCGCTTAGCGTTCTTTCTGACTTCCGTTCTTTTCGCTTGGCTTCTAAGGATCGTAGCGTAGATATATAGCCTATAGCCTTCCTCGATAAATGGGCTATCCAACACTAAAATATTTTTTCAATTCGAACCAGTATCTAGTTCCTGAGATTAGCGCGTTCAACCAAACAAACAAACTCTTCTTTATACTGTACTGTATAGCTTTATAATATAGCTGACCCGCGTAACTTCGTCTGCGTCACCTAAGAGAGAGAGTTGTTTAAATAATGAATTTTCTACTTTTTTTGTTGCGGAGTTATTTTAAAATTATGATATCTCCTAAGATGTTGATTGAAATCAAGTGATGTCAAGGACAATTTTGTTTACATTTAAATACTTGTGATTAATAACATATTTATTTGGATAAGGATTAATATAATGTTGATAAAACTCCTTCGCAAATAATGAATTCATTTCGAAAAAAATTGATTACTATAAAAAAAGGTTATAGTGAGTCAATCTTAAAAGATAGACATATGCTGTCGCGGACTTTTTTTTAGAACATTTAAAGAGGAATAATTCCATCATACATGATATTTGCGTAACTTAAACCGTTTATGCAGCGCACGCAACGGAAGCTCCCAAAAAGGAATATTTTTTCCCGTTTTTGCAACATTTTTCATTTATGCTCCGCTCCTATTGGTCGTAGCGTGATGTTATATCGCCTATAGCCTTCCTCGATAAATGTACTATCCAACACAAAAAGAATTTTTCAATTCCAACCAGCAGTTCCTGAGATTAGCGCGTTCAAACAAACAAACAAACAAACAAACAAACTCTTCAGCTTTATATATTAGTATAGATTAATATTAATTATATATAAAATAAAATAAAATAAAAATTAGATTAAATTAAATATTAAATTAAATTAAATTAAAAATAATAAATAATATAAAATATAATAATAATATAATCATAATATAATATAATATATATTATATATTATTACATATTATTATATTATATCATATTATTATATTATACTATTAAAGTATTCTAGTATAGATTAGTATAGATAGATAGATAATATACTAAAATGATAATAATAAATACCTACCTAATGAATGTATTATAGTGCACACTCAAAAGCGCAGCGCAAATCGAAAAAACAACGTATAGTACGAGCTTAACTTGTCTACAAAATAACATGATACGTATCTGTATGTATAGTATACTCGTAGTAAAGATAAAACGCCGCATGGTGGTGGCAGGCGGGCGGCGGCGGCGGCGCATGCCACATGCTCGATGTGCGTGAGTGAGACGAAATAACAAAAACATATCGCACCCTCTCGCACGATTCGCAGCGTTCAACTTCTAGTAGTCCAAAGTTCAATCAGTATAGGTTGACGTGTAGCCGTGTGTACCAAATTACAACACGAAATAAAAATATTAATTTTAAAATAATTCACGTAAGTACCAACAATGTAAAAACAAAACGAATTAACCTCCGAAATGACGCATGATACACCGTTTGTGCTGAGAAAACGCTCGAAATGTCTAATGAACATCATTAGCGCATAACTTTTCTCAGTGTCACGTTCGCAATTGGACGAAATATTTGACATTTATTTTGTACTTGCAACACGATCTGGCTGTAGAATTCGATTAATCATTTCATTCGATTAATTATTCCAACCAGCCCACCTCCCTCCAGAAGATAATTACTTCTCCTGGTCTGTTTAGAACATCTGTGAAAGATCTGGGAGCCCCGAGGGTTTCTGTTCTAATCTGGGTGACGCCTCTGCATTCAAAGAGCACATGCACGACGGTTTCTTCAACCTCCATGCAAGCCCTGCACAGAGGATTGTCCGATATGCCTATTGTGTGGCAGTGTTTGTTTAGCGAGCAGTGTCCCGTGATGGTCCCCGTCACCAGGCGCAGGCCGGTCCTGTCCAGGAGTAATAACCGCCTGGTTAGCTTACGATCTAAGAATGGCATAGTCTCCCTGGACTATCTGCAAGTCGGTGTCGAGGTCCACCAGCTCTTTTCTAGTGAATTGCCTGTATTCCTGCATATATAATACAATAATGGCACAACATTGAATGTTTCTCATTGTCATTCTTAGAGATTATTCCTGACGAACAGCTATCCTACTCATATAATATAACAGTACATTGTAATTGTAAACACACGGGAAGTCAAGTATAAGTCCCCTCTTTGAGGAGTGGCTAGAGAGGCGCCACGGCATCCTCACCTTCCATTGACGCAGGTCCTCACCAGACACGGTTGTTTCGGGAGGTTCCTGTTCAGGATAAGGCGGGAGGAAACGCGCGTGTGTTACCACTGTGCGTATCGCCCAGAGGACACGGTAGAGCATACGATGGAGGTCTGCATGGCTTGGGTAGAGCACCGCCGTGTCCTCACGGAGGCGATCGGTGGCGACGATCTCTCGCGTCCGGCCCTGGTCCAGGTCATGCTACAGAGCGAAAGTACATGGGAGGCCGTCATCTCCTTTTACGAAGCAGTAATGCGTCCGAAAGAGGAGGCGGACCGCATGATGGAGAGGTGGTCTGTGCGCCCGCATGCCCCTAGTCGCCACAGGAGAGGTCCTGGGCGGCGGGAATCAATTAGTGATCCCCGGCCACTGTAGGCGCGGGCTTGCGGACGGCGAGCAATGGGCAGCTCGTCGTGCGGTAAGGACCAGGCCCGAGTCGACGGCGCGTTGTGTTCCACGCGCGCCTCAAAGAGATGTCAGCACGAATTGACGGGGTCCGCTAGGACCGATGCTTGCCAGGGTTGCGGATTTGTCTGAAAGGGATACCATGGCCCTGGCAAAAAGGCAACTGAAGTAACACGCCCTCCCGCTCCGCCCAGAGCGGAAGAAGTTATTTGATAATTTCCTCGAACTATCTATCACTATAACAGTAAAAAATAAATAAAAAAAACCGGTCAAGGGCGAGTCGGACTCGCGCACCGAGGGTTCCGTACCATCATATAGCTTCATTCGTATAAGTACCTAAATAGTTCTGTGCCCAGAAAAAACTACAACTGTGCTTCACCCAAAGCAACCTGCGAGTAGGTAGGAAGGAGGACATTTTGGTTGTGAACCGTGAAATGTTTTAAAATTTTCATCGGCGAGGCCTATATTCGTCAGAGAATTTTAACACTGCGGTATAGAATATTGCAATTTTAGGTCAGCGCCGTCTCTTGACCGATAGTGGAACTAATGTAAGTTTTGTAAGTTTTTGATTTCTGAAAAAGTGTGTTATTTAGAGAAATCGTTTTATTTTTCCTGTAATCTTTACATAAATTTCTTGCTGACTTTAGATTTTTTTTTAAATCTGTGAATGCAGATAATTTTTTTCCTAAAAGTTAAAGATGGTCTCTTAAGACCATTTTCTTATTTATTATTTATGCATACAGTTTTAATACAGGTTCATGTTTTTTTTTTTTTGTACCCTTAAACCAGAAATGGTTTGTATTGGTACTCACATTCGCTATATAACACACCTTAATTACTTGTATATGACTTGTATTTACTTAATATATATTATTCATGTATATTATCCATGTACGGACACTATTTGCCTATGTTATATAAATAAGCAAACAATGTAGGTACATGAACAATCATTTGCACGTAACTATTTAAGCCGTAAGCATCTATCAGTAAACACGAGAGTCACACCTAAGTAATGTTTTGAATCTGAGCTGCTCGCTTTGTCTTTGCTGACCACGGCTAAGGTACCTGCCCTTATTGACCCACCTCAAAACATAATGCAATACTGCTCATCCCCATAGCAATTTATACCTAGTAATTTGACCAGAATATCTATGTAAAATTTGAACAAAATCTATAAACAGACAAAAATTCTAAAAACTATATTTTCGGCACAAGAATTGTTCCCAAACCTCGTGGCAATCACTGTTTTTCAAAAATATTCAATGTACAGTTTTGACTTCGCTACGATTTTATTATATAACTAGCTTTTGCGCGCGACTTCGTCCGCGTGAAAATTAAGCCCACCCATTGCGTCGCATCCCGTCGCTCGCCCGCGCTATAACTTCGTTATCGCTTAGCGTTATTTCTGACTTTTGTTCTTTTCGCTTGGCTCTTAAGGATTATAGCGTGATGTTATTTAGCCTTCCTCGATAAATGGGCTATCCAACACTAAAATAATTTGTCTATTCGAACCAGTATCTAGTTCCTGAGATTAGCGCGTTCAACCAAACAAACAAACTCTTCAGCTTTATAATATATAGCTGACCCGCGCAAATTCGTCTGCGTCAGCTAAGAGACAGAGTGGTTTAAGTAATGAATTTTCAACTTATTTTGTTACGGAGTTATTTTAAAATTATGATATTTCCTAAGATGTTGATTGAAATCAAAGGATGTCAAGGACAATTTTGTTTACATTTAAATACTTGTGATTAATAACATATTTATTTGGATAAGGATTAATATTATGTTGATAATACTCCTTCGCAAATAATGCATTAATTTCGAAAAAAACTGATTACCATAAAAAAGGTTATAGTGAGTCAATCTTAAAAGATAGACATATGCTGTCGCGGACTTTTTTTTAGAACTTTTAAAGAGGAATAATTCCAACGTACATGATATTTTCGTAACTTAAACCGTTTACGCAGCGCACGCAACGGAAGCTCTCAAAAGGGAATATTTTTTCCCGTTTTTGAAACATTTTTCATTTATACTCCGTTCCTATTGGTCGTAGCGTAATGTTATATAGCCTTTAATATTCCTCAATAAATGGACTATCCAACACTAAAAGAATTTTTCAATTCCAACCAGCAGTTCCTGAGATTAGCGCGTTCAAACAAACAAACAAACAAACAAACACGCTTCAGCTTTATATATTAGTATATATAGATATGTACAGATATTAATTAGTAAGAGTTAATAAAAATATAATAACCTAAACTAAACAAAACTAATGACAAAATAAACTAAAATATGGCGTCGAAAAATTCCTCCGCATCGCTGTCGACTGGTAATGTAATTAAATTTAATGAAATGTAATTGCTCTTTTTTGTAAAAATAAAATTGTTCAGATAATTTTTATTGTACAGAAAAGGGCAATCGGCGGCATTTCCCCACAGCCTAGTACAGTACGACATCACTATGAAAATAGCTAAAGTATACTAAACGGGCTGTCTCTAAATCAGCCAAATCACGAATTTTTCTAACGGCGGATGCTGCAGAGTTAAGCTTCTTTGTTTATTTATCTAAATAGGGGCCCCATTGAAGCTTGGCATCCAAAGTTATGCGTAAGAACACTGTGGTGTCTTCGGGTTTCGCCCTTTATAAGCACATTCGTTTTACTTGTCTAACATGAGGTATCGTAAACTTAATACATTTCGTTTTTTTTTTCTCGTTAAGAAGTAGGTTATCAACTTGGACAAATCGCAACAGTTGCCCATCTCATCGCATGTGTACATGTTTATAATGACAAAAGAGGACAAAATAATGTTGTCCTCCTGTTTAGAACAATCTAAACATATAAAATAGAAACTTAGAATATTGCTCGTGTAAACGTAACTTAATGATTTTTTATGTATAAACTTGCAACACTAGATAAAAATTCCAATTGTTGGTGTTGTGGCTATGCTGCGACCCTTCCTGTTTAAAAGATTGTGATGAGCGGCTGTGTGCTCTGATTGTTAAAAGTATTATACAAGTTTTCCAAGCTTTCCACGCATTTTTATTCCAAACATGCGTGTGGTGGTCCTTCGAGAAGTGATTAAAATCAGTGCAAAGTAGTTTTCGCGAGTTATCGTGTAGTTTTCAGATGACCGTGGTCGGCTTCCTATAAAAAGTCGCCATAGTTGGGTTGTTGTGCCGGTTGTACGAGGCCCGCAAATTCGTTCTATGCAATAATAGAACGAAAAATAAAGAAGCAACATCGAGAAACAGCATCATATTATCGTCAAGAAGTCATGATTTGCAATTTTGTGAACATCATCGTTTTATTCTTCTAACACCCTCATTTCAAAATATAAAATTGGATAAGATTGGCGCGGTTGGTACTTCGATTTATTTCCTGCGAACGAGTTGTGCAAACTTCAGCTCACTCACTCAGCTGTCAGTGTCAACGTCAACTTCAACTTATCGGTTTGTTTGTAAACAAACAAAATATTTTGTGCAAAGTTTCATAAAGTGCTATTGAAGTGCGCGGTGTTCATAAATCGTAATAATAAGTCGTTTCGTCGTATAGCTACCGTACTACCATGGCGGAATCAAAGGAAACATTGCGTAAACATCGCATATTTCGTGCGCAGTGCAAGGCTACAATAACGCGCATCGAAACATTTGTGGACGACCCCATAAGTTTTGCGTCTGCAACTGTGGATATTTTGGAAGCGCGCAAAGAAAAGCTGATAAGTGCACTTAAAAGTTATGAGGTGGTGCAGTTGGATATTCTAAGTATTGACGAAAGTGACTCCGAGCAGGTTGGTCAAGTAGAAGAAAAATATTATTCTGTGCTTGCTAAAATCAATGCTTCTCTAAAGCAAATTGGCAAAAATCTGTCTCAGAATGTCATAATGTTTCAACTTGTAAACTACCTAACATTGAAATAACTCCCTATGATGGGAAAGATTTTACTAAATATAAACCATTTTACGATTTGTTTATGGCTGTTATCGATAATAACAGGTCATTGTCCAATGTTCAGAAATTATTCTATTTAAGAAAGTATGTAACAGAAGATGCTTTGGCAGTCATTGTCAATTTGCCGCTAGTAAATCAGTCATACAGGGAAGCATTAGATTTGTTGGAAAAGCGTTTTGACAACAAAGCGCGGTTAATAGGAAATCATATCAGTATTTTGTTAGATTTGTCTATAATGCAAAAAGGCACTGCAGCCTCTATAAGGTGTTTTGTGTCCGAAGTGCAGCAACAATTGCACGCATTGAAAAATCTTGAACAGCCCATCAATACATGGGACATGTTACTGATTTCCATTTTAACCAGAAAATTAGATCATATCACTAACAGAGCTTATCAGTTAGATAGGGACATAGAAAAGATGCCTTCCATGGATGAATTTTTGAACTTTCTTGAAAAACGCGCTATAGCGTTAGAAGATAGTTCACCCCCTAAAGGTACTTGCCATGAAAGTACAACTAGATTCTATAAATCTCCACAATCAAAGGTGACCAATGTTGCCTCACAAGTCAAAAAGTGTAAATGTTGTAATAAAAGTGACCATCCTCTTTTCAGCTGTCCACAATTCAAAACAGCAGCATTAGCGGACCGCCAAACATTTGTGCGGGACCATGATTTATGCATTACATGTCTAAAGACACACAGCGGAAAATGTAAGTTTATTTTTAAATGTAAAATATGTAAACAGGGACACAACACATTACTACATGAAGAATCGGCCAGTCCTATTGAGCCTGCAGTTTCATTAGTATCAAATCCTGTTTCCAATAATGTTTTGCTTCCGACTGTAAAAGTTAACTTGTTAAATCAAAATAATGAAAAGATTTCTGTCCGAGCACTACTTGACACGGGCAGCCAGGCATCTTTTGTTACAACAAGCCTAGTAAACAAACTTGGACTGATTGCTATAAATCAGCACCATAGTATTATTGGTATAGGTAATAAACCAACACAAATTGACAAACTTGTAAACATAAGTGTGCTTTCATGCCACAATAATGTAAAATTAAACTTAAAATGTCACATAGTTGACAAAATAACTTCAAAGTTGCCCCAACTATTTATAAATGTATCCAGCTGGAATTTACCTAAAAATATAAAACTTTCAGATGATAGTTTCAATATCCCAGCTGATATTTCTTTGTTACTAGGTGCAGATATTTATTTTAGTGTTTTACTAGATGGTTGTATAAAAATCTATAATGGACCGGTTTTGCAAAACACCCTGTTTGGGTATGTAGTTGGTGGCAATGTTCCTGAAAAAATGTCTGAAAATAATGATGTAAGTAATTTAACCTTTGAGATTGTTTCTAATTTTGCTATACATGATGAGAAAAATTTAGAAAATATAATGGAAAAGTTTTGGCTGACTGAAAAGCTACCAGAGCCAGCAGGGAAGAGTTGTGATGAGTTTCAGAAGGCTGAAGAAAATTTTCAGAAATCAGTGTGTCTTAAAGATGGTCGTTTTCATGTTGACATGCCTCTCATCACTCCTCTGGAAGAACTGCAGCTTGGTGACTCATTTTCAGTCGCATATCAAAGATTTCTAATGTTAGAGAAACGATTCAAATCAAATCCTTTGTTATTAGAGCAGTATAAATTGTTCATAGATCAGTATGTAGAGCTGGGACATGCCAAAAAGGTGGATTTTGCGATGTATGATATTGATAGAGATCCTGTCTACTTTTTAGCACATCATGCTGTTATCAACGAGGCGAGTAAGACGACCCGACTCCGTGTAGTGTTTGACGGGAGTATGAAGTCGCGCAGTCAGGTGTCCCTCAACGACGTCATGCTGAATGGCCCTGTGGTACAGAGTGAGCTTTTTGATATTTTAATTTTGTTCAGGACCTACATTTACACACTAATTTGTGATATTCAAAAGGCATTTCGCAATGTTTTCATAAATAGTCCCCAAACTTGCCTTCAGAACATTCTTTGGCGAGATGATCCCAGGAAGCCTATCAGCTGTTTACAGCTTCAGACTGTAACATACGGTTTAAAGGCCTCTACTTTCTTGACCACTCGATGCCTACTTGAACTAGCTTATCGGTACAAAAGTAATTACCCACTGGCTGCTCAAACAATGATTAAAAATACATATGTAGATGACGTCTTATGTGGCTCAGACAATGTAGAGCAGCTTAGTGAGCTGAAAACGCAATTGGTAGAGCTTCTCCAGATGGGTGGTTTTTCTTTGCATAAATGGTGTTCAAACAACACGGAAGTAATAAACGATATTCCAAATGAGCAAAGGCAGTTTGAAAATGTAGATATAAGTAGAGATAACCTGGTCAAAACTTTAGGTTTAATGTATGACATCACTTCAGACACATTCACTTTTTCTAGCCCCATTATAGATGAAGGGCATAACTTAAATTCAAAAAGGAAAATATTAAGCTTTATAGGGAAGATGTTTGACCCTCTCGGTTTAGTAGGTCCAATTATAGTAGTAGCCAAAATATTTATGCAAGAGCTATGGTCTTTGCAAATTGGATGGGACGCTATAGTTCCAAATGAACAGTTTCTATACTGGAACAATTTCTTAAATAAGTTAAAACTTATGGGTAAGATCACAGTGAGCAGATGCGTCAGTAGTAATGATATTTGTAATGTAGAGTTGGTAGGGTATTCTGATGCATCATGTAAAGCCTTTGGCTGTTGTCTTTATGTAAGAATTATAAAAAATGATGGTTCACTGCAAACAGAATTACTCTGCTCTAAGTCACGTGTTACTCCATTAAGCAAAAGCCTCACAATTCCCCAACTAGAGCTCAATGGTGCTCTCCTTTTGGCACAGCTGGCACAAAGGATTGGTAGAGTCCTGATGGGTAGGTTTTCCCAAGTAGAGACATTTTTGTATAGTGACTCCCAAATAGTGTTAGCCTGGATCAAATCAGGCAGTGTGAAATCTAATATTTATGCCAATAATAGAGTCAAACAAATTGTAGAGCTGACCGATCAGAAGCAATGGGGATTTGTAAGGACTAGTGACAACCCGGCAGATTTATTGTCGAGGGGAGTTTTGCCGCACAAGTTGCAGCAAAGTAGTTTATGGTGGCACGGGCCAACCTACTTAATAAATAAACAATATATACATGCATGCTCTGAAAATTTTAAATTGCCTCTTTTACTTACAAATACAGAACAAAATGATGAGCAAGAGATACCATGTAATGTAACACAGGTAGAGCCATCATTTTCAGTCAATTTGATTGAAAAATATTCAAACTTATATAAATTACAAAAAGTAGTAGGATTTATTTATAGATTCTTTAATAATAGTTCAAAAAATAAAATAAAAGAGTGTTACTTAACACCTCAAGAGCTTCGTGACTCTATGTCAGTTATTGTACGTTGTACTCAAAAGCAACATTTTACCAAAGAGGTAGAGTCACTTGCAGCTGGAAAAGTTATAAAGACAGGAATAGGAAGTCTCTCTCCTTTCCTCGACAAAATAGGTATTCTAAGAGTAGGAGGTAGGCTCGATAATGCCAGGGAAATGTCGTTCGATAAGAAACATCCCACTATTCTTCCGAAAAACTCTCACTTAACAAAACTCTTAATAGAAAGTGAACATTTGCGACTCTTACATGCAGGCCCTAGACTAGTATTGAGTTCTCTTATGCAAAGGTACTTCATTGTCAATGGTATCCGAGAGGTCAAGAAAGTGGTGCGCAAATGCGTCAAATGCTTCCGAATAAAAGCTGAGGCTGCTAAGCAGTTGATGGGCTCCCTCCCACGGGAAAGAATTACAGCGTCCAGGCCATTCCAGCACGTCGGCGTTGATTTCTGTGGACCCTTTAGCATTAAGGTAGCCAGGGTTAGAAGGCCTATTGTTAAGAAATGTTACATCGCGCTTTTCGTCTGCTTTGCTATAAAAGCTATTCATGTGGAGCTTGTATCAGACTTAACAACTGAAGCCTTTTTGGCATGTCTCAAGCGCTTCATTTCGAGGCGTGGCATGCCCACAAACATATTTTGTGACAACGCTAAAACATTCAAAGGAGCGTCCAATGAAATGAAAAAATTGTATGACCTACAGTCTTCCAAAAATCACAGGGATGCTGTAGATGGGTTTTGTACCCAACACTATATAACATTTAGGTTTATACCCAGTTATTCGCCTGAGTTTGGAGGATTGTGGGAAGCAGGTGTAAAAAGTGTAAACCACCTGAAGCGGGTTGTAGGCAACTTAAGTTTAACATTTGAGGAGCTTTATACAGTCATTGTTCAAATCGAAGGAATATTAAACTCAAGGCCTCTACTCTCCGCAAACTCAAATGATAGTGAGTATTTAACTCCTGCTCATTTCCTCATTGGAACAGCTTTGGTTAGCTATCCTGAAGTAGATTTAACAGAGGTTTCAGTTAATCGATTAAAATTTTGGAATCTCTGCACTAAACTTAAACAACATTTTTGGAAATTATGGTCTAATGATTATTTGACACAACTTCAAAGCCGTCCCAAGTGGAAATATCCAGAACCGAACCTCAAAGAGGGTGACTTAGTAATTGTAAAAGATTTTAACGCTGTTCCATTAGAATATAAAATGGCTCGTATTGTAAAAACATACCCAGGTAGAGATGGTAGAGTAAGAGCTGCTGATGTAATGATGAAAAATAAAGTATACAGAAGGTCAATTAAACGGCTCTGTCAACTACCTGTAGAATAACTTAATGCCGGCCCCAATTATGTTTAGAACAATCTAAACATATAAAATAGAAACTTAGAATATTGCTCGTGTAAACGTAACTTAATGATTTTTTATGTATAAACTTGCAACACTAGATAAAAATTCCAATTGTTGGTGTTGTGGCTATGCTGCGACCCTTCCTGTTTAAAAGATTGTGATGAGCGGCTGTGTGCTCTGATTGTTAAAAGTATTATACAAGTTTTCCAAGCTTTCCACGCATTTTTATTCCAAACACCTCCCATTTCAAAGAAAGTTCAACTCAATCAGTACTCGAAAAACCCGCTTGTAAAACGAACAGTTTGATGCAGTAATTATGTTTTAGGCAAAATCTTTGCATTTGATTTAAAATAAGGTAATATTCTGTATGGCAAAATTTTGGTAGCACTGAAATTGGTCTATAATTGTTAGGGTCTGATGTACTACCCGATTTAAACAACGGTATTATTTTACTGCTTTTCATAAGATCAGGAAACTCGCCACGTTCAATAAATTTATGACTTAGCAACATCCGCAGAATAACCCCATAGATCTGCGGTCTTTTTAACATTTAACGTTGTTGTGCGTGTTATGTTGTCGGTGAGATAAATAAAGATTCGGACTACAAGGAAATAAATTGTCTTTAATTCAAGTTTCACAATACTTTGCTATAGCTAACTAGGTACTATGTATGCGTCGAGGCAGGGCGGTGATATGTAGGCGACTGGCGAGCCGATTGCCCGCTCCCACATACTTCGTCAATAATGCAACTCAGCATATTACAATTACTAAGTCGCCACATCACACCCCCCCTTCCTCAATTTTTTTTTACAAAAAAAATTTGTTTACTCTATTCTTAACGTAACTACGTGCTTACATCACTATTATGGTGCTAAGAAATCTCCTAAGTTATTTATTTATTTATTTATTTAAAACTCTTAAACTATCATTACAGGTTTAGAAACCTAATGCGATAGCTAAGCCTACTTATAATATTAACTATTTTAAATAACACTATTAACTAACAATTACAAATAACTACACAATTAACACCAAATTACTTATAAATAAAACAATGCAACCTTATAATTATAACAATGCAATATTCACAGAAAATTTACTTAAGTATACTTTACATTCAAAACTTCTAACATTCTATCCTGTCAGCATTCCAACAGTTGAATGCTCCTATTGTTTTATTTCTATCGCTAAATATAGATCCTATACACCTTATTTTCTAAGAATTTTGCGGTCTCGTCATTGCCTGGGCTCTGAGCCGACTTGAAATTTTACATTTGGGCTGTCACAATATAACAATTAAGGGTAGTTACCATGACCTCCGCTCTGCAATAACTAAATAACACCTCGCGGGTCGGCAGCTTTGGTCATGGTAACGCCGTTCACAAAATAAACTACATAATTATATTACATGCTACGTATTCTTACTCACTATTTTGTTTTTTCTTTTTTATTCACAACGTCGCTTAGCTAAACGTATCCCGTGGCGGTGCAGCGGTGGCCGGGTTTCCCACTGTACCGAGTTGTCTTGCCAGTAACCCCGGCACTTCTTTTCTTAGCCATTCCCTCGCATGGCCTGCGCACCCTCTCTTGATAGCGTAGCATAGTAATATGCCCATTATTGCGGCGATAATGATTAACATTATCCCGAAATAGTTTAGTTTGTTTTCTAACTGCTACCCTGATACTACTTGGGCCTGTGCTATGGCTATGTTTTCTTTATTTTGGTAATTCCCCATTCTCAAACTCTAATCTGTCTTTTTTTAACCAAATAACCGTAGTGAAATGTACAAAAAATTCTTGCCGATATTCGATGCACTAGCATTATTGTCATGTGAGCAAAAATCGCACCGGTTGCTTTATTACTCGACCACAGCGCGTGGTTTTAACCATGGGCGGTAGCGATTTTTGCTCGCTTGGTTCTACATTTGGTTCACGCTCATTTTCAGTATGTTTATTTTCTGACGGTTTTTCCTCATGATTTAATATATACGCTGGTTTTAATCTGTCTATGGAAATGGTTGCTTGACGGTCACCTATTTGTATGTAAAAGGTTTTCTTGTCCCTACTGATTATTTTGTGTGGGCCGTTATATGATGGGGTTAATGGACTTTTTACCATATCGTTCCTCATAAAAACGTGAGAGCATGTATTTAAGTCTTTATGGATAAATATTTTCCGCGAATCGCTGCTCTCCCTTGCCTGTGGCCGCATACTGTTTATTACGCTTCGAAGTTTGCTTACGAACGTAGGTAGATGTTCTACTTGTGTTGTGTTGTTTTCGCAATAAAAATCGCCTGGTAAACGTAGTGTCTGTCCTAATACTAATTCCGCTGAGCTTACGTTTTCGTCATTTTTACAAGCCGCACGAAGTCCCAACAATGCTGTCGGTAATTCCTCGACCCATGACCTATTATCTTGTAGCCTAGCCTTAATTGCAACCTTAAGTGAGCGATGCATTCTTTCAACCATACCGTTCGCTTGCGGATGATACGCTGTTGTACGGGTCTTTTTTATACCTAACTGGTTTAACAGGCTCTTGAATAGTTCGCTCTCAAACTGTCTTCCCTGGTCGCTAGTTATTGTGAGTGGGCACCCAAATCTGCATACCCAACCTTCGTAAAAGGCTTTAGCTACTGTGTCCGCGGTAATATCGGTTACCGGAATCGCTTCTGGCCATCTCGTGAACCTATCTATCATAGTGACGCAATACCTATAACCTTCTTGTGACGTTGGCAGTGGTCCGACTATGTCTATGTGTACATGCTCAAATCTATCTACTACCGGAAAACTACTCAATTTGGATACTGTATGTCGCTGTACTTTTACTTTCTGACAATGTATGCATGCCCTGGCCCACCTGGTCACGTCTTTGTTCATTTCTGGCCAAAAATAATGTTTCGTTATCATTTTCCGTGTGGCCCTAATTCCGGGGTGGCTTATGTTATGTACTGCATCGAAAGCTATTTTACGAAATTTGTGTGGTAGATATGGTCTTACCTGGTTCTCTGAAATGTTACAATGAATTGCTCTGTTGCACAATGGTGAATGAATTTGTTTTAATACGATTTTACCTTGCGATTCTGCTAACATACGTGCCATTTGTTCGTCTGTTTCCTGTGCCCGTGCGACTTCGTCGAAATCAACTTGCGTCGGGCAAAACACGGACTCCACCCGTGACAGCGCGTCAGCAACTTGATTCTCGTTTCCGTTGACGTATTGTATGTCGCTCGTGAATTCGCTGATATACAATAACTGCCTTGTGCGCCGTGGGGTCTCTCGGTCAGTACCTATTTTAGAAAAAGCATACGTTAATGGTTTGTGGTCTGTGAAAATAGTAAGCTCTTGACCTTCGATCATGTTTCTAAAATGCGTTATGGCTAAATAAATCGCCAGCAGTTCTCGGTCGTAAGTGCTGTATTTTTGCTGGGCTTCTGATAGTCTCTTAGTCGCCACAACGTGTTTAATTATATCTTTATAGGTATTGGAAATGAAATTCAGAATAACAAACTGGGACGTTTTATTTTAGTAAAAACTCTGCAGCGGTGGCCCAGTCACTGATAAAAGTGTTGCTATTAACCAAGAATATCTTTGGAATGAGTGTTGTCAAACTGTGTGCAATACCGATTGTTATGTGCCAGTCTATTAAATTAATAATTTATTTGTTGGTATAACATCTGTACACATGTTATCTAGGCATGTGGCACTGGTGGGAGTTATTCTAGTGGGCTCTAAAAAATAATTAACAAGATTGTATGACTGAAACAAACTTTTAATTTCAGTTCTTAACCCAGAATGTTCTAACAAATTAATATTAACCACCAAAAGTGATGATAAACTTGTTAGAATTACAGATTTTGTGCAACACATCATCCATAACCTTTTCAAAACAATCATACAATCCTGAAGGAGGTCTGTACACACTTAATATAATGAACTGCTCCAATTCTATACGGCTATTTCAATTGGCCACTCAACAGAGAGGCTCACAATATCCTTGCCGTCTTTAAAATTAAGCTGGTTATTTACTAGAATTAAACAGCACCATGTATAGCACTTACTTAAAATATATTCACTTCTCCATGCGCAAGCCTCAACTTAACATTACTAACCCTCAGTTATATGCCCATCAATGTGTTAAGTAATGAATTTTCTACTTATTTTGATGCGGAGTTATTTTAAAATTATGATATCACCTAAGATGTTGATTGAAATCAAGTGATGTCAAGATAAAGAGAGAGAGATAAAGAGATATTTATTTGTAAACATGTGTAACAGTATACATATAAATGCAAATGTGGATGTCAAAGTGAAAGATTCGAGTTCAACATGTTTTGCCACCATTGGCGTACAAAATTAATTATAGCCACTTAAAATATAACACTATTTAGAAAGAGAAAAAAAAATAAAAAAAACTAAAATAGCAATAACAAAATTAAAATATAACACAGATAGATTAGAAACTGTCATTTAAAAAATCTTTAACATAATAGTAACATTTTTCAGTAAGTAACTTCTTAAGTTCTCTTTTGAATAAGTTTGGCTGGTTTATATTTTTAATAACCTCTGGAATCTTATTGTATATTAATGGTGCCATACAAAACACACTTTTATGAAGGAGTGCTGTTTTCGCAGAGTGAGCCTGTAAGATGTTCTTATATTTAGTTCGTCTATTTCTAGTGACATTGTCTGACAAAAGAGGAAACCAGTGAGGATTGCTTCTAACAAATAAAGCTATTTCCAAGATGTATAGTGACGGAAGTGTCAGTATATGGTATTTTATAAACAGTGGTTGACAACTGTCGGTATTTTTGATCTTAAACATAGCCCGAATACAACGCTTTTGCATTTTAAACACTACGTCGGTGTTTGTCGAATTACCCCAAAATATTAGACCGTATCTAAGCACCGATTCAATAAGTCCATAATACGCCATGAATAATGCGTTTCTGTTCACTGTTGGTGCCAGTTTGTACATCGCAAAAGAGAAACTACATATTTTTGTACAAAGGTCTTCTGTGTGACATTTCCAATTGATTCTACTGACAATTTTTAAACCGAGGAATTTGGCTGTTTCTACTTGATTTATTATATTATTATCATATATTAATTTAAATTTAATTGAATTTTGAGGTCTTTGACTGTAGTTTATTACATTTGTTTTATTTATATTTATTTTTAGATTATTATTGATTAGCCAAGTTATTATAGATGTTAGTGCTTTATTTAGGTATGTCATTTTCAAATAGATTTTTATCATCACATGTAATATTTACTGTGCTGTCGTCTGCAAATAGTGTCATGGGTTGCACAGTTGCATTAGGAAGGTCGTTGATGTAGGTAATAAATAGCGTAGGTGCCACTACGCCGCCCTGGGGAACACCATATCTAACATATCTTACTATGGATTGGTATTGTTCTTCTTTTTTTGTTTTTATGTTAAATTTTGTAATTTGTGTGATTTGTTTTCGATCAGTTAAGTAAGATCTAAATAGTTCTAAAACGTTTCCTCTTATACCGTATGCCTCCAATTTACTAGCCAATATTTTGTGATCCACATAATCGAAGGCTTGTGTCATATCGCAGAAGATGGAGCACACAGGGGTAGTTTTATCAACCGCAGACATTATATTTTTATGTTTTCGAAAGCCTTTTTGTTCACTGCACAAGATATTGTTATTTTCTAAGTAATTATTTAATTCTATATTGTAACAAGTTTCAAAGATTTTAGAAAATATAGAAAGGAGAGCAATGGGTCGATAATTTTCAACTAATTCTTTATCATCTTTTTTCAACAAACGTTTAACAATTACTAGTTTAAGATCCAAGGACAATTTTGTTTACATGTGAATACTTGTGATTAATAACATATTTATATGGATAAGGATTAATATTATGTTGATATAACTCCTTCGCAAATAATGCATTAATTTCGAACAAATTTTATTACAATAAAAAAGGTTATAGTGAGTAAAAGATATACATATGCTGTCGCGGACTTTTTTTTAGAACTTTTAAAGAGAAACAATTCCATCATACATGATATTTGCGCAACTTAAACCGTTTACGCAGCGCATGCAACGGAAGCTCTAAAAAAAGAATATTTTTTCCTGTTTTTACAACATTTTTCATTTATACTCCGCTCCTATTGGTCGTAGCGTAATGTTATAGTATATAACCTTAATCGATAAATGGACTATTCAATACAAAAATAATTTTTCTATTCTACCTAATAGTTCTTGAGATTAGCGCGTTCAAACAAACTCTTCAGCTTTATAATATTAGTATAGATATAGATAGAATAGATTTCCTTTGCGCGTAGACAAACTGCTACAGTCAAATAGCTTTTGACAGAACGAAGTCTGTCAGGTCAGCTAGTATATAATATATGTATAGATTAGATACGGTTGCCTACAGAGAGATCCACGTAGAAAGAAGTTTGTATCTAACCAAATATAACTTTCAGATAAAAATATAGCTAGACTGAACAATACGTTGCAGCAACCTTGATGTGAAGTGTCCTTGTAGTACCTTAGTACCTACATGAACGCTAAACCCACAATATACAATAACGTTATCGCCGACATAGTTCTACGCAATGAGGTTATATTATACTTGTAAGATATTCGGTGAGTCAGGTGTTGTAGGCGGGGGTGTCGAAAGGTTACCAACGCACTTACTCGTAACCAGTGAAAACCACACTGTCAGATTAAACACTTGTATAATCAATAAAATAACACACGATAATTACAGTCAACAAAAATAGAGTCACAATATATAAATCAGCACTTACGAACTAATAGAATATCTAGAAACTACCTTAAACTGAAATTATTGGCTAACTTAAACTGACTTTATTAAAACTATCTAAGCGCGGAGCGACTAATTCTCGAATATATGTGGAGAGCAACTGAATCGTACGGAGAGATTATTGCTATTGAGAGATTTACTTGATGTATTACTGATGTACTACCAATGTACTACTACTGAACTATCAATGTACTACAAAAATCAACTTGCTCGGGTTCCCTTTATAGGTTTTACCCATGATCACAAGTTGCGGGTGACTCTTGGTCGTATATTCAATGAAACTCACCAGTTACAAACATTCCTACCTGATGAGGGGGTGTTGAAGGGGAACGGGTGTCTGCGGGGTATTGCGCAGTTAGCTCTCCTTAGACGTAGGAGGGGTACGGGAGACGTGGTTCTACGCAGTATGAAAATGGTACATAACACTGTTTACTTTCCGACACAATGGATTTTACTTTAATCGGTACCCCGGGGGTATATACTGTTATATAAAATAGGTAATTAGGGGGTAAATGCTCCAACTAAGCTAATGGCAGTGTTCAAATTACGCTATCTCTTTACAGTTCTGAGATATCGATCATTTTCATCAGTATATAATGCTATTTAAGCAAAATATATTAGAATATTCGTCTCCACGGAACAATCGATACATTTCAATGATTTGACGACATATATAATTCATTTTAAGCTCGAATTATGGTGCTTTCCGTTACATTCCACCCCCTGTAAAAGGGTTCAACCGCATTACATCATATTTGGTCGGTGGGAAGCACGATAATCTTTGCTACGGGCCGACGCAGGACCCCATTTAACGTCCTAATGTCGACTACACGAACAATACCGTCATTGCCGTAATATACATTCTTAATTACACCTTTTGTCCATACATTCCTGTCCTTATTATTGTCAATAATCACAACTACGTCGTTGACCCGCACATTGGGTACGTTGTTAATCCATTTGTCACGACGTTGCAGCGTTGGGAGGTACTCTCGTAGCCAGCGCCGCCAGAACATGTCGGCGAGCGCGTTCACGCGCCGCCATTGCCGGCGCGAATCGACGTCCTCGAAGTCTCCCGGCAGGAACGGAGTACTCCCGGACGCAGTGCCCAGGAGTAGATGGTTAGGTGTCAGGACCACAGGCTGGTCGTGGTCGTCGTAGACATAAGTTAGAGGCCGGCTGTTTACAATCAGCTCGGCCTCGGTGAGGAGGGTATACAACACCTCCTCTCGGGGAGCACGTTCCTTGAGCGTGCTTCGGAGTGCGTTTTTTATAGAACGCACCAGGCGCTCCCAGCAGCCGCCCATGTGTGGGGCTGCCGGGGGATTGAAGTGCCACTCGATGCCTCGGTTGATGGCTTCGGCCCTGACTAGACCGTGGTTAAGGTCCTTCAGGGCTGCTCGTAGTTCGGTGTTGGCTCCAATGAAATTGGTACCCTGATCTGAGTACAGATGCGCTGGTTGCCCGCGGCGCGCAATAAGGCGCCGCAAGGCTAGTATGGCGGAGTCGGCGCTCAATGAGGCGGCCAACTCGAGGTGGACGGCGCGTGTGGTGAGGCAGGTGAACAATGCACCCCACCGCTTTTCGCGGCGCCGCCCAATTGCTACCTCCATCGGGCCGAAGTAGTCGACGCCCACTCGGACGAAGGCTCGTCGCGAGGTCTCGACTCTCGCCAGCGGAAGATCGCCCATCTTGGGCGGGGCTGGTTTAGCTCTGGAAACACGACATAATTGACACTGGGCAACCACCGCTTTTACTGAGGTTCTTACCCTTGTGATCCAGTACTTTTCACGAAGGTTGTTGACGACGGTCTCATGGTTGGCGTGTAAAGCTATCCCATGGTAAAATGCGATCAACTTTCGCGTTAGAGGGTGGCGTCCCTCTAATATTATCGGGTGCCTTTCCCCGAAGGTGAGCACCGCGCAGGCACTCAGGCGTCCCCTCACCCGAAGCAAGCCGTCCTCGGTGATCATCGGGTCTAGGGCCTTGATGCTGCTGTTGTTGGGGACGGGCAGGCCTTCTAGTATGGCGGCCCGCTCATCCCGGAAGCTGTCTTCTTGGCACAACCGCATAAGGCAGTTGTGAGCTTCTTCCAGGTCGGGACGCTGTAGCTCTGCTGTTGACCGATGCTTACGACATCGGCCGATGAATATTAGCACGCGTGACATAACGCGCTGTATGCGCGTCCATGAAGAATAGCGCTCGTAGAGAAGGAGTGGCGCCATCGGCGCTGATGTAGCGTGGACCCGCTGAATGCGCTCGAGGTCCGCTTCCGCCGCTTCAGCCTCATGACACACCGGCCACCGCTCCTGTGGATCACATAGAAAAGGGGGGCCAGAAAGCCACACCGCATGGTTATCGGGCCAAGACAATCTGGTCGCTTTGTCAGCAGGGTTATCCTCCGATGGCACCCAGCGCCAATTGCCTCGGTCCGATAATTTATCAATCTCGGCTAGTCTATGTGATACGAATCTCTGAAACTCATGGCCGTCAGAGTTTATCCATCTAAGAACCGTTTTACTGTCTGTCCAGTAAAATTTACGTTTTATAGATAGCCCTAGCTCTTTCTCGGCCGTGTCTGCTAGTCGGCAGGCTAACAAGGCCGCTTGTAACTCGAGCCTAGGGATAGATATCACCTTTTGAGGTGCTACACGCGCTTTCCCTATTACCATGACAGCCTTCCTATTTCCTCCGGCGTCATGACCTACTAGATAAGCGACTGCGGCGTAGGCTAATTCGCTAGCATCCCCGAACACATGTAGTTCTAAATTGTCGAGGCTTAGCCCGTACCACCTTGGTATTTTGACTTCTTTTAATTTACTTAGATTATTAAGCCAAGTGAACCATACTTTCGCATCCTTATCCTGTAGGGGTTCGTCCCACTGGATCCCTGATTTCCAGATTTTCTGCATTAGTATTCTTGACTGGATAACGCAGGGATACAAAAAACCCAGTGGGTCGTATATGGACATAATCATGCTCAAAAACTGTCGTTTCGTGGGCACCACGCTACCGTTTATAATGGTTTCTGGTAGTCGTTTGAAGGATAGATCGAATCCTAATTCGTCATCTTTCGGTGCCCATATTAGCCCCAAAGTTCTCTCGACTGTACCTGCACCTTTTTCGAGGGCTACCCTTTCCGGCATGTCTAATTTTAATCTATGCCTTAATTCTGATGAGTTGGTGACCCACCCCCGTATTACAAATCCACCGGAGGCATGTATCAGGGTCACCTCTTCTATCAGTTTATTCGCCTGGTCCTCGGTACAGACACTATCTAAATAATCGTCCATGTAATGTTTGGCCTTTATGGCCTCCACTGCTTCTGGGTATCGATCACCAAACTCACTGGCGTTTTTGTTGAGTATATATATCGCCGTGGTAGGTGATGAGGTTGCCCCAAAGATCATGGAATTCATCGCGAATACCTTTGGTTCAATGGACTGATCCGCGTCTCTCCATAAAAATAACTGCGCGCCTTGATCCTCAGTCCTTATCCTAATTCTCATAAACATGTCCGCGATGTCTCCTGAAAAGGCTATGGGACCTATACGAAATTTCATCAATATACCAAGCAATGAATTCAGCAGGTCAGGACCGGTCAAAAGGTTATCATTTAAGCATGTTCCGTGAGACGTGGCGGCCGCATCGAAGACTAAACGGAGCTTTCCTGGCTTGTTGAGATTTACCACGCCAAAATGTGGCAGATACCATATAGGTGAGCTATCCAAACTCCCCTCCACCTCTCTCGCATAGCCCTCTTCTAGCAGTCTATCTATTTGCTTATTATACGCCTCAGCGAAGACGGCGTCTTTTCGCACGCGCCTTTCTATTCCGTATAACCGTTGCCGGGCCTGATTATAATTATTAGGCAATTCCACATCATCATGTTTCCATAATAGCCCTACTTCCCATTGTGAACTATTAGGTACGCGGCGGCTAGTATTATCTAGGATTTCTAACGCTCTTTCATTATTTTTATTTTTACGAGCGTTTTGCGAAATACCTATAGCTTCTAGCTCGAACTGAGCTTTGACTAGGTCATGCAGATCAGGCAGGGGAACTGTCACAAAATTTACTGACTGATCGTTAACATCGTTAGCACTATCGAATGGTCCGTGTACGACCCAACCTAGCTTCGTGAGGGAGGCAACTGGTTTACCGGATCGTCCATGTCGGATGTCCTGACTGACCAAAAGCTGCCAGTTATCCTGCCCAAGCAACAACATCGGCTTAGCGCCCCTCATCTCCACGCAACCCAAGTCCCGGAGGTGAGCGTTATCGTTCAGCATAGCAGCGGACACAGTTTGTATTGGCAAATTCATGTTGACCATGGTACGGCATTTGATTTCATGTTGTTGTCCGTTTGGCCCTGTGATCCGTGCTTGTACCGCTCGCGAAGTTAAATCAGTGACTCCGTAGCCACCCGCTGTTTTTAATGTAAGAGGTATGCGGGGGCCCGCTAGGTCTGAAGCTATAGCACTGTCGATCAGTGATACTGTTGCCCCGTCGTCTAGTAGCGCGTAACATTTATGATGCGTTCCATTGCTATTGGTTATTCCAATTGGAATTATCTTTAATAGAGCCGTAGCTCGCCATTCCCCTATGTTAGTGACGCTTTCCGTTTTTTCACTAACTGTTTTGCCGGCCTCCGGTTTATTGCTGTCTTTGTTCTGTTTATCTGCATGCAATAAAATATGATGCCTGTAGCCACATTTCTCGCACCTTTTGGCGCGGCAAAACCTCTTAGGGTGTTTACTAACTAAACATTTGAAACATGTATTTTTCTCTTTAATAGTGTCCCATCGTTGTTGCACGCTTAATTTACCGAATGCGTCGCAGTGTTCAATGGCATGTTCCTTTTTGCAAATTAGGCATTCTTTAGGTACACTAGACTCGTCACTATGCGTATGTACCCGCTGAGCCGGCGGTACTTTATTATTACTTGAGCGCGCGGCTTGCTTTTGTTGCCTCACAGGTGGCTTGGCTGGACTAGCTTCGAACATACTGGCTTGAACGTAATATGAAGTCGAGCGAGTTAAATGTTTTAAGAAGTGTGACATTAATTCTAGGTCCTGTGACACTCTTAGGTCCACCCCCTGTGAGCTATCTATACCCATAGCAAAATCGCCGTATTGCGCGCGCTGTATTGGAGTTAATTTGTTAACTATCTCACTAACTAATTGCGGATTATTTATATACCCGTCGGCTCTAATGTTTTTAAGTAGGGACACAACATTCCTTATTGTAGACGTGAACCGCCTTAACTCACGGCCACTCTCAGTTATCCTAGGTAGATCCCTAATTTTCTTGAGTGCACTTTGTAATATTAACGTCGGATGACCGAACTCCTCATCTAGTGCGCGCATTATTTCGGAAGGATCTGTACCTGACCGCAGTAGGTCCTCAACTGAGGTCTTCGCGTCGCCATGCAATGACGTCTTAAGCCGGGCTAAGTTTTCATGCGTTCTGAAATTATACTGTTCGGCTGTGTCCCAATACATATTCTTATAAGAAATCCATTCAGCTGGGTCACCGCTAAAATGGGGTAGCTCGTACGCCTGTCTAGGTACCGGACGCGGTCGCGACATACTAGTAATAGCCTCTGCCAATCTGTCTATCTTGCTGTCCCTATCGCCCGACATTTCCCTTCGTCTTTCTTTATCATCCGCCCCGTAATTCTTCTGCCGCCGTGTATCCGACTCGGGTATCGAAACTCGAGGTACACTTGCGACCGGGGTGGTAAAGACGGGATACCTGTCAGGTAAATGGAACGTTACTCTATCCTGAGACACTGGCGTATGCGTCTGGGCCATAGGTACCGTTAGATTCGAAAACGGTACTGACACAGACGGATCTATTACATGCGACACATTATCACGGTATACATTTACATTACTTTCAAGCGTACTTACATTGAGCTGCCTTTGACTCACGGGTGGGTTACGGGGCGCGGCCATTTCCGTAGGCGCGCGCGCTGCTGACGGGGTACACAACACTGCATCCGATTGACACAACACTGGGCCTGACTGGTGCAACACTGTTTGTTGTTGCGTTACCTGAGGCGTTGTGTCTATCCACTGCTCTACGCGCTGTGCCGTCCCTGCTTCCGTATTTGAGTCGTCACTCTCGGCAGCTGCTTCTATCTCTGCAATATCAGCTTCCATCCTTTTCTTGAGAAGGTTTTCTTTCAGCTGTACTAGCTCCTTTTCAGCTTCATACTCTATGCGTTTCCTGATATACTCGACGCTCTTGCGGCTAGCTTTTGATGACGTTCTGCTTCGCGGCGACGTATGGCGACCTCTTGCTACTGCCTGTCCTCCCTGGGGTCCCTCTGACGTACTTCCAGCACTGTAGTCGATTACTCGACCACCCGTCAGGGGGATGTTGAGGGCAGACGTTGACGCCATGGTCGGTGCGACAGACGGTGAACCCGGTGCCCTTTCAGACTGCAACCCGGAGTCCGATACTGGGTCATCAATTCTGCGTGCGCTCTGCTCTTCAGCCAGCTTTCGCAGCCTGCTGCGTGTGGTGATGGTGCTCCTCTGACTCATGGTTACTTGTAAACCTTATCCGGCTCGTAAGGACCAAAATGTAAGATATTCGGGGAGTCAGGTGTTGTAGGCGGGGGTGTCGAAAGGTTACCAACGCACTTACTCGTAACCAGTGAAAAACCACACTGTCAGATTAAACACTTGTATAATCAATAAAATAACACACGATAATTACAGTCAACAAAAATAGAGTCACAATATATAAATCAGCACTTACGAACTAATAGAATATCTAGAAACTACCTTAAACTGAAATTATTGGCTAACTTAAACTGACTTTATTAAAACTATCTAAGCGCGGAGCGACTAATTCTCGAATATATGTGGAGAGCAACTGAATCGTACGGAGAGATTATTGCTATTGAGAGATTTACTTGATGTATTACTGATGTACTACCAATGTACTACTACTGAACTATCAATGTACTACAAAAATCAACTTGCTCGGGTTCCCTTTATAGGTTTTACCCATGATCACAAGTTGCGGGTGACTCTTGGTCGTATATTCAATGAAACTCACCAGTTACAAACATTCCTACCTGATGAGGGGGTGTTGAAGGGGAACGGGTGTCTGCGGGGTATTGCGCAGTTAGCTCTCCTTAGACGTAGGAGGGGTACGGGAGACGTGGTTCTACGCAGTATGAAAATGGTACATAACACTGTTTACTTTCCGACACAATGGATTTTACTTTAATCGGTACCCCGGGGGTATATACTGTTATATAAAATAGGTAATTAGGGGGTAAATGCTCCAACTAAGCTAATGGCAGTGTTCAAATTACGCTATCTCTTTACAGTTCTGAGATATCGATCATTTTCATCAGTATATAATGCTATTTAAGCAAAATATATTAGAATATTCGTCTCCACGGAACAATCGATACATTTCAATGATTTGACGACATATATAATTCATTTTAAGCTCGAATTATGGTGCTTTCCGTTACAATACTAGAGGCGCAACGTCCTACTAAAAGTTTCCGAAAAACGTAACCACTTACGAGTTAAAGACGTAGCTTTGAAACGGATACATAAATTATGTCAATATGTCAAAATAATCTGTTTGTTTCACTTCTTCTTCCGTCAAACTAATTACGTTGGAACGAGACAAGACATTGTCATCGGAAAATCAGCCAGAATTGCCAACGATCAACGTTATTACCCCAGAATGAATAAATATATTTTTTATTGAATCAATTACCTACTACATCCATAAATCTATGAAAGATTGTATTATGGAACTTTCAATAGATTAAAGATTGAAAGAAATTGAAGAATTTGATACATATAGGAAGAAAAAAAATGTGCGTAAACGTCAATATTATATTTCAAAACTATTAAGATTGTGTCAAATAACTATTGTTTAAAATAGAATGATATTATTTCAATGTTTATGATAATCATTTATCCATACTAATTGTGGAGGATGTCAAAGTCAAAGTCAAAGTCAAATAATTTATTTCAAATAGGCACGAAGATGCACTTTTGAACGTCAAAAATTACATGATGAATGATGAATTGATTCTAGTTGCGCCTTCCAAAATGTAGTTATGTATGGAGAAGAATGGGCAAGAAACTCCATACTTACTCTTTTAAAATGTTAACAATAGTTTGTATACATTAATTAATATTTATAGGTGAAGACTATGTACCTAGACTAAAAAAATAAAAAATATAAAAAAAATCATCAAAATTACTTACCACAATTGGTAAAAAGAATGAAAAGTGAAGTAATAACAGAAAAATTAATAAATGCGATAGGTACATGGTGCTCACATATTTACAAACATTGTATATGATTTCCCAAAAAAATAAAAAATAAAAACAACATATAATAAGTCAGTGTGTGAGTTAAAATATTAATCACAGGAAATAAAATTAATATCATAAAAATTATAAATTATACAGTTAAATTAGCAACCAGTTTGATTTTGTCTAGACTCTAAATTGTCCTATGGAGCAGGACCAGCATGTTTCCAAGCATTCTTATCTTGGATATAATCCTCTAATTTGTAATATGCTTGTTTACAAAGTGTACTTTTTATATGAGTTTTAAATTTTCTTTCATTTAATTGTAATATATCAGAAGGTATTTTATTGTAACATTTAACACAGTACCCCATAAAAGATGTATGTACCTTAGATAATCTGAAAAATGGTTGATCTATTTTATCTTTATTTCTAGTATTAAAATTATGCCTATCACTGATTTTATTAAAAATATGTAGATTTTTTCTTACATACATAATATTTTCATAAATGAATTGGCAAGGTACCGTCATTATATTAATCGTTTTAAATAGTTCTCTAAGAGATTCGCGGCGATGTAGATTATAAATGGCTCTGACAGCCCTCTTTTGTAAAATAAAAATGGATTCAATGTCGGCAGCCCGACCCCACAGTAAAATGCCATACGACATAATGCTATGGAAGTAGCTAAAATAAACTAAACGCGCGGTTTCTATATCTGTTAACTGTCTTATCTTTCGAACAGCATACGCGGCCGAGCTTAGCCGCCCCGCAAGAGATGTTATATGAGGTCCCCATTGTAATTTCTCATCTAGCGTGATTCCTAGGAAAACCGTTTGATTAATAAATTCCAGTTTTTCTCCGTTCAATATGATGTCACATTCGCTACTTCTAACATTAGGTAACTTAAATCGAATGCATTTGGTTTTTTTATTATTTAGTACCAAATTATTTACAGTAAACCAATTTTGGACCTGAAGAATAGAGTTATTCACGTCGTCAAGTTTTTGTGACCGTCGATCTATTTTAAAAATCAATGATGTGTCATCTGCAAATAACACCATCTGCGGTTGATTTTGAAGTAATTGGGGTAAATCGTTAATGTAAACTAAAAAGAGGAATGGACCCAATATCGAACCTTGAGGAACGCCCATTTTCATTTCAGACCCTAATGAGTTTACGCCGTTTACCTGAACTTTAACCTTCCTATCCGTCAGGTATGATCTAAGTAAATCAAGAGCGGTATTCTTAATTCCGTAGTGCTCCAGTTTCAGCAGAAGTGTCTCATGGTTTACGCAATCGAACGCCTTAGAGAGGTCGCAAAAGATTCCAATGGCATCTTGTGCTTCTTCCCAAGCGTTAAAAATGTTCTTTATTAGGGTGACACCGGCGTCAGTTGTACAACGCCCCTTGGTGAAACCATACTGTTGTTCATGAAAGATGGAGTTTTTATTAAAGTGACGTAACATTTGATTGAGTATCAACTTTTCAAACACCTTACTGAGAACTGGAAGAATTGACACAGGCCTATAGTTGTTAGGTTCCTTACTATCACCGGATTTGAACAATGGAACTACTTTACTGTGTTTCATGAGATCTGGAAAGACTCCTTGGTCTACACTGGTGTTAAATATGAAAGCTAAATAGGGCGCAATGGTTTCGATAATAGACCTACAGACTTTTACAGACATTCCCCAAAGATCTTCTGTTGATTTAATTTTAAGATCTTTAAAAGCTTTTATAACAGCCTGGGGGTTTGTGTGTTGAAACCTGAACTCCAAAGGGCATGCCTTTACATTCTTTCTAAGTAAAGCAGCAGAAAGCGCGGGTGAGGAATTTAAAGTTTCTGTAGTTTTAAAGGGAATATTACCAAAAAAGTTTTCAAATTCCTGAGCTATTTCTACGTCGGAGTCGATGGGGCCATGTGCAGTCTCTAAATTAAATTCAGTATTTTGCTGTTTTTTCCTACCTGTTTCATTATTTATTATTTGCCAAGTAGTTTTTATTTTATCATCAGCTGATTTTATTTTATTGCTAATATAAAGAGCTTTAGCTATTTTGCATACATTTTTAAATGTTTTTGAATATTTTGTAACATATTTAGGAAAGCTAGTATTATTCATATGTTGCTTTAGGCCATAAAGTTCAAATAGCTTTTCCCTGCTTTTACAAATACCTGGAGTTGCCCAATCACTAAATAAGAACTTTGTATAAATACTTTTAGTCTTTAGTGGAAATGTGTCATTAAATTGCGTATTTAATAGTGAAAAGAACTCGGCGTAGAACTCATTTGGGTCACATACATTATTAAAACTCTGAAGACATAATTTACTGGCCAAAGAATTATTTAATTTTTCTAAATTTTTACATGTAATTGGCCTAAACCTTATTTGAATTTTTTGTAAAGGCATGTAAGAGCAAAATGTTATTGTTTGTCCACTGTGATCAGATGGCAACTTATTTACGATTTGTTTGTGTAAGTAATCACAATTACAAAATATATTATCTATACAAGTGGCAGAAGACGCTGTCACTCGGGTTGGTTCAATAAAAACATTTGACAAATCAAATGACCTAAAAAGACTTAACAATCTGACACTATTCAAGTTATTTTCTAATAAATTAATATTAAAATCACCACATACGATTATTGATTTACTACTAATACTAAGTTTCATTAACACATCTTCCATTACAGAATCGAACATAACAAGATTCTGGTAACTTGGAGGTCTGTATACGCATACTATAACATGCTTATCGAGCTCAACACAGGACAATTCAATTGTGTGTTCAACAGACAGTTCAATGATGTCTTTTCGTTCTTTAGATTTAATCGATTTTTTAATCAATATTAATGATCCTCCGTGTATCATACGTTTTCGGCTGAAATGGCTGACTAAGCAATAATTTTCATAGTTAATTGACATTACTTGATGATCTTTCAGCCAATGTTCTGTTAAACAGATGACATCAAACTTAGTTTTTTCCAAAAATAATTCAATTTCCAGTAATTTGGAAGAGCAACCTTGGATATTTTGATTAAATAATTTTAAAGTATGTTGCTCTCCCTTTGTTTTTTTATTTTTAAGTGTTACATGGCCAGAAGATACCTTTTTATTATTCACTAATAATAATTGGTTATTTGAAGGAGTAACTTCTGTTGTCTTACTAACTAGTTTAAAGAATTATCCGGAGTGACCTCCACAACTACAAGTGAAGAATCTATAATGCCCGTATGAGTTCCAGCAGGTAGAGAATATCCTATCTGACTGGTAGTGGCCTCCAATGATGTTGGTATTATAGGTGGATCCTCCTTCGTACAACATGATGGTACATAATTAATCACTATGTTGTTAGTATAACTAGACAACACAGACTCGTCTCTAATACTACAATCTGTTATATTAGCTATAACCTCATTAATATTATATGCTATCAACATAGCAATCATATGTCTACATTCCCAAGACAGAGATAAAGTTCTCTGAGTTAACTTAAATCCACTAACAAACTTGTTAGTGTCAAAATACAATAATTTGTCACTATGACAACATGTCAGCCTGTGAATAGTATTATTCAACTTATAAATATAATTATTTTCAGTGTCAGATAAAGAATTAGAGTAGGGAAAAGCACATAACATCAGCTTTCCTACATTTAACTTTAATAAGGTGTCCACACCATCCACTATGTCCTTTCTGGTAATACCAGTACTATTACCTAATAACAAAACCATTGTAGAATAATTATTTAGGTTTGTGTTTGCAATTCTTTTAATCATTTGCTTAAAACTTATGTTATGATAACAATTATTGGTAAAACTATCGCTAAGGTAATTAAGTAATATTTTTCCAAAGCCTGAACCTAATTCGTCACAAAAAAAATTGATTTGTTCTGTGTATTAGCACAGATCTCTGCTGGAAGAGCCAACACCGGAGGGGGCAAGTTTGGCTGAGGCTGAGTAGGAAGTGGTTGGTCGGCACAGCTGCATGAAATGTTATTAGTCAGAGACTCATACCTCTCAGCATTGCACTTCACTAAGTCCAATAGTTCCCCAGCCTCAAACAAGCGGTCACTTAATTGTTGTTGTGAAGTCTCATATTTTTCAAAAATATCCTTCAGCAAGATGGAAGCCACTAGATCCTAAATTACCAAATAAAATAAAGTCTTTAATGATAATATTATATCTTTACTATACGTTTTGCATAGTTTTTCCTAACAAGTAATGTTTAAAAAAAAAATCTTTATATTGACAAAAAAAAAGTAAAAAAATCATACTGCCAATACTAATATTATAATGAGGTTGGTCGGTCCACAACACTAATATTATAAATGTGTAAGTAACTCTGTCTGTCTGTATGTCCGTATGTTACGTTTTTACGCTTAAACCGCTGAACCGATCGTCATGAAATTTGGCAGATATATAGCCTTGGATGGAGAAGGACATAGGCTACCTTTTACGTGATAACCGACATCCACGCGGGCGGAGCCGCAAATGATAAATGATTTTATTTCTGTAAGTAGTAGTTTGTAGTAAGTTTGTACAAACACTTTTACACGTCAGTCTTATTTTTAAAACTAGATGAAGTCGGCGTTTCCTATCTGACTACTCTTGAGAAGAAAGGCCGAAACAAACTCAGCGGTCACAGTCTCTTTTAAAGTCCAGACATAATCTTGGTCAGATCATGCGATGACCATGTAGATTAGTGTCTGAAATGGGTTTTTGATGAAAGAACCACACAGATTGAGTGGACTGTCCAGTCAGTGCACAACACTATTTAACACAATATGATCATAAACAATCTAGAATTTTTCATTTAAAAATATAATCTCACTTTACGTCTAAGCTTATTTATTGCTCTTAAAATTATTTTTGGTGTAAGAAGTGGTGAAACATTAAGTTAAAACCTTCGAAATACACGTGAATGTGTTACTTTTCTATTTAGTAAGTGTTTGGGTACTGCACAGTATGTTTAAACCAAACAGACCGTAATAGTAATTTTGTCTTACAGGAACATACATTCGTCATTCACTAAACTCCCAACAGTCTGGCAAAATCAAAATCGTTTTTACTGGTAACACTGATGGCACAAAAATGTTTGATAAATGTAATTCGTCTTTTAATGTTTTTTTGGATAATCTGAAGAAATTTTTTCAAACTTACTTATGAATTGTAACACCACTTGCTTTATTAATCTTTTCAGACCGTAACATGCAAATTTTAATCGCACATTTCACCATTTTGATATTTTTTATCCTTAAGCTATCGCTCACTTGCCGTCAAGTTGACAACTAAGTCAGATATGCCTGTGGACATATACGACGTAGTAGAGCGTCGTCGCCGTACATTGCTGATCTAGTCCAATATTACATCAATGGTTCTACGTATGTGCTACGAGCCGTAGACATGCGAGCTACGCGGTGCTACGCAGTGCTACGAACAGCTACGGCAGCCATTACGATGTAATCTTTCTTATAACCTTTGTTTTAGTGATTTTTATAAAAACCAGGTTATTTTTATCAATGGTACAATAGTTCTTACTTAATTATACAGAACTGGAGCCATTAATGACATGAAAAGTATGTTCAAGTATGAGTCCGTACCAATACAGTAATATGTTGTCCATACATGTGCTAGGCTGAAGTACCAATGTTCATCAGACAATGAACGCGAGATGGCGTGACCGCAGCGGCGTCAGTGCGCACCTGCTAACGAGCCATTGTGCCGCCACGCCACCGCCACGCCACCGCCACGCCACAGCCACGCCGCGTGAATGCGCACTAATCGCCGCTTTGTTGACGCGCGCCCGACTGAAGACAGTTCAAAACTACTGTCATTATCGTAGGACAGGCGAATGTCGGACCAACTGACCGACCGACCGACCGACATGAAGCTCCGGTCGTTGAGCTGATTGTTCATCTGATTGACTATTGCTTTAAAACCTAAATAGTGTTTGTGGGATCGTTCTGATGTGTCCTCCATGAACACAACTGTAATAAAACCAATGGATATCAGGTCTGCATCAGTTGGTTTACACTTTTAAGTAGTTTAAACCTATCGAGGCGCCGTAATGTGTATAATAATTAAAATGAGAAACTGGCCAAGTACGTCTCGGACCCCGCACAATGAAGGCTTCCGTAGTTGGGACAAAAATTAGCTAAAGTACTAATTTTTAAGCTTAATATGACACAATTGGATCCGTGAATCGAAAAATGGTTTTTCAATACAGTTGTTAAACATGGCGTACTTTCAGAGGCTATAATTATGATTCGAAAATTAAATCTTTTGCATAGGCATCTTTCTGTAACACGGTCGTGACTTTTGTTTACGAGCTCGATCATTTTGTTTTGCAGTTGAGTTTTAAATTTATAAGACAATTTAAAAAGTTTATTATCAAGGAGTTTTCCTACATAGAATAAAATGAGATAGATTTTATTCGTGGAAAAATGAATGAGTCCGTACGTCTTAGCATTGAATTCTCAAGACTTTTAAATGGTTGTTTAATATATTTAATTACCAGTTTTTATTTAATTATTTTCACATCAACATTTGTCAAAAATCGAATAGGTTGCATAGGCTGTTTTCGTTGTAAAAAAATATGTTCAGTTGCAAAAAAGCGCCACTTTCTGAAAATTTTATTAATTTTAGGTGTGATATTTTTTTTTTTTTTTTGTTAATTTGTGTTCAAGTACAAGTGATGAAATGGAATTAACTCCACCCGATATTTTATCTGAGGCGAAAACTGCGCAAGATGAAATTTCGCCCCCAAAATCTCGAGAAAGATATAAAATATGGCGACTTACGATAATTTTATTTTCTATTTACCTATGTATGTATGTTAAAATAAACATATTTAATTTTTGATTTGTTTTTTACTATTTCCCACAACTGTATTGAAAAACGTCGTGTGATACACGGGTGTGTAGGTTATTGCAAACTCGTGTCATCAAAAACCCTCGCCTTCGGCTCGGGCTTGTTAATGACAGCTCATTTGCAATAACCTACTTTCCACCCTTGTATCACAATGTACTATTCACAGACCCGCAATATTTTTTTTTGAACCTCATCCAACAATATCCCACACCATAGGATAAAAGAGAAAAAACAATACCATCCCCACTTTACGTGTAGGGAAGGTACCCTAAAATAAGTCATTGCTAAATTTTATTTTACGTCTTTGTCGGCGTGGCTAATTTGTTGAGCTGTTATTTAGAAAGGTTATTTTACATAACAGCTTTCTGGTACTGAGAGTCTCTGAGCTAGGCCGCGGCCAGACAGACAGACAAACGGACAAACGGACATGGCGAAACTATAAGGGTTCCTTATTGACTAAGGAACCCTAAAAATGAACATAAAACGTGTGACATAACATCGCGTTGTATAATAAAATGTAATCGCCTCCGGCCGGTTATTATGAGCAACCATCCAATCTTAATGTTTACATTTACCGGTGATTTACGGTTCACACAACAGCACTGCGGCTGTGGCCACTGTCCGGCTGTTGTTTTGCTTACGTTTATTTTAATAATATTTATCATTAGAAGATACATGTCAGGCATTCGAAATCTCTAGATGATGTACAGGCATATTTAATCAATGTTTAGACAGCGGCACATTTCCTGATTTAATGAAACTTTGTAAAGTAGTACCAATTTTTTAAATTGGGTAGTAAGTGATCCTTATAATTATATACCTATACTAGCTTTTGCCCGCGGCTTCGCCCGCGTGGATGTCGGAAAAAATCCAACGGGAACGTTCTACCGGGATTGAAAGTATTATGACCGGAATTAAAAATACTTTTGAGTAATTCAAAAACTTAAGAATAAAAACTTTTGAGTTATTTAAGGCACGCAGTAAAATTCTCCCCTAAAAATTTAATTACCCCTCATTCCCCTGTTTGAGATCAATTCTCAAAAACCCCATATACTCGTAATCCTTTTTTTTTTTTTCAAAAGAATGAGCACCTTTTGAGGGGAAGTTTTGAAAAACGAATTATGACAAGATTTGTGATATAAACTTTGTGTTTTATGTATTAAGAACGTATTTGTGTTGAGTTTTAAGTTTATGAACTAATAAAAATTGATTTTTCATAAAATCTAAATCTCGTTTATCCATACAAACTTTGACACACCCTTTATGGGGTAGTTTAAAAAAAACTGAAATAATCAAACTTTATTATTTAATTAGATACGCATTCGTGCCAAGTTTCAAGTTTATAAACTCAAGGAATAAGATTTTTCAAACAAACGAAATCCGCCCTTTTTACCCCCTTAAAGGTTGAATTTTCAAAAATCCTTTCTTAGCTGCCGTCTTCTACTCTACATATCCTAATCTAATCTTACCTTTTTTTTTTCCGCTGGGAAAAATGCATTACGCATACCCTCCCATCGGGGGACAGGAGGGGTATGTGGGACTCCCCGGTAGAGTACAGGTATACCCACTAAAAAACCCCCAGCGGCGCTCCCGCATCGTCTGTATGGAGGGAGACTGGGAATCTGGCAGAGCCTTTTCATCCAGTGCGTCGACGCTCGCCTGCCATTACAGCGGGCCCGGCGCACCCCTCCCATCGGGGAGGGGCAGTGCGGCTGTGAACAGTGCAATGCAGGAAAAGGCGCCCCCGCGCCTATATCACGCTGTTCACCGTTAGGAGGCAGAAGGCGAGATCACCTTCTCCCCCACGCGGCGGCCACGTATCCCGGTCCCCTCTCTAAGTGCGAGAGGGGAGGGGAGTCCGTGGAAGACCGCGAGACGCGGATGCGATGTCTGACCCTACCCATCATTCAGACATCGCACCCCCCTCCACAGCCACCGAAGTCCCAGCCTCAGGGACTGCGGCTGCAGTGATAGGCCTGATCGGCGCCTGCTCCTTGCCCTTCTTGGGGGGAGGATTACATTTCCTCCCCATCATTACGTAGCCCGCCGGGCAACCACTGGCGGCACAAACCGCACAGTGCGGCGTGGCAACCTCGCAGGAGGCGGACTTGTGCCCGTCCTTGCCACAACGGAAGCACAAGTCCGCCCTGTCTACCTCGGACGGGCAAATAGCCTGAGTGTGGCCGATTCCGAGACACTTGTAGCAGCGCAATGGCTTGGCTGCAAGCGCCCGGACCACACCCGAGCTGAAGCCAATGGCAAGCCGTCCCTTGGCAAGGACGGCTATACTTGCGGCGACTGGGCACTCCAGATGGATGGTGCCCATGCCGCCAGGGCCAGGCCTGATAGCCCGACCTTGCACCGCTGTGCCGCCACAGGCCCCTATCGCTGCGACCGCCGCCACCACCTCCTCCTTGGTAACCGAGTCGTCAAGGTCGGTCACCTCCAAGGTCACGCACTTCACGGGCCTGGTGATCTTGGCCGCGTCAGCGATGACCTCCTGCAACTTGGTTGCGAAGAGATCCGCGCTGGCGCCGCCCTGAGCCCCCGGGAACTCGAAAATTCGAGCCCCGGCCTGGGTCCGGCGGCACGTGACTGCACCGATCCCCAGTTGGGCAGGATTTGCGTTCGCACGCGCCTGCATTAAAATAGAGAGGTATGTCTCCCCCCTCTCCGCAGCCTCAGCGGTGAGCGTCACCACTATGGCCGCGGTCTTGGGAGGGACCAACTTCCTCTTTGGCCTAGCGGGGGCCCCATTAGCTGCAGGAGCAGCGGCGGGAGCAGCGGCAGTGGGCTTGGGGACCGACGTCTTCCCCTTCCCCTTACGGGCGGTGGTAGGGGCGGCAGGAGCAGCCACCGACTCTGACCTCTCTACTCATTTGCCCTTTCTGGCCACCTTCGTCCAGCCTTGCTGGTTGGCCGGGGTGGTGGACGGTAGAAGGGCGTCTTCCCCTTGGGAAGGGAGCTCCGGCTGGCGTGACCTGTTGTCCTCCGCGAGCGGCGGTCTGAGGCGCTTCTCGGGTAAGAGCCTGTCCTCTATGCCCGCAAGACAGGCTCTCGTGAAGGCCCTCTCCTCCGTGACGACCTTGCGGATCATATCCTCAAGGTTGGAGGAGGGGACTTCCACCGCTGGTCTCGGCTCGGCTTGGTATGGCCGAGCCGTGGCTTCAGCCAGCTTCAGATGTAGCTGGCTGACCTCTGACTGCAGGCGATCAACTCTCACCTGCAGTTGCCGCGTTTCGTCGGTCACCTTGCGTTGCACCAGCTCCCCGACGATGCCGCGCATGCCCTGCATTTAAGGGACCTTTGAAAAGTCCCTTTTAAATTGGTGGAGCGGATGGCTGAGGAGGACGCAGAGGAGATACTCTAAGTATCTCCTCTGCGTCCTCCTCAGCCATCCGCTCCAGCTCCGCAAGGGAGTGGTCTGCATACAGAGCACGGGACGCGCCGTACCCGGATTGGCCCAGGCGACGCACGTCGGTTGCTCCTTGGCCGCAATCCGCTCCTCCAGGTCTTGCTGGAGCTACGCCCGCCGAGACAGGTCCAACTGGCGTTGGGCTTCTGCCAGACCCACGTCGTGGGTGTCCGTCACCGGCTTCTTGGTTTTGGCCTGCAACGCCCTCCTCGATTCCGAGGAACCCCCGGACCCATCTCTTGGAAGGGCCCACTTCCCCGACTCCCGGCGACCAATCACCGAACCAGAGTCTGACTCACTCAAAATTGACTCGTCGTCGGAGTCTAAATAGACGCTAGCCGCAGACGGCGCGCGGCTAGCCTCCGACGCCGAAGCACCCTCGGATTGGCCCTGATAAGGGCCTTTTGGGTAGCCCTGAGAAGAGCCTTTTGGTTGGCCCTGAGAAGGGCCTTTTGGTTGGCCCTGATAAGGGCCTTTCTTAAAACGCCCGGAGTTTTCCCGCAAAGGTTTAGGCATAGCCTCCGCAGGTGTCGTAGTTTCCAACAATAAAATATAATAAAATAAAATAAAATCAATTAAAATATACTACGACTGCACAGTGCACTTTAGCCGAACACCGGTCTGCCACTCCGTTACGGTGGTCAGAACCGGGTCGTTGCCAGGGCACGCGACGTGGACGCAAGCACTGTGAGGTGGTCTCCCAATCTAATCTAACCTTTTTCTTTTTTTTTCCGCTGGAAAAAATGCATTACGCGTACCCTCCCGACGGGGGACGGGACGGGTATGTGGGACTCCCCGGTAGAACCGGTATACCCACTAAAAAACCCAGCGGTGTTCCCTCATCGCCGTGATGGGAGGGCCATGGGAAACCGGCACAGCCTTTACATCCACGACCCTCCCGACGCGTGCCCGCCTAGCTGGCGGGCCCCGCCCGCCTCAACACCTAGCCATTCCCGTCCGGCACTGGTGGAAACCTGTGCAATGCAAGCGAGGGTGCCCCCGCACCCGTTGCCTGCTGGCCTCCACCAGGGAGGAGTCAGAGATGACTTCTCCCCTCGCGGCGGCCACGTATCCCGGTCCCCTCTCTAATAGCGAGAGGGGAGGGGAGTCCGTGGAAAACCACGCCGTTAGAGTCACCAAGCCGTCCTCGTCACCCAGCCAGCTGCCGGGGATCGAATAGGGCTCGGCGACCACCGCTACGTTCACCAACCACTCGGCAACGGCCCGCACCAAAAGGTCCTGGGCCACTCCGCAGCGGTTGGTGTTCGCCTGGAGGATGCGGTAGTCGGAAACCATTATTCCGACATCGCACCCCCCTCTTTATGTATCGCCGCTGGTGCTGGAGCTACAGCGGCGACAGCGGCGGTGGTGGCGACAGGGCGAAGCTGCGCCGGCACTTTGCCTTTCTTCGCGGGTGGCTGGCAGCTCCTGCCCCCCATCCTGTGTCCCGCGGTGCGGCCACTGGCAGCACACGCCGCGCAGTGTGGCGTGGTGGCGCGGCTAGTGGCACTCCTGTGTCCCTCCTGCCCGCACTGAAAACAGGACTCTCCCCAGTCAGACTTGGAGGGACACGTGGCTCGGGTGTGGCCCGGCGCGAAGCACTTGAAGCAACGCATCGGTTGGTTCTCAAGTGGCCGGACCACAGCCGAGCTGAACCCCACAATCAACCGTCCTTTGGTCGCCTTAAGAGCGGCCGCAGCCGCGGCGACTGGGCACCCGACGTGGATGGTGCCCATGCCACGGCGGCCGAGCCTGATGGCTCCCCACTTTACTGCACCAGCGTCGCAGCCTCCAGCCGCCGCAACGGCCGCCAACACATCTTCTTTGGTGACCGAATCATCCAGATCGGCCACCTCCAAGGCTGCGGTCTTGACGGGTCTGGCGACCGTCGCCACATCCGCGATGACCTCCAGCAACTTTGTCGCGAAGAGGTCCGCGTTTGCACTTCGCTGCTCCCCCCCGAACTCAAACATTCGGGCTCCGGTTAAGGTGCGGCGGCAAGTGATGCCACCGATCCCCAGCTTGGAAGGATCCGCGTTGGCACGAGCCCGTCTTAGGACGGACAAGTACGTCTCGCCCCGCTCCACGGCCTCCGGGGTGATGGTCACTACGACCGCCACAGTTTTGGGAGGAACCAACTTCCTCCCACCCACCGGAGCCTTCTGGGCTTCCGAAGCAGCCTCAGCGGGCTTTTTGCCCTTTCCCTTCTTCACCACTTCCGTCCACGTCTGGTTGGACGGGGTGGTGGAGAGAAGAAGGGCGTCCTCCCTCTGCGGATCCGGGGGGCTGCTGGAGCAGCAGGCGCACCCTCCGTGCCAGTGGCAAGGGTCTGAGGGGTGGTCCTCTTACCCCTCCCTCTGCCCTTAGAGGGCTTCGGGGTCTGGGGCTGCGCACCCGATGCCGGGCCTGCTACAGGCGCAGGTTCCGGCCCCTTCGCCTTGCGACCCTTGTCCGCCGCTAGCGGCGGGCGGAGCCGCGTTTCTGGCAGGAGCCGATCCTCAGTGCCTGCGAAGCAGGCTATGGTGAAGGCCCTCTCCTCCATGACCACCTTTCGGATAACATCCTCAAGGTTGGAAGGGGCCTCCTACCGCCGGACCAGGGGCAGGAGCAGGTTGGGCGTGCCGGGCCGTGACCTCAGCCAGCTTCCGGTGCAGCTGGCTGACCTCCAACTGCAGGCGATGCACCCTCGCCTGCAGCTGCCGCGTCTCCTCCGTGGCCGTGCGCTGCATCAGCTCTGCCACGATGCCGTGCATGCTCACGGCTCGGCACTTGGGGGCCTTCTGGAAGGTCCCCTTGACAAGGGCCTTTGGGTTGGCCCTGAGAAGGGCCTTTTGGTTGGCCCTGAGGAGTGCCTTTTAGTTGGTCCTGAGAAGGGCCTTTTGGTTGGCCCTGAGAAGGGCCTTTTTTAAATCGCCCGGAGGCTTCCCTCAAGGGTTTAGGCATAGCCCGCAAGTATCGTAGTCACAACCAACTCAAATAAAATATAGTAAAAAGATAAAAAATACACTACGATCGCACAGAGCACTTTAGCCGAGCCCGGTCTGCCACTCCGTTACGGTGGTCAGAACCGGGTCGTTTCCAGGGGACCCTACCCTAACCTACCCTACCCTATCTACCCTACCCTACCTACCTACCTATCCCTACCCTACCCTACCTATCTGCGTACCCTACCTACCCTACCTTCCCTACCTACCCTACCTACCTGGAACTAATTGGAACCGTGCACCTAGCTTCTGACGTTTCATAAGGCCATGTAGGTTTATGTGAAATAAAATATTTTGATTTTACCCTAACTACCCTACCTACCCTACCTACCTGGAACTAATTGGAACCATGCACCTAGCTTCTGACGTTTCATAAGGCCATGTAGGTTTATGTGAAATAAAATATTTTGATTTTACCCTAACTACCCTACCTACCCTACCTACCATACCTACCCTACCTACCCTACCTACCCTACCTACCTTCCTACCCTACCCTACATATCTACCTACACTACCCTACCCTACCCTACCTATCTACCTACACTACCCTACCCTACCCTACCTACCAATGCATTCCACTAGTTTTTATGACAAGTCTTTTACAGTTCAAGCAGTATGGTTATGGAATGCCTTGCCCGTCTCGATAAGGCGTGCTCAATCTTTTTCCACTTTTAAAATGCTGGTTAAAAATCACTTCCTCTCTCCTTAAACATCATCATTACTTAAAGTTCCTTGCTCTTGTATCATGTTTATTATTGTATGTATATATATATTGTATTGCATATATCGTCGACCGTAGGTTCAATTGAGGTAAGGGACAAAATACGATTTTTCAGGAGAGGCCGACAAAGTTTTTTTTCGAACTAAATCGCCCATAACTTTTTTTGTTATTAACCTTTTTCGGATCTGATTTCGCACATAATCTTTTATTTTAGTGCTCTATCTACCTGTGTAAAATTTATTTAAATAAGTTATCTATTTAAGAAAATAGATGTCCCTTACACCAACGTATTTTGTTAGTAATGTCCCTTACTGATCAAGTATCTTGTAGTCCCGTCCCTTACATTAAATTGACCTCTACGTTGGATCAAAAATTGTGGAAAAATTGTGAAAAGATAGTGTAAATCACTTGTTGAAAAAATTTATGAAAAGAAATACAGTGTAAAGAGATTGTTGACAAAAAATTAAGTACACACTTTTGGCGTACGGATATCTTAAATTTGGAAATCGTTACCTACCTTACCTTATCTTACCTTATTTGATTCGATTGGTGGCGGTAAATACAACATTTCAAGTTGCTATATTGCATAGTTTTTCAAATACATTGTTATTATGGGGCTGATTCGAAATTTGGATCCAAAAAATCAGTAGGGTAAGGGACATTTTTCTTAAGCTAGAATTTTTTCATATACACCATTCGAAAGAGCGAAAAATTCTGAACAAAACTGTATACTTAGCTCATTTTGGGTATTTTGTCCCTTACCTCAATTGAACCTACGGTCGACGATATATATTTGTATGGATAAATATCTATATGCTTTATGTATGTATGTATTTATTGTATATGTAATTGGTACACCACTGACTACCTGCAGTATTGTCCTTTTACTTTTTGATCCATCCAAAGGTTGTCTGTAAAAGATCGCTTTTAACGATAAGACCGCCCATTGTGGCACCCTATGTAACAGTTCTACATTTATATCTGTAATTTTTATGGTGTACATAATAAAGAGTATTCTATCTATCTATCTATCTACCTACCTACCCTACCCTAACCTACCCAACCTACCCTACTTACTTACCTACCCTACCCTACCTATTTACCTACACTACCCTACCCTACCCTACCTACCTACCTACCCTACCCTACCCTACCTATCTACCTACCCTACCCTACCCTACCTACCCTACCTACCTTTCTACCTACCCTACCCTACCTTACTCTACCTACCCTACCTACCCTACCTACCCTACCTACCCTACCTACCCTACCTACCCTACCTACCCTACCTACCCTACCTACCCTACCTACCCTACCTACCCTACCCTACTTTACCCTACCTACCCTACCTACCTACCCTACTCTACCTACATACCTAAAACATTCAAAAAAAAAAAAACCTATTCTCAGACCTACGAAATGATGACTGACACGTTATGTCAAACGCCATAAAGTTAGATTAGAATATAGTTACTTAAGATTACATTAGAAAAGTTAATACCTATGGTCTTTTTCTTAATTTTTCTTCTTTTTTTTTTACTTTTTGTTCTTCTTACTTAATTATCTTCCAGACAATAATAAAAATCAGACAAAATCAGCTAAATTGGCCCAACCGTTCTCGAGTTTTAGCGAGACAAACGAACAGCAATTGATTTTTATATATAGACTAGCTTTTGCCCGCGGCTTCGCCCGCGTGGATGTCGGTTATCGCATAAAAAAGTATCCTATGTCCTTCTCCATATCCCAGGCTATATCTCAAACTAACTTAATATTAATTTTAATGTGATTCACTATGTGAACCCACTCACTATGTCATCCCAGCGCTGATTCGTTTTCTCCCCTACCAATCGTTATTTCACCTGACACTGTTTATTTTGCTTATATTTATGTATGTACGTATCTATACGTTAGTATAATATTTATTTTTCTGTTTTCGAGGTATCTATCCCTTATGTTGCACCTGCCATGTTTTGTCTCTGCATCACCCTAAGGTTGACTGGTAGAAAATGCCTCAGGCATTAAGTCCACCTTTGTACAGTATTTTTTTACTTGTGCATAAAGTTTTTAATAAATAAATAAATAGAAACCCAAAAAATTATTTAATACTAGCTTCTGCCCGCAACTTCGTCCGCGTTAAATCTCTTGTTCCCCGACCCACCCCGTCGCAACACATTGCCTGCCCGTGCTTTTACTTCGTTTTCGCATAAACTTTCATAAAAAAAAAAATGGTGTTCTAGTTAATAGGAATGTAATTCTTCCTCAAGAATTGGGCTGTAAAATGCAAAAAGATTTTTTCAAATCCAACTCGCAGTTCCAGAGATTAGCGCGTTCAAAAAACAAAAAACCAGCCAAGTGCGAGTCGGACTCGCGCACGAAGGGTTCCGTACCATCCACCTTACTAATATTATAAACTCCTTACTAATAAACGTTGTATAGCGTCTGTATAGTTACACAACGCTTTGACTTCTTCTTTCGAAAGTCAAATTACTGACGAGTGAAAGAGAGAAATCGGTGTGTAACTATACAGACGCTATACAACGTTTATTAGTAAGGAGGTAAATGTGAAAGTAACTCTGTCTGTCTGTCTATTTGTCTGTCTGTATGTTACGTTTTCACGCCTAAACCGCTGAACCGATCGTCATGAAATTTGGCAGAAATATAGCCTGGGATATGGAGAAGGACTTAGGCTACTTTTTTACGCGATAACCGACATCCACGCGGGCGGAGCCGCGGGCAAAAGCTATCCATACTAATATTATAAATGTGAAAGTAGCTGTGTCTGTATGTCTGTCTGTGTGTCTGTCTGTATGTTACGTTTTCACGCCTAAACCGCTGAACCGATCGACCTGGGATATAGAGAAGGACATAGGCTACTTTTTTACGCGATAACCGACATCCACGCGGGCGAAGCAAAAAAAACGGCTTAAAAATCATGTCCGTTGTATGGGAGCCCCCCTTAAATATTATTTTTTCTGTTTTTTAGTATTTGTTGTTATAGCGGCAACAGAAATACATCATATGTGAAAATTTCAACTGTTTAACTATCACGGTTCATGAGATACAGCCTGGTGACAGACGGACAGACAGACAGACAGACAGACGGACAGCGGAGTTTTAGTAATAGGGTCCCATTTTACCCTTTGGGTACGGAACCCTAAAACTAACTCTTCAGTTTTAGAATAGACTACTCGTACCTCGCAGAATTGATCATTATTTTGCTGCGGAGTTATTATAAAACAGTTATATCTCCTAAGATATTCATTGAAATTAAATGATGTACGGGCAACTTATGAATAACTTATTTATTTGGATAAGGATTAATACCATGTTTATGAAAACTCCTTCGCAAATAATGCATTAATTTCAAACAAATTTGATTACCATAAAAAAGGTTATAGTGAGTCAATCTTAAAAGATAGATATATGCTGTCGCGGACTTTTTTTTTTTAAATTTAAAGAGGAACAATTCTATCATACATGATATTTGCGTATCTTAAGCCGTTAACGCAGCGCACGCAACGGAAGCTCCCAAAAAGGAATATTTTTTCCCGTTATTGCAACATTTTTCAATTATGCTCCGCTCCTATTAGTCGTAGCGTGATGTTATATAGCCTATAACCTTCCTCGATAAATGGACTATCCAACACAAAAACAATTTTTCTATTCCTGAGATTAGCGCGTTCAAACAAACAAACAAACTCTCCAGCTTTAAAATATTAAGTATCTATAATATAAAAATGAATCGCAAAATGTGTTGGTAAGCGCATAACTCAAGAACGCCTGGACCAATTTAACCAATTCTTTTCTTTAATGTTCGTTGAAGTCCAAGGATGTTTTTTACGTTTTTTTTTTATGTTTTTACGAAAAATTAGGGTAGGGTAGGTAGGTAGGTAGATAGGGTAGGGTAGGGTAGGGTAGGGTAGGTAGGTAGGTAGGGTAGGGTAGGGTAGGGTAGGTAGGTAGGTAGGTAGGGTAGGGTAGGGTAGGTAGGTAGGGTAGGGTAGGGTAGGTAGGTAGGTAGGGTAGGGTAGCGTAGGGTAGGGTAGGTAGGTAGGTAGGGTAGGGTAGGGTAGGGTAGGTAGTTAGGTAGGTAGGTAGGTAGGTAGGTAGGTAGGTAGGTAGGTAGCTAGGGTAGGTAGGTAGGTAGGTAGGTAGGTAGGTAGGGTAGGGTAGGGTAGGGTAGAGTAGTGGAGTTTATACTATAGCTTTTGACAGAACGAAGTCTGTCGGGTCAGCTAGTAGATAATAAATAATTATAATTATGCCTACTGTAGGTTTGTAATAAATCGCTTCGAATCGAATAAGCTGTAAAAAAATACGCAAAATGAACACAACCATCAACGACGTCTACCCTCACGCGTCTGCCCGCGTTCGGGTCGCGCACTCCGCTATGGCGCGTCATTGCCTGGACCGCCCCTTCACCCCCGCTCAGCCCGCTGTCGACTCTGTAGGCATTAATGGCGCTCCACTCAAGACTCCGGTCAATCTATTCTATTCGTCCAAATTGCTTTGTGCCACGAGTGCAATGATTATGATGCCGAAAATATAATTTATAGAATTTTTGTCTGTTTGTCTGAATGTATGTTCCAGCATCATGCAAAAAGTACCAGACAGATTTTGTTTAAATTTTACATAAATATTCCCTATAGGTCTGGTCAAATTACTAGGTATAAATCATCACGCTATTTGCTATGGGGCATCAGCAGTATTGCATTATGTTTTGAGATGGGTCAATAAGGGTAGGTACCTTAAACGTGGTCGCTACAAGAAAATAGTCTTAAGATACTATCCTTAACTTTTAGAAAAAAAATCGATCTGCATTTTGAAGAAAAAAATGTAATCAGCAAGAAAATGGGCAATTTTCACATAAAAGTTTTTTTGATGCAAATCGATCCAGTTCCTTAAGAGGATTAAAAAACTCTATGGGACCAATTGAGGTTTGAGTACAAGAAAAGTCAGAAACCGCAAAAAGTTTGCCATGCAGTTCATAGTTCGTAGTAATGATTCTGAGATGAGAACGAACTGTAACTAATCCGACCCCGATTGTTATTAAAAAAAAAAAAAATAACAATAACTCTACTGGAACCACTTTAATTCACCACAGTACAAAAACAAACACACAAGTTCTTGGGTACTTATATTTTGGCAATGTCCCTCTTAATTGCTCCCTTAATTTGGGCACACTAGATTACGCGACGGCGTCCAAAATCTAACTAACTGAATTATACATAGTATTTCTATGCACTGGGTAAAAATGCAACATCAGTACTTTAGTAAAGGAAAGTACACTGTTTATAAGTTAAAAGCTGAGTTAGGCTTTATTGCCTTGTAATAAGGGTTATAACAGAACGCGCAATGGACGCAATGGATCTGTGTATGGCAACAGTCGAATTATTCCATTACTACTTCGCTGCTGAGTTAAATGTGAAACGAATATAGCAGATAGTTACAGATTTAATCTTTTAAATGATTATCATATCTTATGGATCTAAGCAGTCAATTATTATTTTTTATTTTATTTTATTTATTTGGGACAAAAAACAGTTATACATTACAGCATATACAAAAAGTAGTTATAGTCTAAAAACGTATAACCCACACTATTGTCCACGGATTGACATCGGAGTATGAAAATGAACGCATGTTATATGAAAATCAAAAATGTACAAACAGTTTATACTGACGGATTAAAGGAAGCGGATGACAAGAGCATCAGTCTTATAGGCGACTAGCAAGAGATTGTGAAACTATTCTTTTAAATTTAGATTGCGACAGCGCGAAAATATCAAAATCAATGAATTGTGAGTTATAGGTTTCTAAAAGTCGGCGAAGAGGGGCACACACCCCAGCCTTCGTTCTACAACTTGCAGTGTAGAATAGTTGAGGTGCGCGCACCTCCCGCCGAATAACAGTTCTAGGTACTACGTAACACAATCTATTCGAGAACTCAGTACAGTTAAATTTGTTATTGCATATGCCGTACAGCATCACAACCATGATCAGTGAACGTCTGGAATCCAAGCTCAATATCTTATACTGCCTTGGCAAATCTGCATAGGGAATCCTTGTACGGAAGCACTTATAGTGCATAGCACGAAGAAATTTTGTCTGAACCATTTCTATTGCTTGCTTATATTTATCATAATACGGGCACCAGATGGGTACCGCGTATTCCAACTGTTTATGAAATATTATGCTATTTCAGTCAACTTTCAACAACGCAATACAAATTTTATTTCGATTCCAAAGAATTGGTATTTTTTGGGCTTTTTTTCAGGGTTCCGTACCAAAATGGTAAAAAGGAACTCTTATGGTGCGACTCAGTCTGTCTGTCCGTCTGTCTGTCACAGCTGGATATCTCAAGAACTACTTATTCTATCAACTTGAAATTTAAAATTGTTTTAGATGACATTTGCCCAACTATTTTGAAAATAATAATAATAATAATAACCCCACCGCCGTATCTGTACGTTGACCTCGTGGTGGGGCTTGCGCGCTCCGAACTCTAGGTCTGTGCCAGTAGAGTTTACTTTCCCGGAACATGTCTAGGGTGAGAAGCCAGACCAAGAGAGATACAGAAACCCGCAGGGCAGCATGTGGCGAGCTGTTAGGCAGTTGCGACCCCACGGACCCTATCTCCCGGGAGTCATGTTCCTCGTCTCTGGCTTGCCTTTATTGGCCGGCTGGAGTGAATACTGACGAGGAACTGAGCTCCCACCTCATTCTTGCCTTTATTGGCCGGCTTGAGTGGAGATTCGCAAGAGCAAACGTGCTCGGAGGAAGGAAGTATTCCAGTAAGTGCTTGTAGGGATCTTGACCATCTTCCGGGCTCTGAGATTGTTTTGAGAGCCGTGGAATACCTCTCCACTCCTCGAGCACCTCAGGACATGTTGCCCCCTTGTCGCTACGTCACTATGTGCTAGCGACCGTTTTCGGGGGCGTATCCGTGTATAATAAAACATTGATCAGGCAGGGGACATAGTCCTTCCATAGTTTTAGGTAAGCAGTCCATTTTAACCACCCAAACCCATAGTCCAATATCTTTGGTTCCATATCCTGCAATAGTCTTACACCAACCGGGGTTGTCCTTGGGTGCACTTGCATAGTGCGTACAGAGATAATCGTCGGTCAGTGCCTCATTTAATAAAAAAGCGTCTAACGGGCCTCTGCGAGTTGGCTTTGGCCCCTCGTACGCCTTCTATAGGTCCGGGACCCCAGGGTCCCGAGATATGTAAATATATAAAAATAATAAACTCTTTATTTCAGAATAAAATTCCATAATTGAAACAAATTTGTTAAGGCATGACCACTTAAAAACTATGTTAGCACACAAAGATAAACTAAAAAACTTAGAACTATGTTAGTAGACTTTACCAATATTTACAGGAGCATGTAGCTGACTTAAGTGCCAGATGAAAGGGCAATCCAGTTTGTTGGCAATGACACTCAGGTGACTGTTGGTACTGGCACGCACCCTGCGCAACAAGGATGCTGCTCGCTTGCGCCTCATTGCAGCGAAGTTGTCAGTCTGGGCGTCCACGAACATCCCTGAGGCACTACAGAAGCGTGGCAGCCCCAACTGCATCCTGAATGCATTATTGTACTGGACTCGAAGAGCATTACCGGCCTTTTGAGTGAAGCTAGTCCCAAGGCTACACGTGTAAAATACTTGACAATATGCTTTGAAAAGTGTTATTTTAACTGAACCCGTGCAGCGTGAGAATCTTCGGATCAACATATTACACCTCACTGCCAATGCTCTTCGATCCCGGTCCACATCTAGATTGTTCTTTAAATCCTCCGCAACAATATGCCCCAGATATTTAAACTGACGAACACGGTTCAAGACACAACCACTCAAAAAGACAGCTGGGTAGCTCTCAGCAGCCTTGTAAGCCGCCTTAAAGATCACCAACTCACTCTTGACCGAATTATATCTCAAACCGTGTCCCTCAGCGTAACACTCACAGACTGTAATTAACCTCCTAAGGCCAACCATTGACGGGCTCAGCAGCGCCATGTCATCGGCGTAGCTAATATTATTAAAAGCAACACCATCTATGTAGCAGCCAGCATGTAAACTGCTGAGCTCGACAATGAGGTCATTTATGTATAAATTAAACAGGGTAAGGGTGAGGTTAACCCACCCTGCCTAGCTCCACATTCCATAACATACTCCTCTGACAGTATTAGCCCACCTTACACAATTTAGTTGATGGCAGTACCAAAATAAGAAAGGTTTGTATACCGTATGAAAGAGCGCTATTTGCACATTCTGAAACATAATTTTCAGGCCGCATTGTTTTCGGATTTGGAAAAAAAAAATCCGTTCCCCCCTTATCTCCGAAGCTTGAATAGATAAAAATCTGAAATTATTCTGTGATAGAAAATTATGTACAGATTATTAAAAAAATAAAACGATTTCTGTAATTAACACACTTTTTCAGAAATCATCAACAAAACTTACATTAGTTCCTCTATCGGTCAGTCAGTGTTAAAATTCTCTGACGATTATAGGCCTCGCCGATGAAAATTTAAAAATATTTCACGGTTCACAACCAAAATGTCCTCCTTCCTACCTACTCGCAGGTTGCTTTTTCTGGGCACAGAACTATTTAGGTACTTATACGAATGAAGCTGTATATGATGGTACGGAACCCTCGGTGCGTGAGTCTGACTCGCCCTTGACCGGTTTTTTTTAAATTGTTTTAATAAAATTGTAATTATGATAGTTCGAGGAAATGATCAAATAACTTCTCCCACTCTGGGCGGAGCGGGAGGGCGTGTCAGACGTTTACTGATTAAAGCCCACCCGTGGTACTTCAGTTACCTTTGTACCAGGGCCACGGTATCCCTTTCGGACAAACCCGCAACCCTGGCAGGCATCGTTCCTAGCGGACCCCGTCAGTTCGTGCTGACATCTCTTAGAGGCGCGCGTGGAACACAACGCACCGTCGACCCGGGCCTGGTCCATACCTAGTGCCAGCTACCCATTACTCGCCGTCCGCAAGCCCGCGTCTACGGTGGCCGGGAATCGCCAATTGATTCCCGCCGCCCAGGGCGTCTCCTGTGGCAACTAGGGGCATGAGGGTGCACAGATTACATCTCCCTCACGCGTTCCGCCTCCTCCTTCGCGCGCATTACTGCTTCGCAGAAGGAGATGACGGCCTCCTATTTACTCTCGCTCCGTACCATGGCCTGGATCAGGGCCGGACGCGAGCCGACCACGATCCTGACTCTCTGTATATTTTGACTGCTGTGACCAAAACTACAAACGTAGTATTCAGGGAAGTTTTATTAAAATTTGGCTAATATTTTAGTATATTGTGACGTCTTACGACTTCCACGCGAACGAAGTCGCAGGCAGAAGCTAGTTTTATTATTATTATAATTATAGTATAGATATATAAAATGTTAAACCGACTGACTGAATGGGTAAATATATCAACACACAGTCCAAACCGCATGAAATTCTACCCCTAAGGGGATAAAATAGGTGATGAAAGTTTGTATGAAAGTCCGTCAGTTTTGAAGTTAGGATCTTGAAATTTTGTGTTTAAGCTCGTCAGCTTAAACACAAAATTTGAAGATCCTAACTTCAAAACTTATACGATTGAAAATTAATTTATAAGTGTCTCAGCGTTTTTTAATAACGGAATTATTAAAAAACGCTGAGATATAAATATATAAGAAATAAGTTGAAAAGTCCTTAATTTTCGAAGAAAAATAATTAAATTTACCATCTAGGCTAATTTAATTCTAACAGTATAACTTTAATTGTAACAGTTAGCTTCCAACCATAAGTTGGAAGCTAACGCGTGGTGTTACAATTTCAACCCTTAAGGGAGTGAAAAGAGGAATAAAATTGTGTGTTTATTTAAATTCATCAACTCAAATACATATCTAAACATCCTGAATAAGATGACCATCAAGCTGCATTAATAATTTCTCGATTGCTGCACTATGGGGTCGTCGCTCACAGCAGGCGCTGCGCCGTATCGGTACCGTGCCGGTGCCGTGCCGCCAGTAGCCCCCGGCAGGTCTCGAGCGCAACGGAAATGCAACACTCGCATTAAACTTAATTAAACGGAACATCGCCGACTCGCTGCAAATTCTCCGCACTACAGTCTCACCGGGGTATAACAATCTGGACAAGAATTACTTAAGTTTCAAATTACACTCGTGGAACCAGAAAAATAATATGACTATAATTACACATTATATGCGAAGGTCGATTGCATACTCTGACAAGACTGATCCACGAAAGAAAAACGCAATTACCATTTGTTCGATTTGACAATTGTACCCAGCTCCTCATCGTCGTTTAAACTTTTTATTGAGATGGCTTTATGGATGTTGAATAAAGGCTTGACATTGTTATGTTTTCCTAATTAGTCTAATTATAATAGTAATTAATCAATACAGTTAAGATTCAGGTTACTAACATCAGGTATAACAAGTAAGTTTAATGGTACAGTCAGCGTTCATAAGTGCAGTAGCACGTTAATGATCATATTTCTATGGACACAGCAATGCGAACTTCTGTTTGTATGAGTGATGTCTTAACGCAGCTAACCTAATCTATATACTAATATATTTATAAAGCTGAAGAGTTTGTTTGTTTGTTTGAACGCGCTAATCTCAGGAACTTCTGGTTGGAATTGAAAAATTAGGCTATATAACATCACGCTACGACTAATAGGAGCGGAGCATAATTGAAAAATGTTATAAAAACGGGAAAAATTATTCCTTTTTGAGAGCTTCCGTTGCGTGCGTTGCGTAAACGGTTTAAGTTACGCAAATATCATGTGTGATGGAATTGTTTCTCTTTAAAAGTTCTAAAAAAAAGTCCGCGACAGCATATGTCTATCTTTTAAGATTGACTCACTATAATCTTTTTTTATGGTAATCATTTTTTTTCGAAATTAATGCATTATTTGCGAAGGAGTTTTATCAACATAATATTAATCCTTATCCAAATAAATATGTTATTAATCACAAGTATTTAAATGTAAACAAAATTGTCATTGACATCACTGGATTTCAATCAACATCTTAGGAGATATCATAATTTTAAAATAATTCCGTAACAAAATAAGTAGTAAATTCATTACTTAAACCACTCTCTCTCTTAGGTGACGCAAACAAAGTTGCGCGGGTCAGCTATATTATAAAGCTATACAGTACAGTATAAAGAAGAGTTTGTTTGTTTGGTTGAACGCGCTAATCTCAGGAACTAGATACTGGTTCGAATAGAAAAAATATTTTAGTGTTGGATAGCCCATTTATCGAGGAAGTCTATATAACATCACGTTATATCCTTAGTTCCGTGTGGTGCCGGACGTAAAGAATAGCTCCATCCCATTTCCTACCGTGGGTGTCGTAAAAGGCGACTAAGGGATTTACTAGAGAATGGGCAGCAGCGTTCTCTATTTATGTTTAACACCATACTGAGATCGCCAACCCGCCTGCCAAGCGTGGCGACTATGGGAAACCCCCCGAATTGGGAAGGCCTATGTCCAGCAGTGGACGTCTTTCAGCTGAAATGATGATGATGATGATGAGATACTTAGGAGCCAAGCGAAAAGAACAAAAGTCAGAAAGAACGCTAAGTGATAACGAAGTTATAGCGCGGGCGAGCGACGGGATGCGACGCGATGGGTGGCCCGAAATTTCACGCGGACGAAGTCGCGGGCAGAAGCTAGTGACTAATAAGACCTCACCACACACACACACATACCTACACTTCGTTCGTAGTCGTCGTCTCGTCGTCTTTTGTTTTGAAAGGCAGTAAACGCATGATTTTGACCGGGTCAGTATATTGCTATAATTTGCACTGTTATGGTAAGCATCGTCAGTAGGTAAAATCAGGTATCGCATTCATAAACCCAGGTCGTGGGTTCGATCCTCGAGAGGAGGTTGTTCTTTTTGTCATTTTTATATTTGCAACATTAGTTATTATATTTAACTTAGTCAAATATTGTTGAAAATAAGAATAAAATAAATAATAGCAATTAAAAGAACAGTGAAATAATCACCTGATTATTTTACTGGTTTTTTATTTAGAATTATTATAGCAATTTAGGCTTGTTCAGAATAAAAAAAGTGTGATAATAAAACAACCGTATTTATTTACAACGCTTATATTACAAACAAAATGAATAAACCACTACATTAAATTGGTCTATGTGTGTTTTGCGATTATAGCTTAAGTGTTCGTTTTCTTGCCGGTAAGAAGATTGAAACTTGACCTCAATTTTACAATCATAAACTAACTTATTACCTACTATAACAGCCAGCACATTCCCCGTAAAAATAATCTACATTTTTTAATTAATATTTAGTATTACCTCCATTATTGTCAATGCAACTTAGAAGACGTCGAAGCATGGAGCACACAATATTTTCACATAAATATCTGTGCCATGTAAACTATCCCTAGTGCTTCCCACTTTTTCACCATTAAACCCCATATATTTTGAATTGATGGCGCAATGGCGTATCAAATTGTTCTGCAAATCTACTAGTTGGTATGAAACCATTCGTTTCATGTTCTTCCACCCTAAAACGTCGCTGACAGTGGTTAATAAGTGACGGCCTTCCACATCTTACACGACTCTTCAGACTATTTCGTCCCTCAAATCTCTTCACCCAACGACTTCCAGTATTTCTCTAAAACAAAAATAACACTTCATTGCACACTTGTAACTAGCGATTTATTAACAAGAAAATCATACACCGTTCACAACTACCAGCACATAATATTAAAAAATAACTTACACTTAGCCGGTTTCATTGGAAATTTGAGATATGTAAATCCATTTCTATGCAAGGCGTCAATATTTGCCCTGGCTTCAAACTTTTATTTGCTTGCATTTTGAATAAAGATATTAAAACAAAACACCAATAATAGCAATAACACAAACACTCATAAGTCACTCTAAGTTCACCAACCAACAACGTCATACTATTTTTTTCAATCCAGCACATTAATTTTGTTTCAAATCTACCCTCACCTTTTGTGATAGGTAAGTTTTATTTTGTAAGATTCATTTTTGCGCGGCATGACATGCCAACCAACTAAAACAAACTATTATATACCGCGCTCTTTCTGTAGTTCGACCCGCCGTCCAAGGCATGCACTGACCGACCCAGACGACCCCACTACTCTCCTCCAGGAGAGTCGTAGGGATAAGAATACACAATACACAATCGTCATTCCGACCTTGCCGCCGAGGCCCGGCGCGAAAACCCCGACTAACGAATAGTCCTCCCCGACCCTTGACTGTAAGTGAAGCGCCGCCAGCACGCGCTTTAGCTGAGCAGCAAGTAATCCAAACTCCCCATGATAATAATCAAAACACTGATTTTATCCAGCCACCGTCGGTCCCTTGCCACCCTCCCTCCGACGCTGCCCTAAGCCGAGGTTCGTACCCCACAGGGGGTGCCCTTAACGAGCAGCAGTCGTTTAGTTTATAAGTTTTTACGCCCTGGCTGGAGGCATTAAGTTTCGTTAGGACCTTAAGGCACTGACCTGACGGCCGGCAGCATCGCTGTTCTGCGGAGACCGCAGAGAGCAATGGCCGTCAGAGTCATCAGGGGGTATCGCACGATCTCCTACGAGGCGGCTTGCGCACTGGCCGGATCCCCGCCCTGGGACCTGGAGGCGAAAGTACTCGCGTCACTGTATCGGTGGCGCGAGGAAGCGAGGGCGTGGGGCGAGTGGCTGATGCAGCGACATGTGGAGCTGCGTCGGTCACAGCTTCGCGAGGTCCTGGTGGCGGAATGGCGGGACAGGCTTTCACGCCCTACCGCCGGCCTCGGCACGATCGAGGCGGTCCGGCCGGTGCTCGACCTTTGGCTCGGGAGGAGGCACGGCTCCCTGTCGTTTCGGGTGACGCAGGTGCTCTCGGGGCATGGTTGCTTCGGGAAGTACCTGTGTCGCATAAACAGGGAGCCAGACGCCCGGTGTCACCACTGCGTCGACTGTCGGGAGGACACGGCGTGGCATACGCTGGCAGAGTGTGCCGCTTGGGAGGAGCCGCGCCGTGCCCTCATCTCTGGAGTAGGCAGTGACCTCTCGCTGCCGGCCGTCGCTCGTTCGATGGTCGGCAGCGAGGAGTCCTGGGACGCGGTGGTTTCCTTCTGCGAGACAGTAATTTCGCAGAAGGAAGCTGCGGAAAGAGAGAGGGAAATTTCGTCCTCTCACCCGGCCCGCAGCAGGCGCACCGGGCGTCGGCGGAGGGCGGACAACGCCCTCTTCCAGCCCCCCTAAATGGGTCCAGGGACGACGGACTAGGGGACGTCCGTCGCCCCCCATATATAAGACCCGAGGTGGCGGCGCGTAGTGTTCCACGCGCGCCCCTCTGAGACGTCGCGGGGGGAGTCTAACACCTCACTCCCCCCCTCGACCGGAGGAGAGGCCTGCAGTGGCGGGCCGGCACCAGTCGGGGGTCGCGGAAGTATGTTCGTTCCCGTGACCCCCGGCGTAGGTGTGAGACGGAACACCGGGGTGGTTTTTAGTCAGTAAGAGTCTGACAGACCCCTCCGCCCGCCCCAGGGCGGAGGACATCCATGAGGATTTTCCACCCCGGAAAAAAAAAAAAAAAGGACCTTAAGGCAGCCACAGGAAAGTCCGGTTAAAGAGTCGGAACCTTAGTGGTTACACTCTGAGATGCCCTAGATAAAAAAAATAAAAAAAAGACTCGACACAGTCGAACGACAAGTACGATACAAGTGATCTTCGAGTGCGATCAGTAGTGCAGTTGTGTTTTATAATTAGTGTGTTCGAATTGTTATCAGTGTTGATTAATTAAAGTATCATTTTTGGTTTTTAAATCGGCGGTTTTTATTGTAACGAACCGCAAGCTCGTAACAATATGTTAAAGGTATCCGAAAGAAAATATATTCGTGTAATCGTAATTTTCTCAATTTTCAATGATATCTTCATTTCCACATTTCCACATTCCAAGCGGATGTCCCGCCTCAAAGAAACTAAAGTCTTGCGGAGCTTTGGTACAGTCGCACAGAGTGAGACACAAGTGTTTGGGCGTCGCGTCGCCAGGCGGCGCTCTGTACCAACCAACTAGTTACTGCTTGTTTCGTGCTGAAGCTCTTTGTAGCGAGATAAGCCGCGCGCGTCTGTATGTGCGGCGACAGTCACTTGATTAACTTTGTGTAATTAAAGATTTTTCTAAGCTTACTTATGTGGTGATACATAAGCTCAAAGTCGTAAATTATTGGGCAAAAAGATAATAATGAAAACAGAAGAAAATAAAAATGAAATACAACATGAAAACTAATCTAAACTCTTTAGTAATTGTAGGTGTGTAGGTACCTATAACTATGTATAGCTGGTAGATGGTAAAACCAATTTAAATCCCAGATTGTTCGGCTATGACTGGCTCATATAAAAAGCCATGGCGTGATTAGTGCACGTCCCCGTCCCCACCGCTGCACCGCGCCAGTCCCCTACATGGCCAATGAATTTATTCAGCGATTGATGTTTCGCTACATTTCAATGTAATTGATTTGTATTTTATACAGTTATAAGAATACTATTTCCAAAAAAAAAAGAATTGGCAGTCATAAGGTATGTACTAACAAAATTGGTTCCTATGTTGTCCCGAATAAAACAATTTATTATTATGACGTTTATTTATTTTTTATCCATATCAAATACATTTTTAAATATTTCTTACAATATATATAAAAAACATTTAAAAATATAAAAAATAGTGGTCCGCCGGTGTCGGGAGCAGGGTCCAAGCTACCGGTGGTTAGGGCTGCAGAGACAGGAACCTCCGCATAATGCGAGCCGTATCAAGGAGTACTGCCTTCTGAATCAGGCCCTTGATCCAACCGCCTAACGAAAGCCTCGAGAGATGTTGATCGAGGCTTTTGGCCAGTAGGCCATTGGCCGTCACGACAATCGGCACAATGATAGCTGAGCTCACATTCCACATGTCAACAACCTCGTGTGCTAAGTCGAGATACTTTATTTGTTTCTCTTTCTCAGCTTTCACGAGGTTCTCATCATTTGGGATGGTAACATCAACTATCATTGCGCGGCGCGCTAATCGATCTATCACCACTATATCAGGTTTATTGGCAACAATAGTCCTGTCAGTAATGATAGACCGATCCCAGTACAACGTGACATGGTCATTTTCGAGAACTGGGTCGGGCACATACTTGTAATACGGTACCTCAGAATCCACAAGTCTATATTTCAAAGCAAGTTGCTGGTGAATAATCCTAGCTACTTGATTATGCCTGTGCAAGTACTCGCCGTTAGCCAGACGAGAACAACCAGAGATAATATGTCTGATGGACTCACCCGGACGGTGGCATGCCCGACACACGTCAACCGTCCCATCCTTCATAATATGTCTCCGGTAGTTATTCGTTAAGATAACTTCGTCCATAATTGCACAAACAAAACCTTCAGTTTCCCCGAAAAGGTCACCAAAACGTAGCCAGGATACGGACGCTAAGAAATCTACATCGGGCTCATGGAGAGCCCGGTAGAAGCGCCCGTGAAGCTCCTTGCTTTGCCATACTTTCCTGCGGTCATCTGTAGTAAGTACCACAGGTTTGCGCCAGTTCTCTTTAGCCATGGACAGCGGGGTGAGCCCCTTGTCCACCGCGACCACATCACGGAGCATACCCACTTCGGCTTTAAAAAAATATTCTCTGAGGCTGCACACCTCGCGGTTGTGGAGGGTCTTCGCATTTAAAAATCCTCGGCCCCCGCACTTCCGCGGGATGTACAGTCTCATCACCGATGATCGTGGGTGATGCATCCGGTTTGCGGTCAGCAGTGTACGGACCCTCCTATCCAGGGCGTCTAGTTCGGTCTGAGTCCATTTGAGTATGCCGAAAGAGTACATCAAAACCGGCATGACCCAACCGTTGAAGGCGCGCACCTTGTTTCCGCCTGAAAGAAGGCTAGTTAATACCTTCTTCAGACGACCAAAGAAACGTTCCCTCAACGATTGTTTCATGTCAGCAACGTTGATGCCTAACGCTTCCGACATACCCAAATACTTATAGCTTTCGGATGAGGAGAGGGATCTAAGGTGTATGGAATCCGAGAGTTGTATTCCCTCGGATTCCATAATCTCCCTTCGCTTTACATGCATGACTGCACATTTGTCTACACCAAATTCCATCCTGATGGCGCTACTGAATGTTTCAGTTACCTTCAGTAGCTCCATCAGTCGCAATTTGTTGGGGGCAAAGAGTTTCAAGTCATCCATGTAAAGGAGATGAGATATGACCTGACCACCTCTCCTCAACCGATAGCCCAGACCTGAACCCTCCAGCAGGGTGCTTAGAGGATTCAGGGCTAAGCAGAACCAAAGTGGACTCAAACTGTCGCCCTGAAATATTCCCCGTTTAATCCATACAGGTTCATCATTCCCATGAATTTGTCGACATCCTGGATAGCGAAGGACCGTCTTCCACTGCCCCATACACGACATCAGGAAGGTGCGCAGAGTTGTATCTATCTTGTACAACTCCAGCACCCTCATGAGCCATGTATGTGGCACTGAGTCGTAGGCCTTCTTATAGTCTATCCAGCATGTCGACAGATCCTTGCGGGATCGACGAACCTGTTGGCTTATGGCCATGTCGATGAGGAGTAGCTCCTTAGTACCGCGGGACCCATTCCCACATCCATTTTGAGAGACAGACATGATGGAATTACTGTCAATGTGCGTACTAATTTTCGTTCTCAAAATGGATGTTAGAAGTTTATAGACCGTCGACAAACATGTGATCGGTCTATAATTCTTGGGTTCCGCGGGACTACCTGACTTATGGAGCAAGTGGGTAATGCCTGTTGTTAGAAACTGCGGTAGCGACCCAGATTCTAAGGATGACTGGAACTGAGATGCCAGGCAAGTGTGCGAACTACTTATCCATTTTAACCAAAAGTTGTGCAGTCCGTCCGGTCCCGGTGATTTCCAATTTGGTAACGGACGAACTGCCCTGGCCACGTCTAATGGCGTAATTTCGACTTTATCCATTTCTGGTATAGACTCACACACTCGCTCAACATCCCAAATCCAGTCAGCCTCAGCGTGACAGACGGGCACCGACCAAATGCTGCGCCAGAATGCACTCGTGGCGGCATCATCCGGACGGCACCCCTCCGTCACATTTTGTTCAGGTCGCTCCCAAGCTCTATATACCCACCTCTCATCGCTCTGGAACATGCGATTCTGCGAGTACCGATCAACCCGCCGCTTATACCGCCGAATACGGCTCGCCCATGCACAAACTTTCTGCTTCAGGAAGTCGATGCGCTCTGTGATATGGGTCATGTATTCACGGGGGCCGATTCCAGTCCCCGAGAATGCCCGCCTCACAAAGCGCATCACTCGTGGTCGTGTATTACCCTCCCTGAAGCAGTATAGTTTGCCGATGAGTACCCTGGTCTCATCGATACGACGCTCGATCCTGCACTGCCAGGCTGGTACGGCTGGTTTTGGTCGAGTAGCTCCGTCACAGTTTGGAAATTTGACATTTGCTAAACGACATGCCGCAACAGCCGCGCAATACAGGATCGAGTGTGTATCAACGTGATCCTCGCTGCTCTCGAAAAAAATCTTAAGCTGCGAGTCCAAGGCACACACCAGCGCCCTATTTTTCTTATGCATAGGCAAGCGTGGTAATCGGGGCCTAAGTTCGGTTAGAGTGGACCTATACTCGCAAAACGCATCCTCCAGTGCGCTCCTCAATCGATCATTGTACTGGCTACTTACTGTGGCAACCCTATCATCCTCCTCTTCCACACCATGATTGGACCGCGGCGGGATCGCATCAACAATTGACGCGTGGGCCGCGGTTTGTGCTGGAGTTAAGACGATCTGGTTGCTCAGTACCTCTGAGCGCAGCCTATCAAGCGCGGCATCGTCCAACCTATGATCGCGTTGGATAACCCGCACCTGATCCGACAGTCGTTGGGCCGAGACGTTGACGGTTGGCTCTAGTTCCTGAAACAGAGACAGCATCCTAACACGGTACGCAGTGAGGTTAGTTCCCCCCTCTGTAGACCCGTAATATGCGCGCATGACGTTCTCATTCATAGACTGAGTCCATCGCATGCGCTGCACACAACCACCGGCAGCGGGGACCCGGCTCGGGGCCAGTTGGCCCCTAAGTCCCAAGCTCCTCGGTGGCCGGCGTCTCCCCTGCCGACGTACAGGTGTTGGCGACGTCGGCGGGGAAAAATACTCGTCGCTCGAGCTCGACGCAACTACCGCGGCCGGTGTCGTCACAGCACTCACGGTGGGGCTGGATACCGGCGGCGGCGAGGCGGAGCTGAGCGACGAGTCCGGAGGTGGTGGGCGTGCTCGTGCAGCTGATCTCGTCAACATTGTATCGTTTTCAATCGTATTCTTTCCGTTTTTTCATGATTTTATTTGATTTGACATGACAGATGTCATCTCGGTATTTTTTTATTATAGTCTATTTCTATTTTGATTTATTTTGCTCATTTTTAGATTATTTCTTGATGAAACAGAGTTTTAGGTTCGTTTCGGCCTTCTGATAAAATAAAATAAACTTTGTCTCAAATTAATACAACTATAAAAACGATGAAAACAAAATTCCGTGACTTGTTGACGTTGGTGTTGCTTATTATTATTATTATTATTTTTCTCTCTGGCATATCTCGGGACCCTGGGGGTCCCGAGATATTCCCCGGGCCTTTGGAAGGCGTACGAGGGGCCGTAGCCAACTCGCAGAGGCCCCCTTACACGCTTTTAATGAAAGGAGGCACTAACCGACGATTATCCCTGTACCGCACTATGCAAGTGCACCCAAGGACAACCGGGTGCGTAACGTTTGATATAATAACAAAAGTTCTAATGATCATATGACCTAATTTCATTTACTATGATTCTTTTTTAATATAACGGTCAAATGATGTAATTAATTATTGATATAATTTCATTTTACCTTATTTCATATGGTATAATGAACAGTTTATATAATGAACAGTTTATATAATGCACATTTGAAATAATATTTAATTAATATAATATTCAGTTCCTATAATATTCAAAATCTATAAGTAACGTTTAATATAATTTGGAAATGTCTATTTAAGGGGGAAGGGGTTGCACTGGCTAAGTGTCGCTTTACCATCCCACGATTTGGGAGTCCATTTTTTTTTTTACAGAAAGATAATATTATTAGAAGCCTAAACGTAAAATTTTAAGGTGCGGAGATAGATGGTTTACGAAAAAAAAAAAACAAAACGTAGAAATTTAACAATATTTTCTCACTTTTGACATTTTGTCTCGCCATTGAACGTTTCGTTTTACGTAAAATATTTTACTTCATATTAATAATGAAATAAATACGTAAATTTTTGTGATTTAGATACTTTTTTATAAACATATTATTTCTATTTACATATTATATTACATATATTTTGCTAATTTAAATTAGTGCTATTAAATTAACAGAATAATTTACCGACTATTGCCGTTAGTTGAAACCAAACGAAAAACGACGCCATTTTGTTGTCACTTCACGTAGTCTGTCAGTGAGGCAAATAAAAACTTAGGATGCAAGAGCGAGCGAAGCGAGCTCTGGACTTGGTTCACCCCGACTCGGACGGGTTAGGTTAGAAGGGCATAATAGACCCCACCACATCCCCTTCGTGGTAATTTTATTTTTAAACCACCCAGAATTAGGAGCCTCGGGTAGCGGGGCTCCGTCGACCACGCCTTACTTTGAGACATCTGTTATCGAAAATACCTTTGACCTCAGAGCTAGTCACAAAGTAATATTCCAAGATTTGATTATATTTTGGTTTGACCTTGACTTTTAGGGTGTTGACCTTGACCTTGAAAATTTAATTTACTTTATTATTGTTTAAAAACCAATTTAGACCCGCTCCGTGTAGTTAAAAAAAAACATATCTCATAAAGGGGGAGGGGTTCCACACTTTTTCCTTCACAGGGGGGTTTTACACCTCCCCCTCTCCCCTTAGTGTAGTAGCGTTACCTTAGAAAATTAGTTAATATGAAAGTTAGGTCAAATGAACATTATATAAAAAGAGCATTATACAATTTGAAAATTATATGAAATGAACGTTGTATAGATAAAATGAAAATTATATCAAAAATAACATTAGGTCATATGAAATTAGGTTAAATGTTTTTATAGCATATGAAAATTATAGCATATGAAAGTTATATCAAATGAAATTAGACTATCTGTTGTTATACCAAACATTACACACCCAGGACAACCCCCGGTTGGTGTAGGACTATTGCAAGATTTATGGAAACAAAGATATTGGGCTATAGGTTTTGGGTGGCTAAAATGGACTGGTTACCTAAAACTATGGAAGGACTATGGCCCCTGCCTGATCAAAGTTTTATTGTACACGGATAAAGTGGCAGGGGGTGACTTTCACACTCATTAATGGGCTCCCGGGAACGGTCGCTCGCACTTAGTGTCGTAGCAACAAGGGGGCAACATATCCTGAGGTGTTTGAGAAGTTTAAATATCTTGGGCATTTTCTTACCAGCGACCTCAGCGACCATGGTGACATTGAAAGGGAGCGTAGGGCTCTGGCGGTCAGGGGTAATATGTTGGCACGAAGATTTTCTCGGTGTACTGACCAAGTAAAGATTACGCTTTTTAAAGCTTACTGTCAGAGTTTTTACACCGGTAATCTTTGGTTCAACTACTCGTAAAGGTCGCTGGATGTTCTACGCGTCCTATTTATCAATGTTTTTTAGGATGCTGTTGCGACTGCCTCGTTATTGCAGTGCCTCGGAAATGTTCGCGGTAAATCATACCGATGAATTTTATGCGATCATCCGCAAAAAAAAGGCCTCACTCCTGAGCAGAATAAGAGGCAGTCACAATAGTATCCTGAAGGCGGTGGCAGCAGACACTTCCTCCGCCATAATAAGGCAATTTGTGCGAAGACTTATACCATAGTTAGACCATTACCATTTCTCGTTGCGTCTAGATGTTGAGTGGTCTTCTCACAAATTCGTCTTTAGTTTAAGTTACTAACAATAGTGATTTAAGTGCAAACATGTTATTAACAATTTATGGATCTTGTGTTATCCGAAATAAAATGATTTTATTTATTATTTATTTATAAACGCAAACTCAACTTAAAAATATCGTGTTAATATCTAATGGTGTTTAGAACTATTCGTTCGGTATACCTGACCCTCTGCCGCTCAGTCTCCACTCAGCTCACAGGAGCTATTGTCAGCAACTTTCAATTTCTAATGTCTATATCTACGTAGCGTGCTGCTAATAAAAATTCGCTGCGATTACTAATATTATTATGTTTGCCGAATTTGCCACGTAATTGGTAGAGTATTCCATTTGAGTATGATTAACACCTAATAATAATGTAGTCTGGATACATAATATATGATGCCAGCGCAGCATATAGTCGTAGTCTCGCAGGAGGCGCGGCGCGGCGCAGCCGGGCTTCTACTGTTTAATATTCGTTAATGGCATCTGATTAATGAAACTTTCCGATGGATTTATACGAAATTGTGACGTTCCCGATCCTGAGGGAAAGTAGAAATATTTTATTCTCCGTTTGTATTATTGTGAAGTGTGACGTCTGTGTCAATTGGGAACCGACCCCGGTACTACGAAACTGCGATTGTGTGTGTGACTAATCAAAACCAGTGTTTACTTACAAACTCAAAAACAGAGTTTTTAAGTCAATACTGGTTTTGTTTAGTGTAAAGCAGTTTGGTCACAACTTCTTTACTTATAAATACAATTTTATAATATACATCATTACGTCAGTACGCACGGCACCGGTAGGTGGCGTCACTGCGCACTGCGTGATAACGTTTACCGATCATATACAGAAATCAAAAACATATTTCTAGTAGAAAAGTTGAATTGCTTTTGAAGTCTCTTTCAAACCAAAAACATCTTGACTCCATTCTCACTGTAATATGTATTTTAAACCTTATTTAGTCACACTAAAGTTGAATTTAGCTTGATGTATATTGCAACGTAAGACGAGGTGTTGGTAAGTAAGTAACAATCTGGAGTCCCAAAATTCTATGAATAAGAAACACTTTAGGGGCGCTTGGCGATGAGCGCTCACCTCCGTCGTTTATACATATAGTATACAATTACGTTCTCACGCCGACACTCCGACATTACGGACACTGACGCTCGCGACACTGCGGCGGGTGTCTTCACTAGTGCGAGTGACCGAGTGTACAGTGTGTTTATCATTCTCAGTCGGACGGCCACCGATAGTTTATTTAGATATAAATTCCGCGCGAATATTTGTAGCCTGTGATATACGATTACAAAGTGACTCGTAACTTATTTTTATGTGTGAGGGGTCTTTTTGATAAAATGTACCGCTGTGCGCTGGCCCGATCCGTGGAGTCGTCCGGTGCTATCATATTTATTTATAGTTTCAATCGTTGGGTCTTGCTCGCGCAAGCTTAAAACTATGTTTTTAGTATAACATTTCCGACCGCAGTTTTGAGCTATATATCCTTCCCTCCCAATTCCCATACAACAGAACGAGAGGGACGCTCATCGCACGCACCGAATCAGAGGCGTTTTCGCTGCAGCGTAAGCCAATCGCTGCACACATCAACTGTGATTTGAGAGAAAACTCTCTCGTTTGAATTGCTGTTCTAACTCAACGTTCACGCAATGCGCATCGTCGCATAAATTAATCCGCGAAAGAGTGTTTAGAGTTTTGATATATTAATATCAAAACTCTAAACTCTCTTTATAAAAGTGTTGGCCGACACAAGTGTGACATTAAAATATCAAGCGAAAGTGCATCACAAGGAAAGTAAGAAAATAGCAGCCAACGTGCTTCGTCCAGAAGATTCCCAAGTAAGTCCATCCACTCCTATTTTCTTACTCGTCACCCCAAATACCTCATATTCCCTTTTTGCTCAATTCTGTGTGTCGTCCAATATTCCACCCCGCATAAAATTATATTCCCGCATATGGTCCTTCGAAAAGCCGCGTCAACTTACACCATAGTTTTTGGTCCAATCGAGTCGGATTCAAAGAATCAACGATAATTTTTTTTTTTTTTTTTTAAATAGGTCTCATACCTAGGATTTAGGTCAAAATACCTAAAATACAAAGTTCGTAAAACCGCCATATTGAACGCGTACTTACGTTCATACACTCCCGCTAGATACATTATTCATTGAGAATTACTGTATCAACTTAATATTTCGCCTATTGCATGAAATAGCATAGGTAAATATTCTAACCGCTAATTATCGTGAGTTAGTTCAGCTAACTTACCTACAACATAATATTCAAGCGCATTCCTTTTTTATACCGGCTTAGAATAAAATTATTATTCTAAGTCTACCCGCTATACCTAATATTTTGTACGCTATATTTTCTAGAACTATTCCAACATGGAAGATCTTAAAATGAAAGTTAAATTACTTCAAGCTAAAAATCAAGCAATTTTTGAACGTTTATCGTCATTATACGAAAATTCTAAGAAAATAAATACGACTAGTATCGAGCTTCGTTCGGTGGAAACATTCATGGCGGACACGGAGATACTCTCGGTCACTCGTCAAGAATTTAGTTCCAATTTAGATAAAATAAATACATATTCTTTACACTTACATCCTGATCATAAAATCGATTATAGCAGTCTAACATCATCAACAGCGTAGAACGAGTGCGATCACTGATCACCGCGAACTATTCAAGGTCATTAGGCGACTCAGCGTCTCATGAAAACGCAAAACAATATAAAGATGCGGTCAAACTGCCACCGATTCAAATTCCGTTCTTTGATGGTAGGATTGACAACTGGCCTGTTTTTAAGCTATTGCATAGCTTCTATCGCGGCCTTGAGCGCGGGGACCGAATCCAGAAATTCCGTAACGAAAAAACCTCACGCTATCGCTGTCTCGCTTTAACATCTATTCGACTCTATCGCACTACGCTACTCAGCCGCCATAGCTACCGGCCGCCATATTCTTGTCTTGTTTGTTGTCAAGAACTTTGTCAACAAAGCGCTGTTTTTGTTTTTATTCTGTGTTTTGTGGATATTTATCGTAAATTAGAGTTATTGTTGCATTTATGTATGTACGTGTGACGTAATTTAAGTTGCAATGCATTACAAAACGTGTGAAATATGTGTTATAAGATCCGGCCGGTCAGTTGGTCAAATGCGAATCTTCATAGCCAAATTTCCTTTGAATGAAGATAGGTAAGCATATATTTTCAATTGTTATGTTAAAAAACATTGATAAGCTCTTACAGAAAATAAATTACTTGATTTAAAGTCCAAAATTTACAAAATTACAAAGTAACCTATCAATATGCTAGTGCTTGACGCATGTTACTTTTTTATCGACTGTCGATATTTTTATTATTATAATATTCCTATTTCATTTAATTTTCTCTGTTATTCTATTAATACTGCACAACCAAAATAACAAAGATATAAGTTTAAATACACTACTATTATGTATAAGCATAATAATGTAATAAAACGTTCCAGCTAGATGTAAAAAATGGGTTAAAGTTACGGGAAAGAAGACTTGGTGTGTGTACCCATTGAAAAGCTACATCAATTGGAACATATTTGTGGCAGTCATTTTCTACCAAAGGATTTCAATAAAAAGAAGACACAACTAAGAAAAAATGCTACTCCGTCTGTAGAACTTACTGCAGAACCAATGGCAGATGAGCTGTTCGTTGGATTTCCACTACACATCTTCAAAAGTGAGCAAACAGGTAAGACTTTATTTTCCAGTCGTAATTCATCCTAACTCACCCTTTCCGATTACTTTAGTAACTCATGTTCAATTATATTTTGCAGAGTTATCTTCTACTTCGACTACTGCGATTCTTGGACTGGTACATCTAGTAAGTTTTTTTTTTTTTTGGGTACTGTACGTCCGAATGAAAAAACGGAACCCTTATGTACCTTCATCTACTGGACCGATTAAGTTGCATTTTGGTACACATGCAAAATGTATCAGGTGACATATGAAATGAAAGGACTTGACAAGAGAACTTTTTTTTAAATTATTTAAAAAACAATCCTCTTGACAAGTCCTTTCATTTCATTTTACATTTTTAATGAAAATTATTAAAGAAAATAGATGAAAATTTACCATTTCCCCCCTTATCTCCGAAACTGCTGATCCTAACATTAAAAAAAATACAGTGTACAGTTCTATACTTAAAGATTACAGCAAAGCCTTTAAGAAGTCTATGGTCTTAAAATAACATGGTAAATTACTCAATATTGTGTGTACTTACATTATTATTATGCAGTTGGAAAGTATGGGGAAACATGTTTTTCAACTACAATGTTAATTCGGTTCTTGGGATTAATTCATCCCAACTACGGTACCCTTCATTGTTTTTGGAATTAGAAGTGAATGATTACATTTTGTTTTTATTGCAGTACCTTCAACATCAACTGCTGAACCATTGCCAGTAGAATGTTCAAAAGACAGGAAAATATGTTCTATTGCGGGTGAGGTTTATGTTTATTTTAAACTTATTAAATTCACTTTACTATTTGATTAACTGTATTGAATGTATCAATTGTAAATATTACAGATACTTTTTTGTCTATTACAGACCCTTTTTCAAATGAAAATGTGATAAAAAGAATGAGACTAAGCCCAAGTAACTATTCAAGATTAGAATTAAATTTGAATTCACTTGTTCATGTGTCAGTTAATAAGCAACGTGTTTTCTACATTTCAGTACCTTCAACATCAACTGCTGAACCATTGCCAATTGAATGATCAATAGAAAGGAAAAGGTGTTCTAATTATTATAAAAAAACTTAAGTCCAAAGTTTTGTTTTATTTTATTATCATCACAGCAAATCTCATCTTATAGTCAAGTTTACCTCGGATTAGATCTAGACTATACAATGGGATTTGTCTCTGAACCCCGCTTACGCCAACGTGGAATCACAGCCGTAGCTGGTTTCTTTTTATAAGAAAATTACCACGTAACCTTAGTTCAAATCGAAAGTTACCGTTGGCCTAAGTGACCTTTGCCTTAAATTTATTAAGAATTAAACCGTAAAAATGTCAGGATCCTAAAACCCGAAATTTTTTACAGCAACATATCGATAAAAATTACGAGTGAGTAGTAGTACATCCCTATCTTGTTATTATGTTGGCAGCTTTATGTCATGTCTGCAGTCCGTGTCATTTCTGTTATGTTGGTATTCATTATTAGCTCACGTTTTTTTATCTATGGGACTCCCGTCTCTTAATATTATATACTCTTTGTTTATATTTAATAAAAGAAAAATTTGTTTTCTTATCGGTCACCACGCTCAAAAAGTGTAACTTGAATTAATATCAAAGAAAAAGAAATACTGCATAAATAAAATAAATAAATAAATAATTATAATTGCATAAGTTGATACAAAATGCTATGCAATAGCTTTACCGCGGCAGTCCCCGAGTGCCACACGTCTTTTTTTTTATGAATCATTTAAATCAAATATCCATAGTAATTTAAACCTTACAGATTCTCAACGTGTGCAGTATTTGATAGGTGATTTAAAAGGAAACGCATTGCGAATTACCGCCGGAATTATTCCCTAGGGTGATAACTATACCGCTATCTGCTGGGGGCCTATTACGAACTTTAAAAAAACCAGGCAAGTTCCAGGCAATTCATTTCACTGGCTGGTTAAATTTCGTATTACGACATTCCTAATTCTAACCGACTTCACGCTGGGTAGTTTGTCTATGGCTGGCTTGTAATTCTCTGCCGTAACGTTCAGAAACACAATTAAATATTTATCGGTAAGTTATGGTTTTATTTAATCACATATTTTGTGGTAAAAATAAGCAATTTATATTAATCTAGTTACTTTAGTATAAAATTAGGTGAAAATACGAATGCACTGTATATTATGCTACCTATATATTCATTCATATTATAATTTTTTGAGTTTGTAAATTGTCACGCGAGATTAGGTTTCCGAACGAACTCCACTTGAAGGTCAGCGGGGAATTCGACCACATGGAAGAGTATTGTTTCATTGTTTCACAAACTAATATGAACACTATCTTATTGTTTGTTTAATACTTCCATTCGTAAGAATTTTCGGGGTATAAAAAAATATGGCGTAAGCTCGTTATTGAGTATTTTCCTATTCAGTGTAAGAAAGTTCTTAGATATGATATTTTAAAGTTGTATCTGGTAAATCCGTGAATTTTGTATGACAGTCCCTGACATGTCTCAACTCCTCACTTGATTAAGTTGATATCGTTCAATGAATGGCACATCATCCATGTTGAACGCATTAAGGCTCTTTCATACAGGCGACACGCGACGCGACACAAAGGAACCGCGTGTCGCGCGACGAGCGGTGCCTTTGTGTCGCGTCGCGTGTCGCGCCCTGTTTGTAGGAACCTTTAATTTGATCACGAAGTCGTCTCCAACTCCTCACTTAATTAAGTTGATATTGTTCAATGAATTGCACATCATCCATGTCGAACGCATTAAGGCTCTTGCATACAGGCGCGGTACGCGACGCGACACAAAGGAACCGCGTGTCGCTCGACGAGCGTTGCCTTTGTGTCGCGTCGCGGGTCGCGCCTGTTTGTAGGAGCCTTTAATTTGATCACGAAGTCGTCTCCAACTCCTCACTTGATTAAGTTGATATTGTTCAATGAATTGCACATCATCCATGTCGAACGCATTAAGGCTCTTGCGTACAGGCGCGACATGCCACGTGATACAAAAGAACCGCGTGTCGCGCGACGAGCGGTGCCTTTGTGTCGCGTCGCGTGTTGCGCCTGTTTTGTAGGAGCCTTTAGTTTGATCACGAAGTAGTCCCCTTTTGTTCCTTGATTCGTTATTTTGATCAGAAAAGTCACTTTCCAGGAACTCAAACAGTTCATATTCGTCGCACATAATATTTTCTTTTGCTATTTATTTATTACTCGAATAACTTCGGCAAATAAACCCAAAACAATTCAATAAAAGCTCTTCTGAAGTAACGTAAACTGAATGGATTGTGAGGTTACTTTTTGGCAAGTTGTTATATGAAAAGAAATGTCAAACGAACGTTCGTAATACGGTATTGCCAGGCAATATTCGGGCAGAAGTTGGCCAGGGTGTCACGTGACCGCTGACTGGCTTGTTTAACGAGTTCATAATACGAAATTGCAAGGCAGTTCTGTTTACGCTGTAAACTGCCTGGAAATAAGAGTTCATAATAGGGCCCCTGGAACAGTTTAGTTCAAAAGTATCAAGATAAACGAGCACTAGGCTCACATTACATGTCTAATATATTAAATATTAAACCCGCAATTAATAATTCCGCATCTTTAAATAGTTTCATTGAAAGTTTTCACGCGTCCGTTCCTGCTTTAGAACAATTACAAATTAAAGATTTAAAGGATTTCATTTTGCTAAATTTAGCTTTGAGAAAATTAGACCCCGCAACCTTCTTCAATTTCCTCATCTCTCTTATGCATTTCGAATAAATGTACTTATTCGAAATGCATAAGAGAGATGAGGAAATTCCTACATATACGGATTTCGTTGAATTTATAAAATCGCAAGTTAAAATATTAGATCGCACTATTTCATCTCGCGTTAGTGAGTAACCCCTAATAAAAATAATTATTTTCGTAATCAGTCACGTGATACTACAGTGCATACTTTTGTTGCTTTTGATAACAATCAAACTTGTTTGTATTGCAATAAAATTGATCATTGTAAACTTTACACTTGTCCAACCTTTAAATCACTATCAGCCAATTCGCGTTTGGATTTTATTAAAGGCAAACATGGATGTGTAAACTGTCTTAGTGTAACGCACACTGCTTCACAGTGTAAGTCTATACATACTTGTAGGACGTGTAACAAAAAACATCATTCTCTTTTACATCTAGAACACAGTTCGCAGCCGCCTAGATCTGTCTCGAGTTCGACTGACGCTGTCACTATTTCCGCGAATTCGGAACAGGTGGCGCTGTGTGCGTGCTCTCGCGTCGGTACAAACACACCGCGTACTAGTACTGTACTTCTGTCAACTGCGCAAGTCTATGTTGACAACAAATATAGCAAATACGTTTCTGCGAGATATTTAATAGATAACGCTTCGCAAAATAATATAATTACTTCCGCTTGTTGTAAAAAAACTACAACTAAACATTATACCGCTTTCAAACTCAGTTATAAAGGGTGTCAGAACCTCTTCACGGCCTATCATAGATTACGTTCAGATAACAGTTACTGCTAAAAATAAAACTAATGTTTTAAAAATTACCGCTCTTGTTGTCGATTGTATCACGGATAACTTACCATCTCACTTTGTTGACACTTCTGCAGTGCAACATTTGTTTGATTTACCGCTCGCTGACCCCCTGTGGCACGTACCTGGTGATGTTGAATTGCTTCTACGGGCAAGACTGTTCCCGTATTTATTACTTCACAATAAAATTATCTCACCTACCCCTCCGTCCGCTATTGAAACTGTGTTTGGTTACATTCTTATGGGTGAGGTACCCGCTAGTTTATCTAATAATAATTATAGTCCCGCTGAATTAAATACCGCTTCATATTTTTCTACCGCGCTAAATATTGATAATTTTCATTGTTTTCTGTCTTTAGACGAATCTTTACATAAATTTCGGAACATCGAAGAAATACCTTCAAAACCTTTTATGAGCCCTGCTGAACTGGAGTGTGAACAGCTGTACGCTTCTACTGTGTCGCGTGAATCCAATGGTAGGTATTGTACCGCGTTACCATTTTGTAAAAATCCAGATTCACTTGGAAATTCCTATGCTGTCGCTTATAGACGTCTAATTAATTTGGAAAAACTAAGCTTCGCGACCCTGTTTTGCGCGCAAATTATAATGAAATAATCCAAGAGTATATCGATCAAAATGATTTAACTGAAACTAGACCTAGTTCTGTTGATCAGACTGTAGGTTATTATTACATACCGCATCACCCTGTTATTAGGAATGATAAACCAAACCACTAAAGTTCGCATCGTTCTTGACGCAAGCGCTAAGTCTCATAATGGCGTGTCATTGAATGACTTGTTACAAACAGGGCCGAATTTACAGGCTGACATATTTTTATTACTTTTAAATTTCCGCTTGTTCCCTATTACAGTTACAGCTGACATAAACCAAATGTATATTCGAATTGCTGTTATTGATGAGCATCGAAAATACCAAAAAATATTGTTTCGTTTTAGTACCGCTGAACCTATTCGCGAATTTCAATTTAATCGAGTTGCGTTTGGTCTCAAGCCCAGTCCCTTTCTAGCCATGCGCACTGTGCGCCAGCTATCAGCAGATGAAAAACACCGCTTCCCGCGCGCATCCATTGTTGCTTCTCATGAGCTATACATGGATGACTTAGCTAATTCGACCCCGTCTTTGGAGGAAGCCAAGATTCTTTCCGCTGAACTTATCGCCTTATTTAAGGCTGGGGGCTTTGACCTTACTAAGTGGGCAAGTAATTCCTTGGAACTACTAGAGGCCATCCCACATTCTAACCGCTCTTCTATTAATTTCTCTGATGGGGATAATTTCAATATTCTTGGACTCAAATGGATTCCTTCCGAGAACTGTTTCACCTTTACTACATCTAATTTGGATAATAGTTGTACTAAACGCTCCATACTTTCCACTGTTGCCCGTCTGTAGGATATTCTCGGTCTTGTGGCTCCTGTAGTTTTATTCGTGAAATTACTCATAAAAGAATTATGGAAATTAAACACAGATTAGGATGAAACTCCACCCGGTTCTATTGTACTTCTTTTTCAAATTACCTCGTCATGTAGCCGTTACTATGGGTTGCGTGACAAACATAGTGGGTTTTGCCGATGCCAGCTTGAATGCATATGGCTGAGTCATATACTTACATGTCACTGATACAAATGGTAACACACACGTAAATATGGTGTGTGCTATATCCAAAGTTGCACCTGTTTAGGTCATATCTCTAGCTCGTCTAGAGCTCTGTGCCGCTGTTCTTTTGACTAAATTAATTAAATTAGTTTATGATACTTACCGCTATTAATAATATATTTGCCTTTTCCGATTCTACAATTACGCTTTCATGGATTCATTCCTCACCGCACAAATGGAACATTTTTGTTAGTAACCGTGTCGCTAAATGTCAAGAAAATCTTGATCCTAAGCATTTTTATCATATTAACGGAAAGGAAAATCCTAGTGATTGTCTGTCTCGAGGTCTTTTGCCTGAACAGTTACTAAACCACGATTTATGGTGGCATGGCCCGGAGTGGCTTCTGCGCCCATCTGCTGAGTGGCCTATCACTCCTTTTGTTTCTTCATGCAATGAACAATTGCCTGAATTTAATAACAAAACTCTAACACTGGTATCTACTGTATCAGAACTCAATTTAATATATAGTCTTTCACAATAAAATAAAATATCGCGCATAATTGTATACATTCTAAGATTTTTACGTATTATTCCTTATGGTAAGTCACACAAGACAATTACTGTCCGTGAATCATCTACCGCTGAAATTTATTTAATTCATTGTATTCAACAATTTCATTTTAAAGATGTGTATGACGAAATTAAAAGTAAAAAACTTCGCCCACAATTTAAAAAAACTCGATCTCTTCATAGTCGAGCATAATATAATTAGAATCGGCGGCAGATTGTCAAATGCGAACCTTCCTTATGAAGCTCAGCATCCCGCTTTTTTACCTAAACATGATAATTTTACATAAGTTCTAACAGATTATTATCACCGCATTTATTGTCATGCCGGTGTAAGCCTTCTTAGTTCTCTGTTACGCCAAAAATATTGGATCCTCTCTGCTAGAGGTGTCATCAGACAAAGATTACATGCTTGTAACTTTTGTTTTAAAGTTTCTCCTTCTCACCCTAGCCCAAAGATGGCTGATTTACCCGCTTGTCGCGTACAAGAGACTAAAGCTTTCGTTCATACGGGTGTGGACTACGCTGGTCCCATTAAAGTAACGTTATGTAGACGCCGAGGTCAGAGAAGTCAGAAGGCTTACATATGCTTATTCATTTGTTTCGTTACCAAAGCAATTCATATTGAATTGGTTACCGACGTGTCATCGGACACTTTTATTTCCGCTTTTAAAAGGTTCATTTCCCGCAGAGGACCTGTCTCTTATTTATATTCCGACAACGGAACAAATTTCGTTGGAGCCAAGGCTCAATTGCAAGAACTACTTGTTAACCGCTACCGCATAGAGTGGAAAATGATTCCACCCCGCGCTCCCCACTTTGAAGGGTTGTGGGAATCAAATATTAAATCTACTAAAGCGCATTTATACCGTGTTATCGGTTCCCAACTTCTTACCTATGAGGAGCTTTCGACTGTTCTCACTGAAATTGAGGCAGTTCTAAATTCCAGACCGCTCTGTGTCCTGAATGAGGATCCGTACCCAGGACCACTTAGTCCTGCTCATTTTATAATGGCTTCTCCGTTGACTTCGTTGCCTGTCGTGAATGTTCCCGAAACGACGAGGTCTCTGACTTGCCGCAAAAACTTGCGTGACCAGATGGTTTGAAGTTTCTGGAGAAGGTGGCGTATAGAATATTTACATAATCTTCAAGTTAGACAAAAATGGTTAAATGCCGCAAACAATATTAAGATTGATACAGTAGTTCTCTTACATCAGGATGATGACGTAAAGGAGGGACTTTACGTTGGCCAATGGGTGTAATTACCGAAGTTTTCCCCGGCAAGGATGGAACAACCTGCGTTGCTATGGTGAAGACATGCAGTGGCTCTTTCAAGAGACCCCTTGTCAAACCCCAAACCTTAAAATTATATTCCCGCATATGGTCCTTCGAAAAGCCGCGTCAACTTACACCAGGCCTTCTTAATAGATTGCGAGTGAAATAAAGCGTTAACTGATTCGGTTATTTGAACACTATTGATGGTATTTCTTAAAAAAAAAAAACACTTTTTTTCCTCTCAAAATGGAAGCAAGTAGATAACGAAATTTGTTTATTATTTCATCTAAAACTAAAAAAAACAAAAAATATCCTGAAATACCTCTTTTGAAGCGCCACTTGTCCCATTGACAGAAGTATTCAATGAGTGGTTCGTCGGGACAGCTCGGCCCTCTCGGCTCTATTCAAGTTGACATCTGTTTTATTTGGCGTGTCCCACATTTGGGCTCTTTATGGTCGTCCATACATTACGTGATATATGGAGCGGAGTGAGTGTTGCGGTGTTACACTGACATTCAATTAAAGGGGGAGTGTGCGCAGGTGAAAAAGTGGGCAAGTTAAAAAATCCAGTAAATTCCCGTGACGTAATATATGGCGGTCGGTGTGGGCGTGAAATGCACGAGTGCTGTTAGGTGTCAAATGTTTATTAAAATTCCCACAGTTATTGTACGGCACCGTGTAGAGGATGATTAACGACTTTATATTTCATTCGTTTGTAGATCTTTGCCTTAAAAAATCACTCGCTTCAAAGGTAACGTTTAATAAAAACGTCTGAAATACTGGCGATACCTACTCTAATTCATTTTCTGTTCTGACGTTAACTTCACTCCAAAGCGAGTTTAGTTCAGTGCTATAACTAAGAGCTTACCTATTGTTTATTTCAACTCAGTTATTTACTAACAAACACGATCAATATACAAACGGCGAACAAAGTTGCATTTCATTCATACAATAAGCCTTATCGTCTTCGGTGAGAAATATGCAACTCAATAAAATAATAATTATGCACTGTACAGTACAGTACTGCTTTGTTACTATTGCAGGCACATGTTTTAGTTAAAGATCAAAATGTTACAAACACCCGTTACTTGAAATTCCTTTAGAATGTATTATAATTGTAGCTACCTACTCGCGCAGTGGGTCCTCAGTATGTACGTCAGGCTCAAAAAAATGTGAACATCGACAATCATCGAATTGTCTACGATCTTTGTTCCGTCACATTGTATCAACATTTAGCCACAAAACATATTACACATCGCAAATAAATCAAATGAATTATTGACATCTTATTGAGGCTAACTGTACCTACAGATAGTCTTCAGAATGCACGGTATTGTCTCTTCGTTATTTGTGCGGTGAAAGTATACAGCTCCGCTATGATTATATGTTTTTTTTCCCTTCTATTTCTATTATTTTGCAATCGGTCGTCGGACCATAAGCGAATTCGTTACATGTCAAATGGCGTTGTGGTGGAGCAGCCAGTGCTGCGCCTCCCACTTAAAGATGCCTTTTTAACACCGCTGTCGAGTTTAACTGTTCAGTAATTAGTGGGTTTGGATGTAAGGTTTGGCGTGCCTTGTGCTGTCTTTTGAACCGCTCGATTTCAGGTTTACTGATAGCATTTGTAGATAGTCGTAGATTTCATCATTCCTAGCAAACCAAGGTGTATATGCTAGGAATGTGATGATCTTAGGATACCATTTTGGACTCTTTGCAGGCAGAGTATGTTGGTTTTGCTAGTAACGTCCTACAATTGGATCCCGTAGGTCCACATTGGCTTAAGGACCGAGTTGTAGATGAGGAGTTTGTTGTCTGCAGAGAGCACAGAGATTTCTTCCCATGAGCCAATACAGGTTATGGAAATTGTGGTTTATCTCGTCCCTTTTATTTTTAATGTGATGCTTCCATGTTAGGCGCTTATCTTAGTGGAAGCCAAGATACTTTACGTAATCTGTGTGTGATAGAGTATCAGGACTAAGTTTAACAGTTGAGGTGTTTCCGTGCCTGAGTGTGAAGGTGATATGGTTAGACTTGGATACACTGGCACGTATCCTCCCCTTACAGAGCCATTTAATATGAGTTTTGTCTAGCTGTTTTTGGAGTATATTGCTGGCTCCTTTCTGGGTTGTCATCAACTGATAAAATGGATAGATAGATAGAATACTCTTTATTTTTTCTCTTTAATAGGCTATGTCGTCGACATAAGTTGCTATTGGTATGCTGTCCAATGTGGGTAGATCCGATGTGAATATGTTGTACAACACTGGTCCAAGAACAGATCCCTGTGGTACACGAGATTTCACTTCAAACAATCTTGATCTTGCTTCGCCCTGTTTCACTTGGATGCAGCGGTCAGATAAATACGACTGGATGAGCAGGGACATTGAGTGCGAAAGTTTTGCCTTCACTTTAGCCAGCAATCCTTTGTGTCAGACATGGTCAGAAGCTAGTTGTACATACAGTAGCGGACAGAAGTGCAGTAGCAATCTCACAAAGCTATAGAGTATCAAAACCAATCGCACTTATGACCTTTTTCTATAAAGACATTTCAAACACATTCAAACACACCCGTGTATTGCACTCTTTCATCCGTCAGTCAATCGGAAAGAGCGCGGTATATAATCGTTTTAGTTGGTTGGCATATCATGCCGCGCAAAAATGAATCTTACAAAATATAACTTATCACAAAAATTGAGGGTGGATTTAAAACAAAATAAATCTGCTGTATTGAATAAATTAGTATGACGTTGTTGGTTGGTGAACTTAATTATGAGTGTTTGTGTTATTGCTATTAGTGGTGTTTTGTTTGAATATCTTTATTCAAAATGGAAGCAAATATAAGTATTGAAGCCAGAGCAAATATTGTAGCCTTGTACAGAAATGGATTCAATATATATCATTTTCCAATGAAACCGGCTTAAGTATAAGTTATTTTTTAATATTATGTGCTGATAGTTGTGATAGGTGTATAATTTTCTTGTTAATAAATCGCTAGTTTCAAGTGTGTAATAAAGTGTTATTTTTGTTTTAGAGAAATACTGGAAGTCGTTGGGTGAAGAGATTCGAGGAGAAAGATAGTCTGAAGAGTCGTGTAAGATGTGGAAAGCCGCCACTTATTAACCACTCCCAGCTACGTTGAAACGAATGGTTTCATACTAACTAGTAGATTTGCAGAATAATTTGATACGTCATAGCGCCATCAATTGAAAATATATGGGGTTTAATATGTAGTGCAAAGGTCGGAAGCACGAGACGAGAGATAACCTGCTTGAGCAGCTTAAGTCCCATTACATATGGGATAGTTTACATGGCACAGATATTTATGAGCAAATATTGTGAGCTCCGTGCTTCGACGTCTTCTAAGCTGCATTGATAATAATGGAGGTCACACTAAATATTAATTAAAAAATGTAGATTATTTTTACGGGGAATGTGCTGGCTGTTATAATAGGTAATAAGTTAGTTTATGATTGTAAGATTGGGGTTAAGTTTCAATTTTCTTTTCGTCAAGAAAACGAACACTTAAGCTATAATCTTAAAACACACATAGATCAATTTAATGTAGTGGTTTAATCATTTTGTTTGTAATATAAGCGTTGTAAATAAATACTGCTGTTTTAATTTCACACTTTTTTATTAAATTTATAAAAAACAGTAAAATAATCGGGTGATTATTTCACTGTTCTTTTAATTGCTATTATTTATTGTATTCCTATTTTCAAAAATATTTACCTAAGTTAAATATAATACCTATTGTTGCAAATAAAAATATGATAAAAAGACACTCGATAAAAGAAACTCCTCTTGAGGATCGAACCCACGGCCTGTGTTTACGAGTCCGATACGTAATTCTACCTACTGACGATGCTTATTATTACAGCGCGAATTTTAGCAATTTACTGAACCGGCTAAAATCATGCGTTTACTGCCGTTACGAGCCAACGACGACGGACGGTGTGTATGTGTGTGTGGTGAGATCTCATTAGTCATTAGGTTGACTGTGTTAAGACATCACCCACACAAACAGAAGTTCGCATTGCTACGTCCATAGAAATATAATCATTAACGTGCTACTGCACTTGTGACCGCTGACTATACATCAAGAAATGCCGCTGTGCAATACTTTTTACATTCAAAAGCCTGTCCTACTGTTTGGTAAACTCGAACCTGTTCTATTGTTGAGTGAGATTTCCGAAAGCCAAACTTGTGAGACGGAACAACATCATTGGCGTCCAATCGTCCATGCATGGTTTTAGTCGGTTAAGGAATATCCTCTCCCATAGTTTGGAGAGTACAGGCGTTAAGCTTATCGGCCGATAAGACGAGGCTTCATGTCCAGGTTTACCTAATTTGTGGATCATGACAACTTTAGAGATTTTCCACAGGTCAGGAAAGTGAGATGTTCGAAATATTGCGTTGAACAGACTTGCTAGGAAAGAAATGCATTTTCTGGAAAGATTTTTTAGTATGCAAGGCGTGATCAGGGCGAATCCCGGAGCTTTTCTCGAGTTCAGCAGTATGATTTTCTGCGCTATTTCTTAAGGTGTTATTGGTATAATGGGCAAACACATCTGCAGGTATTGTTCCAATACTGTGTCAATTTCATGCTCATCAGCAACGCTCTCGTTGGGTTTGAATACAGAACTCAGATGCATTACGAATACTTCAGCCTTTTCCAAGTCAGTTCTTGCCCAAGAAGCTTGTGATGTGACTGGAGGATAAGATTGTTGAGGCTTGTCTAAGTTTCTGAAAATGTTCTATATTTATCCTAATTTTGATGTAAACTGACATAGATTAGTTCAATAACAGAGTGTTATCTTAAAAAAACCGGCCAAGTGCGTGTCGGAGCGCACACAATGAAGGGTTTCTTAGTTGGGATGAATTTATCCCAAGAACAAACTTAACTTTGTAGTTGAAAAACAAGTTCTTCCATACATTCTAACTGAAAATGTTAGTTTGTACGCACAATATTGAGAGATTTACCATGTTATATTAATGCCATAGACTTCTTATAGGTTTTACTGTAATTTATAAGTATTGAACTATTTTCTGCATTTTATTTTTTTATATTTAAAGAGCAGTAGTTTCGGAGATAAGGGGTGAATGGTAAATTTTCATCTATTTTCATAAATAACTATACTATAAGTATTTGTTTAAAAATTATAAAAAATATATAACTATCTATATATATATCTGAAATTCTTACAATTAATAAGCCCGTCCATTTGTAATATATAATTTGATCACACGGTACAGTTAGCAAAACTTAATTTTTTCATTTGCCCCTCAAAAGTGACCCCATATTCAAAATTCATTCATTTACGTTACACGTCCGTGTTTGGGTCACAGGAGTTCATATACATAGCATACATAATCAGCCTATAATGTCCCCACTGCTGGGACACAGGCCTCCTCTCTGTGAGAAGTTCATGTGTACCAAATTTCAACATAATCGGCCCAGTAGATTCGGAGTTAATTCCTTTTGAGGTACGGAACCCTAAAAATACTAAAGAATCAGTAAAAAAAAAAAACAAAACCTAAATTCAACGGTAAAAAGTGCAAAAAAAACAATAACTCCGAAAATTGTGAATTAAAGTGAAGTACTTAAAACTGAATCAAGTGCATAGTGATAAAAATAAATTAACTTAATAAAACTTAGTGCAAAGAAAGAAAGAAGAACAATATTATTTCTCATGAGTCATTAATTCAATATCCTAATTTAGACACATTTCATCATCATCATCATCATCTTACATATGATACATAAATTAGTTTAGCAGGGCCAGTAATTTTGAGGTGTTCTGTAGCTTTAAATTTACAACAGAACACCTCAAAATTACTGGCCCTGCTAAACTAATTTATGTATCTGAAAACTTATCAGCTAAGAAAAAAAGGCTGTTCTTTCTGGCTAGAGATGCTGCAAAAACAAACGAGTTTCAGTTCTGTTGGGTCTCGCATGGGAAGATCCTAGTGCGGGAAAAAGTTGGCTATCCTCACTTTCAAGTGCAAAACGAAGCGGATCTCGGTCGTATCAAAAAAAGCGCGTGACTAATTATTTATTATTTTGTAATTTTATTGCCTTATTTACTTGTAGACTTAGTTTTACTATATTGCTTGCAAATCTACTGTTATAAGTTTAAATATCTTGAAATTGGGACCATTGTTAAACACACATCGGTAAATACTCACCTTTCACACTTTCACATACCTTTACACGTTTCCACACACCCTTGCACTTTCCACAAACTCTGTATACTCCCCAAAAAAAAGAGACCATAACACCTGCTTAGTAAACCCCTCAGTGTGTCCTTCTACTGTTAGCTCAATAAACCTAGGACTGCTACATTGCGACCACGAGTATGATTACTCTACCCTAAAATTTCGATACCCTTTTGTTATTATAATTAAAAATGGATGATCTTACCGTGATCACTAGTGAAGTTGAGCACATTGCTGTCTCAAATTGCTATACTTGTTCACCGGAAACAAGTGATAAGTTTTTGGATTGCTCTCTTCATGATCTTAAAATATTACATACTAATATTCGTAGCCTTAACAGCAATTTTGATAATCTGGTGGTTTTTATGAGTAGATTAACGTACTTGCCTGACATTATTATTCTGACTGAGTGCTGGTTGAGCAAATGCCCAAATACTCCCTTACTTACCGGCTACAACTCACACACATCGTCGTTTAAAACACAGAATGATGGGGAGGTTGTCTATGTGAGAGATTGCTTTGATACCACTGTCGAAACACCTATATTTAATGAGGCAAACGTTCTTCTACTTAAATTCTCAAATAATGCTGCTTTTATCGCAATTTATCGTTCTCCTTCATACAGAGATTTGACTGATTTCCTTGGCAGCTTAGACAGTTTGCTTGGTACTTTAAGTCAATTTAAAACTGTTGCCGTTATTGGTGACATTAACCTGAACATTACCCCTGCGAGCACCGACCCAAATGTTGATGATTACCTCAATCTTACAGCTTCGCATGCAATGCTGCCAGCCTACACTCTCCCAACTAGACTATCAAACTGCCTTGACCATGTGATACTCCGCACGCAAAGCCCTGCTACTACACTAATCATTGATTCTCTCATCACTGACCACTCTCCTGTTATTATTTTCTGCAATCTCTTGTTTTCATTATGTCCTTAGCCATCAAATCCCACTCACATGCTTCTCAAATTCCCAGTAGGAAGCGTATCATTAAGCCATGGATTATTCCTGGCCTGCTGAGGTGCATACGTCACAGGGATAAGTTGCATTGTAAATTTAAGAAACACCCAGAGGATGAGACACACAAATTGATTTTTTTGTCGCTATCGTACCTTCTGCAACAATCTCTTAAAAAAAGTCAAGCGAGAATATGAACGTTCCGAATTTCGGCAGGCTAGAAATAATCCAAAGCTACATGGAAACTTGTCAAACGGGTAGCAAGCTTAGGCCAAAACAGGCACTCGGCCTCTGAGCTGCTAAACTGCAGTGCAGAACCGTCGCAATCTGTGGACAAAGTCAACAATTACTTCGCGAATGTTGGTGAACTCTTGGCGGCTGAAATCGAACACTCTGACCTCTATAAATATCTCTCAGATAATCGTCCCAAACATGAGTTCCCGGGTACCTCCATATCGTCCACACCACAATCAATGGCCCTTCACAGCGTGGATAGTGCTGAGCTGGAAAACATCATCATTAGCCTTAAAGACCATTGTGCTGTTGGATTTGACGGTATCTCCTCCTCGATCGTGAAGGCGACTCGTCACACTCTTATTGCGATCCTTGTTTACATCTTCAATCTGTGCTTTTCAACAGGAACTTTTCCAGATGTTTTCAAAACTGCAGTTGTCCACCCTATCTATAAGTCAGGAGATAAGGACAATGTTGCAAATTATAGACCCATTTCAGTGTTGAGTACCCTCTCAAAGATATTCGAAAAAGTTATAAACTATAGACTCACGAAATACCTTAATAAATTTAACCTTCTTTCTACTAATCAGTATGGCTTTAGGACTGGAAAATCCACCGAAGATGCGGTACTGGAACTTACAGATACGATTATTGGGCATTGGGAGAATAAATATAAAACTCTTACCATCTTTTTAGACCTATTCAAGGCCTTCGACACTGTCTCAATTCCCATACTTCTTTCGAAGCTACAGCATCTTGGTATTCGCGGGACGGCCCACGATCTCTTCAGGAGCTATCTTACAGGTCGTAAACAAGTAACAAAACTCGAAAACTACCTCAGCAACCAGGAGACGATTACTTTTGGCGTCCCCCAGGGCAGTGTCCTGGAACCCCCACTTTTTCTCATATACGTGAATGAGCTGTGTCAGTTATCCTTGCCCAACTGCAAAATTATAGCTTATGCCGATGACACAGCTCTGATTGTTCATGGCCGGGACTGGACTGAAACTCGCCTCAACTCGGAGTTTGCCTTGAGCACCGTCATGAGGTGGCTGACCACAAATCTTCTCACTCTAAATGTCAATAAGACCAAATTTATCACATTCTCTACTACGAAGTTAAGTCAGCCCCTTACACCGACCGAAATTCGTGCGCACACCTGCCCAAACTTAAACGCAGACTGTGGCTGTCAACAATTAGAAAATACCCCTTTTATTAAATATCTCGGAGTCACTCCTGATAGGAACCTGAAATGGAAGCAAGATATTGCTTCAACTGTAGCTCATGTGAGAAAACTCATTTATATTTTTTAAAAGCTCAGAGGCGCTGCCGATTTCAGCTGTCTATTAACCGTCTACTTTGCGCTAGCTCAGTCTGTTCTGGGGTATTGCCTTACGGTCTGGGGTGGTGCCGGAAAAACAGTGATGCTACGGGTCGAACGAGCGCAGAGAGCTGTTCTGAAGGTGCTGGCAAGGAAACCGATCCGATATTCGACATCCTCTCTATATACCCTCTGCCAAGTCCTCACCGTCAGACAGCTATTTATCCTCCAAACTATTCTTCTAAAACACAGCCAACTTACCTTTGATCCTAAATACTGTTCTACACGTCGCTCAAATAGGGTTTGTAACACTGATTCTCGTAGAACCGTAGCTGCAAGTCGTCACTACAAACACTTAAGTTCAAAAATCTACAACAAGTTAAACAAAAGCTTGCACATCTACCCATTAACCAAGAGCAAACGCAAAATGAAACTTAACTCCTGGTTAAAATCACAAAGTTACGATGAAACAGAGAAAATCGTGGAAGTGTAAAATACACGTCACTCCCTTACACACCCCAACAAAACCACACGCAACACACTTGCCACAAACACCACAAGCACCCCTAGCACATCTCATTAACACTTACCCACACACTCATTCACTCTACACTCACCACATTAACTAAACGTCAAAATTCATCCCAAATCAAATTATACTATGTCCTGTACTGTTTATTTTTAACTTATTTTTTGTTTTTATTATTAATTATCTAAATCTAAATTAACTTAATTACCTATTTTGTATGAAACGTCATTCCATTCTGTATCTGGAGAGGGGTGTTGATAGCTGCGCCACAGTTTATACTTTTGCGGCTATCATCGTTCTACTTGTTGTACTTGTCTTGTGTTATTGTTCCGTAATAAACTTTTTATAATTATTTTTTTTTTTTATTATCTTATTCATTATTTTTTTTGTAGTTGAGGGGTACAAGGTGTGTCTCGTAAGCAGGAGGACACGAGTTCACGTTTGGCAATGAGCAAAGGTTTATAGTATTTTAAAAATCTGTTTAATCTTTCTTAACTACATTATTTACAATGGAGAATGAGCAAGGTAATACGAGTATCACGTTAAGAAAACCATAAGGTTCAAATTCGCTTTGTGACTTGTCATCTAACCAATGACTCTTTGACACAACATTGTTAAGTTTACCAAATACATCAATCAACGAATCACAATAAAGAGCTTTACGATACAATTAGTTAACTACAAGAAGAATTACTAATTGCAAACCAAGAAGTTACTTACTTAAACTTAGAAAACACTACGTTATAGCGAATTAAATAACTGTAAACAAAAAATAAAAATAAAAAGTAAAAAAGAAACTTAACTACAAAAAAACGTCAAAGTCAAATAATTTATTTCAAATAGACATGAACATGCACTTTTGAACGTCAAAAATTACATGAATAGTTAATTGATTCTAGTTGCGCCTTCCAAAAGGTAGTTATGTATGGAGAAGAATGGGCAAGAAACTCCATACTTACTCTTTTGAAATGATAACAATAGTTTGTATACATTAATTAATAATTATAGGTGAAGACGATGTACCTAGAATTAAAAAAAAAAATTACTTACCACAATTGGTAAAAATAATGAAAAGTGAAGTAATGACAGAAAAATTAATAAATGCGATAGGTACATGGTTCTCACATATTTACAAACAAAGTATATGATTTTCCAAAAAAAATTAAAACATTATAATAAGTCAGTGTGTGAGTTAAATTAATATTAATCACAGAAAATTTAATTAATATCATAAAAATTATAAATTATACAGTTAAATTAGCAACCAGTTTGATTTTGTCTAGACTCTAAATTGTCCTATGGAGCAGGACCAGCATATTCCCAAGCATTCTTATCTTGGATATAATCCTCTAATTTGTAATATGCTTGATTACAAAGTGTGCTTTTTATATGAGTTTTAAATTTTCTTTCATTTAATTGTAATATATCAGAAGGTATTTTATTGTAACATTTAACACAGTACCCCATAAAAGATTTATGTACTTTAGATAATCTGAAAAATGGTTGATCTATTTTATCTTTATTTCTAGTATTAAAATTATGCCTATCACTGATTTTATTAAAAAGATGTAGATTTTTCTTACATACATAATACAAGATCAGCAAGTTTTCCACGGCGAACGCCCAATTCTTGAAGTTCTCACGTCCCTTGAGTTTTGGCACGTTTGTAAGATAGCTATTGCTAATTTTCTTGCTTACACAACACGAAATACTTTATATTTTCTGTTGGGTATAGCCCATACCCTCTAATAAAACGCGTAAGTTGGTGGTTGACAAACGACTAACTTTATTCTTATAAAAAGCATACCCACATACATACATAATAACACATAAACAGAGATAGATGGCGATATGCACCCTGTTTTGATATCCTTTCTAACAATTTTCATAAATGAATTGGCAAGGTACCGTCATAATATTAATCGTTTGAAATAGTTCTCTAAGAGATTCGCGGCGATGTAGATTATAAATGGCTCTGACAGCCCTCTTTTGTAAAATAAAAATAGATTCAATTTCGGCAGCCCGACCTCACAGTAAAATGCCATACGACATAATGCTATGGAAGTAGCTAAAATAAACCAAAAGTCTGTACAGTCGAAACAAAAACACCAAAACCAAAATCTGTCAGATAGAAATGTGTTTAAAGGACTCCGGTGGACAGTGATCATCCATTGAATAAACTGGAATATTTTATTGGATAAAGAGTTAAATCGCCCGTGTTGAGTGTGGTAAAATCACTGATTTATTTAACTTAGCCAGTTCGCTAAATGATTGCGCGTATGCAAACGCTGATATAGCTTACCCTACTTAATGTTACGACATTTGCGGGTTCACCGTACACATCTATATTGAAGCATGGACACGCATTCCTTTTGGACACTTTCTCATTATGGAATCCGTGGAAAGGCCAACGACTGGATCAAGAGCTACCTTGCTGAAAGACTACATTGTGTAGAAATAACAAGAACTTGTCAATATGAACAAAAAAACTTTAGGTCACATTATAGACAAAATAATTATGGCACACCACAAGGAAGTATCATATCCCCACTTCTTTTCCTAGTGTATATCAACGACCTGCCGGAGGCGATAAGCAAAGATTGCATACTGTTCGCTGATGACACGACATTAATTATTAAAAGTGACAATAACAATAATTTAGAAAACGAAACTTCTAAAGCTTTAGACGATGCAATCAATTGGTTAGATAAAAATAACTTAAAAATAAATATGATGAAAACAAACATAATACAATTTCAGACATTTAACACACACATGGATAATCTGGACATTCAATATAAAGATTCCCACTTATCTACTGTAAATGAATGGGTATTCTAAGGTATAACCGTTGACAAAAAGTGCAGTTGGAAACCGCACAGAAAAAATCCTGATAAAAATAGATCGTTTTGTATATGCCCTGAAAACAATCAGGCAAACTGTTAACCTCGAAACTGCGATGGTTGCTTACCATGCTTACATATCCTCTGTACTTAGATACGGTATTATAATTTGGGGTAACTCGGTGGAAGTTGACAGAGTTTTCAAAGCACAAAAAAAAATGTGTCCGAGCAATATGTGGAGCTCATTTTTTAGATAGCTGTAAGCCACTGTTCCAAAAAAATATTACCATTAACATCACTACATATTATAAAACAAAGTCCTCCGCCGCGTCTGTCTGTCTGTCTGTCTGTCTGTCTGTTCGCGATAAACTCAAAAACTACTGCACCGATTCTCATGCTGTTTTCACCAATAGATAGCTTGGTTCTCGAGGAAGGTTTTAATATATAATTTGTTAACTTTTTGTATGCATTTCTGTATTAATTAACGATATTTGTTGGAGGTGTCGGAAAAAAATAAGCCGTCTGGGAGCTTTCAACGAAAACGCTGTCTAAACCCTTTGAGATATAACAAAATAATGTATGGTGGAATTGTGTATCATAAAAAGGTCTTCAAAAAAGTCCGCGATGGCATATGTCTATCTCTTAAGGATAACATACTATATCCATTTTATTGTCTTTTGTAGGTATTTGTTTGCCGAATTTTACTCTTGCAAATACGATTACGATAACAATAAGCTATAATATCAGTAGCTATTAGCCAAATTATGTTCGTAGATTAATAAGCTAGCTACTTATCTGTATTTCAAACAGTATACAAGAATATTTATCATAAAAACATTATTAAACACGGCGGCCATATGACTAAAATTTGTGCATTACAAAACTTTCGTTACTTTTTCACTGACATATTTATCACTTTTCGATAAACTAACACTCAATACGAAATCTACACTTATTTCTCAGTAATTCTGCATAAGATTCTTCTAAGATTAAACCGTTTTCTCATTGAATCCATTACTTTACGCACGTGTAACCCTGATAAATGTTTACAATATATGCATCGCGCGCCACATCGCCACACGACCACAGAGTACAGACGTATTATGTTTTTTTTTTTTCGTTCGTTTAGTGGTGTTCACGCTAAAATGTCAACCGGTCAAGTATTAGTCGATTAATCGAATTCTACAGCCAGATCGTGTTGCAAGTACAAAATAAATGTCAAATATTTCGTCCAATTGCGAACGTGACCCTGAGAAAAGTTATGCACCAATGGTGTTCATTAGATATTTGGAGCGTTTTTCAGCACAAACAGTGTAGCATGCGACATTTCGGAGAATTTCGTTTTGTTTTCACATTGTTGGTACTCACGTGAATGATTTTAAAATTATTATTTGTGTCGCACTTCTACTTCGTGTTGTAATTTGGTACAATTGATTGCTTTAAGAATTTTAGTGAAATTTCGTATTTTGATTTTGTGTTTGTTACCTTTAGGTAAAGACTCATTCACGTTCAGAACATAAGTACTTTTATTATATTAAACCATTTGTTTCGGTTTCTATTCACATAGTGAATCACATTAAAATTAATATTAAGCTATGATTTTGAGATATAGCCTGGGATATGGAGAAGGACATAGTGTACTTTTTTATGCGATAACCGACATCCACGCGGGCGAAGCCGCGGGCAAAAGCTAGTGTCTGTATATTTTTGAAACAGGTATTTTTGTAAAAAAAAATATATAATGATTTCGAAAATATGGTGATAAGATAAATAGCCGGACACGACATAAAGACAGACTACGGTTGCCACCAATAAAATTAAAATTATTTAAGAGAAATGCCTACTGCATGTCTATAATAATATATAACAATTTACCAAATTCCCTTCAAAATTTACCATTGACATTGTTCAAAAAAATACTGTTTAAACTCTTACTATACAAAAAATATTACACTATCAAGGAATATTTAGAGGATAAGTCGATGGAACCTATACCTAATGTTTTGTAATACAATAATCTATTAATAAGGATAAAAATTAATAATGTAATACTAATAATAATAAGAATAATGACTTTATCACTGACATGAAATGTATTTGCACGCCATATCATGGCAGGATATGCTGGAACCAAAATTACTGTAATACCTATTGTACCATATTCTGGCAAATAAATATTTTGATTTGATTTGATTTGACAGTAACCTGAATCTGGAATATGACTGCAGCATGTTTGATGAATACCCTGGAAAAATAAATAAACTTGGACTACGTACTATATTTAAGGATTTGCTGGACTTAGTTACTGACGTAATGCAAAACGTTGACATACATCGTAACTTGAATGACATAAATAAAACGGAAGACTATTTTTTTCTTGACTAAACATCTATATGTACATCATGCCCCAAAACATCGCAGGCCTGCTAGCTACATGCGAGACTTTGGCTGTCTGTGCGGATGTCTTATAAATGCATTAACGAGCACTTTATGATGGGAACTTATGAAAAACACCTGAACTTAAACAATTACTGCTTAGCATCTATAGTAGTGAGGTCCGGTCATCAGAAGAGAAAACTGCCAAAAATAGCAAAAATATTTACAAGTGGTGTCTTTGAATGTTGCGCCATTGAACTAATTACTCACAAAATCGTATGTGTTTGCATTTATAGAGTGCCAAATGCCAATAATTGCAATGAATGTGTTAGTAAATTAGAATGAATATTACATATTTTACTGATATCGGATTGTAAAAATATTGTTTTAGGGGAGATTAATATAGATGTACTTAAAAGAAATAATCAACCAAGAGCATTCGAAAATATGTTATTAAGCTTTAACTTGAAACTGGCGCTTTATCAACCGACTCGTTTTCAGAGCAAAACATGTATTGACAATTTTGCGCATAACTTTAACAGGTCAGGCTCAGGATTCAGTGTTACGAGTAAAGGCTCGTACAGACTCGCGCGATATCGCGGGCGCGACAGGCAGCGACAAAGAAATTGTGCTACTAGTGTTGCGTCGCGCCCGCGATATCGCACTAGTCTGTACAAGTCTTTAGCGTTGTCGGATCACACAGCCCAGTCACTGAAATGGCCCATTTGCACAGTATGTACTTTTGATCGGAGGAGGAAGAGAAGGCGTGGCTATCATAGCGATCATATTTATGGACATTGATCATTCATATATGACGGCACGGTTGGCGCAGTGGTTAAGCGATTGACTGCTGCGTTGCGTGTCGCGGGTTCGATTACCGCACGGAACAAATATTTGTATGACCTACAAGTAGTTGTTCCGGGTCTGGCTGTTTGTGTATGTGAGTTTAAATGTTTGTAAACGCACCCACAATACAGGAGAAATTCCTAGTGGGGGCAATGTTAAAAAAAAAAAAACAAAGAAACAAAAAAGAAAAGATATATGGGAGGTGGACCAAGTGCTGCCCAGAATGGATACACAGGGCATTATGTTCCTTGGGCTTATACTAATCTGAAAACTAAAGCTCTTCAAAATCTATCCGAGGAGTTTTGAGAAAAAGTTTTTTTATTTAAGTTTTTACAAACATTATATTACTCGCAGCTCGTTCGTATGTTTCCAGTTCCTATTATTAACCATTTATCAAGCACTTTCTGTCATCCGATTTAGCTAAAACTTGGCATACATATATAACATCGGTGACAACGCAAAAATATCATATCATAGAGCTGGTCTGATGATGGAGCCGGAAGGTGGCCATAGGAACTCCTTAACTAAACAAGATAGCATCATCGTGTTTGGACTCGTTAGATTTAGATAGGTGTTGAGCCATCATTAGACCCTGGTCTAATGCCGCCGCCGTAGCCGGAATGTGACCAAGATAGCACAATCGTCAAAAATAAGATAGCCCTGTGGTGTTTCAACCATTTGGATTTATCTTGAAAAGTACCTTACAAGTGAAGTTGGGGTGGGAATTTTTGGGGTGGTTTTGGATCTACCTCCTAGTGGTCCACCCCGGGTAGCACCACAGGCTTGCGTGTGGTACAGCTGAACGATCCTACTTAGCGGTGGTAGGCTCCGCAAGGGGCCGCCTAGCTCGCGACCACCATCCCACCGGATTCCGGTGCCAAGCAGCTTGCTGTGTTCCGTCGGTGTGTGGGACTGCCAGTGCCTTTGGGTGGGAAGGCGATTGTCAGTTGCGCTGTTCAGAACCGATCTTGGTGTCTGGGCACAGCTTGCCGGGTAACTCATTTTGGAGGGTAGCGGGATCCGAAGCATGGTGCCAGCCATTGGCCGACCAGAGTCAGCCCATGTAACACGCCAGCCACGTGCCAAAGGCTGCCCCGCCAACTCGCGAAAAATCCCGATATGCTCCACTGTGCCAGCTGGCGACTGAATGGGAGGACCCGGTGGCCATATTCGGGGGGGGGGGTTCGGGCGTCCCCGCAGTCTCCAAGTGAGTTCCCCATAGGTTTGGCTGGCTCTAGAGTTCCACTTGGTTCACTGAGCAGCGCCTCGACAGTTCGACTTTATCCCCCAACAACTCTACACATAATGACAAAAGTCAGAAAAAAAAGAGGTTAAACAACGGCTGCACTTCCTCCCACTAAAAGTGCACCTCGCTAACACCAGGGGGTTGCACTCTAATCTCGATCCGGTCCATCATCACCTTGAGACCGAGAAGCCGCACCTGTTTTTCCTAACGGAGACGAAGATAGCAACCCCGTCGGACGTGGTGTACCTCAACTACCCGGGTTACTCTCTTGATAACAAGTTCAAGAAGCAGGCTGGGGTCTGTGTGTACGTCCGCGATGACATTTGTTGTCGTCGTCTCCGTTGCTTTGAGAAATCGGAATTTTCTGCCATATGTCTACTTGTGGACACTGGCGTGGAGAAATCTCTCTACGTCGGAATCTACCGATCGCACAGCGGTGACCAGGAGACAACAGCGCTCTTTAATTTCCTCGTGGAGTCGACTGACGTAGCCCAGTAATGGTACCCAACAGCGAAGCTCATTTTTCTGGGGGACTTTAATGCCCATCATAAAGAGTGGCGGTTCCCGTACCAGAAAACTGACCATGCCGGGATATTTTTAATTTGATTTGATTTGATTTAGAGGCGCGGAATTGTGCTTTAACGCTAGATCTAACCCAGATGGTGAATGTAGCAACGCGGGTACCGGATGTTGATGGCCATACACCCAATTGCTTGGACCTTCTGCTGACATCTAATCCGGACAGTCATTCGGTATCGGTCTCAGCCCCGCTGGGAACCTCTGACCACTATCTGGTGTAATCCATATCGAACTGCTCTCCTCCAGATGAGAGTTCTAGAGGCACGAGGAGAGTATGGCGATACGAGACTGCAGACTGGGATGAAATGCGGCACTTTTTTGCGTCTTGTCCATGGCGGCAAGTTTGCTTCTCCTCGGGTGACCCCTCGTTCTGTGCTGATGTGGTTGTGGGGATGGAGTAGTTTATTCCATTCTCCGACATCCCGCTCGGTCACAAATCCCAGCCTTGGTATAATGCTGAATGCGCCCACGCTGAGGCCCAAAAAAGAATCTGCCTACCAAACCTGGGTCAATGCCCGCGACCACAAAGTTAGAGCGCGTAGGGTTCGCGCGAGGAAAAGAGCCTTTGATTATGCCGCCAAGTTCTGCAAGCGGGTTTTACGTAGGGCAAGCTTTGACCATGTAGAACGGATGTAGCTGTTATCGCACCCTCCGGGTAGTAAACAATTCTGGGGGCCTATTACGAACTTTAAAAAAACCAGGCAAGTTCCAGGCAATTCATTTCACTGGCTGGTTAAATTTCGTATTACGACATTCCTAATTCTAACCGACTTCACGCTGGGTAGTTTGTCTATGGCTGGCTTGTAATTCTCTGCCGTAACGTTCAGAAACACAATTCAATATTTATCGGTAAGTTACGGTTTTATTTAATCACATATTTTGTGGTAAAAATTTATATTAATCTAGTTACTTTAGTATAAAATTAGGTGAAAATACGAATGCACTGTATATTATGCTACCTATATATTCATTCATATTATAATTTTTTGAGTTTGTAAATTGTCACGCGAGATTAGGTTTCCGAACGAACTCCACTTGAAGGTCAGCGGGGAATTCGACCACATGGAAGAGTATTGTTTCATTGTTTCACAAACTAATATGAACACTATCTTATTGTTTGTTTAATACTTCCATTCGTAAGAATTTTCGGGGTATAAAAAAATATGGCGTAAGCTCGTTATTGAGTATTTTCCTATTCAGTGTAAGAAAGTTCTTAGATATGATATTTTAAAGTTGTATCCGGTAAATCCGTGAATTTTGTATGACAGTCCCTGACATGTCTCAACTCCTCACTTGATTAAGTTGATATCGTTCAATGAATGGCACATCATCCATGTTGAACGCATTAAGGCTCTTACATACAGGCGACACGCGACGCGACACAAAGGAACCGTGTGTCGCGCGACGAGCGGTGCCTTTGTGTCGCGTCGCGTGTCGCGCCCTGTTTGTAGGAACCTTTAATTTGATCACGAAGTCGTCTCCAACTCCTCACTTGATTAAGTTGATATTGTTCAATGAATTGCACATCATCCATGTCGAACGCATTAAGGCTCTTGCGTACAGGCGCGGTACGCGACGCAACACAAAGGAACCGCGTGTCGCTCGACGAGCGTTGCCTTTGTGTCGCGTCGCGGGTCGCGCCTGTTTGTAGGAGCCTTTAATTTGATCACGAAGTCGTCTCCAACTCCTCACTTGATTAAGTTGATATTGTTCAATGAATTGCACATCATCCATGTCGAACGCATTAAGGCTCTTACGTACAGGCGCGACATGCCACGTGATACAAAAGAACCGCGTGTCGCGCGACGAGCGGTGCCTTTGTGTCGCGTCGCGTGTTGCGCCTGTTTTGTAGGAGCCTTTAGTTTGATCACGAAGTAGTCTCCTTTTGTTCCTTGATTCGTTATTTTGATCAGAAAAGTCACTTTCCAGGAACTCAAACAGTTCATATTCGTCGCACATAATATTTTCTTTTGCTATTTATTTATTACTCGAATAACTTCGGCAAATAAACCCAAAACAATTCAATAAAAGCTCCTCTGAAGTAGCGTAAACTGAATGGATTGTGAGGTTACTTTTTGACAAGTTGTTATATGAAATGTCAAACGAACGTTCGTAATACGGTATTGCCAGGCAATATTCGGGCAGAAGTCGGCCAGGGTGTCACGTGACCGCTGACTGGCTTGTTTAACGAGTTCATAATACGAAATTGCAAGGCAGTTCTGTTTACGCTGTAAACTGCCTGGAAATAAGAGTTCATAATAGGGCCCCTGGTCCCTGTATAAAGCGGTTGAAACGAATTTCTGTCATCCCACTTTACCTCCAATGATGAAACCTGATGGGTCGTTGGCTCACTGCGAGTGAGAAAATAATTTATTTGCATCTCTCTTTGCAAGCAATTCACGTCTGGACGCTGGCTCCAAGCAACCACCTACTATACCTCATTGTGACTCCTCGATGCAGGAAATCGCAGTTCACGTGAAAGAGGTCCGAAGAGTATTGTGCAGCCTAGACGTGAATAAGGCCAGCGGGCCTGACGGCATTCCAGCGAGAGTGTTGAGGCAGTATGCGCCTGAACTGTGTCCTGTGTTGAAACGCTTATTCCGCCTCTCTCTTTTAAAAAGAACGGTACCAACATCCTGGAAGCTTTCAAATGTACAACCAGTCCCCAAAGAGAGCGACCGTGCAGCAGACCCTGCCCATTACCTTCCGATCGCCATTACCTCCATTCTGTGCAAAGTAATGGAAAGGGTACTGAACAGTAAGTTGCTGACCTACCTTGAAGACCATGATCTCCTCAGTGACCGTCAATATGGCTTTCACCGGGGACGGTCAACTGGCGATCTTCTTGTGTATGTCACGCACTGCTGGGGCGAAGCCATCGAGAAACACGGCGAAGCACTTGCTGTATCGCTTGATATCTCGAAGGCCTTTGACAGGGTCTGGCACGCTGCACTACTCAGCAAGCTTCCTGCTTATGGCATCCCAGCTGATTTTTGTAGCTTGATATCAGACTTCCTGAGTAAACCATCGATCAGAGTAGTCGTGGACGGCTGCTCCTCTGACCTTATGGCTATTGGGCTATTGATGCCGGAGTTCCTCAGGGATCTGTTCTCTCTGCAACACTATTCCTGCTGCACATCAATGACCTGCTTCTGCCTGGTATTGTTGGGGACGCGGATGACAGTACCGTTTCAGAGAGATACTAATTGTCCAGCGCAAAAACCGGCGGGGCTGAACTTCGTTCCCTGAGAGAGGCCATGTTAGAGCGGACTGATCTGACCTTGAGCCTTGTCTCCCAGTGGGGTGATGACAATCTGGTCTCTTTTAATGCCACCAAAACACAGGCGTGTCTCTTTACCGCTAAAAGGAGTCGTTTTGACCAAACTCCTACTTTTCGGGGTACATCTGTTCCTGTAATTGATCGGCTCGAGCTCCTAGGCAAGGAGTTGACATCTGGTCTCAACAGACTTCGGCTCTACCATCGAGTGGAAAGATGAATCTGTGGCCAAGAAACTGGGCGTCATAAATAGGGTAAAGCGATACTTTACGCCTAGACCGCTTTTAACCCTATAAAAAGCACAAGTCCGATCCTGCATAGAGTATTGCAGCCACCTTTGGGATGGCTCAGCTAAGTACCAACTTGCTCCAAGCCAAGAGGCTCATTGGCGACGTAAAACTGGGGGATGCCAAGCTTCACAGCTTGGCTCATCGCCGCAAGGTTGCCTGCTTGTTGGTCTTCTACAGATTGTACTTCGGCGAGTGTGCCCATGAACTCCACGACCTCATTCCACCGGCCCCCTTCTACCATCGGACATCTTGAGGCACTGCAAGTTACCACCCCTACCTAGTTGATATTCCACCAACTCGCACTAAGTGTTTTCAAACGTCTTTTATAATGCGCACAGCAAAGCAGTGGAACTCTCTGCCTGCGTCTGTATTTCCGAACGCAACCCTAATCAATTCAAAGTGAGAGTGAACAGGCTTCTTCTGGGTTAGCTCACTCCATCGTAGACTTTGTCTCTGTCACCCAGACCTAGACTAGAATCGAGAGCAAACCCATAGTAAAATGAAAATAAAATGATTGAACAGAAAAGAACAAAACATAGAAACAAGTTGTTGTTTCTATTTTTTGTTCTTTTCTGTTTTATCATTTTTTTGTTGACAAAAGATAAAGAAAACAACAATGATTAAAGATATATAAAATAGTGGCCCACCAGTATTGGGAACAGGATCCAAGTTACCGGTGATCAGGGCTCCTGAGAGGAACCTCCGAACGATACGCGTCGTCTCCAGACATACCATTTTCTGGACGTCACGACTATCGGCGCAATGACTGCTGTATCCACATCCCACATGCCGACAACCTTGCAAGCCAGGTCAAGATGCTTATCTTTTTATGTAGGTATCAATAATATACCGCTATATCAATACTCATTGTGCGACGCTCTAATCGATCTATCACCACTTAGTATAAAGTACTTGTCAAGACAATCTAATGATACCACAAACGACGGGGCTATCTGGGGCACCTTCCGGCTCCATCATCAGACCCTGGACACTACGTAGTGTTAAAGCATTTGTCAATACATATCCAATGAGTCCAAACACTATGGTGCTATCTTGTTTGGTTTAGGAGTTCCTATGGCCACCTTCCGGTATTATTATCAGACCCTGGATACTACCTCGGGCTATATAGTAATTATCAAGAAAAATATCAACGAGTTCAAACTCAATGACGCTATCTTATAAATCACTACATATTATAAAACAAAGTCCTCCGCCGCGTCTGTCTGTCTGTCTGTCTGTCTGTCTGTTCGCGATAAACTCAAAAACTACTGCACCGATTCTCATGCTGTTTTCACCAATAGATAGCTTGGTTCTCGAGGAAGGTTTTAATATATAATTTGTTAACTTTTTGTATGCATTTCTGTATTAATTAACGATATTTGTTGGAGGTGTCGGAAAAAAATAAGCCGTCTGGGAGCTTTCAACGAAAACGCTGTCTAAACCCTTTGAGATATAACAAAATAATGTATGGTGGAATTGTGTATCATAAAAAGGTCTTCAAAAAAGTCCGCGATGGCATATGTCTATCTCTTAAGGATAACATACTATATCCATTTTATTGTCTTTTGTAGGTATTTGTTTGCCGAATTTTACTCTTGCAAATACGATTACGATAACAATAAGCTATAATATCAGTAGCTATTAGCCAAATTATGTTCGTAGATTAATAAGCTAGCTACTTATCTGTATTTCAAACAGTATACAAGAATATTTATCATAAAAACATTATTAAACACGGCGGCCATATGACTAAAATTTGTGCATTACAAAACTTTCGTTACTTTTTCACTGACATATTTATCACTTTTCGATAAACTAACACTCAATACGAAATCTACACTTATTTCTCAGTAATTCTGCATAAGATTCTTCTAAGATTAAACCGTTTTCTCATTGAATCCATTACTTTACGCACGTGTAACCCTGATAAATGTTTACAATATATGCATCGCGCGCCACATCGCCACACGACCACAGAGTACAGACGTATTATGTTTTTTTTTTTTCGTTCGTTTAGTGGTGTTCACGCTAAAATGTCAACCGGTCAAGTATTAGTCGATTAATCGAATTCTACAGCCAGATCGTGTTGCAAGTACAAAATAAATGTCAAATATTTCGTCCAATTGCGAACGTGACCCTGAGAAAAGTTATGCACCAATGGTGTTCATTAGATATTTGGAGCGTTTTTCAGCACAAACAGTGTAGCATGCGACATTTCGGAGAATTTCGTTTTGTTTTCACATTGTTGGTACTCACGTGAATGATTTTAAAATTATTATTTGTGTCGCACTTCTACTTCGTGTTGTAATTTGGTACAATTGATTGCTTTAAGAATTTTAGTGAAATTTCGTATTTTGATTTTGTGTTTGTTACCTTTAGGTAAAGACTCATTCACGTTCAGAACATAAGTACTTTTATTATATTAAACCATTTGTTTCGGTTTCTATTCACATAGTGAATCACATTAAAATTAATATTAAGCTATGATTTTGAGATATAGCCTGGGATATGGAGAAGGACATAGTGTACTTTTTTATGCGATAACCGACATCCACGCGGGCGAAGCCGCGGGCAAAAGCTAGTATCCAATAAAAAATAAAAATAAAATTGCCCTTTTTTGTATAAATTGATGAAAATGGATCCCGTTTGGAAGCACTCCCTTCTCTGGGCACTTCCTTGTCCTTTAAGGCCTATCTGCGGAGTCTGACGTTTTCAGAAGTATATGAAACAAAAGACCCAAATGTAGCTTTTACGCGTTTTCAGATATTTGTAACATGATTAATTATGACTTTTAGAATATTTTTATTTCAGACAATTTAGTCCATATGGTTAGTAACAATTTTACTTAACATCTAGTGTTAGTACAGATATACAAACAATCAAACAAACAATTAAAATTAAAATTCAGCGTGGAGCTGCGTCCACCTCCGCCAGATCGGGGAATCCCAGCGATCTGCGAACACACTAAGAATACTGTTGGTGCTGCCGCGAACCCGCGACATCAGGGACTTTTGCACATTGTTATGACAAATATGTTTTTTTATTTTTTTTATTTTACAATGGGTTTGCTCTTGTCTCTAGTCTACGTCTGGTTGACAGAGACAAAGTCTACGATGGAGTGAGCTTACCCAGAAGAAGCCTGTTCACTCTCACTTTGAATTGATTAGGATTGTATGCGTTCGGAAACACAGACGCAGGCAGAGTTCCACTCCTTTGCTGTGCGCATTTTAAAAGACGTTTGAAAACGTTTAGTGCGAGTTGGTGGAATATCAACTAGGTAGGGGTGGTAACTTGTAGTACGTCTAGATGTCCGATGGTAGAAGGGGGCCGGTGGAATGAGGTCGTGGAGTCCATGGGCACACTCGCCGAAATAAAAATACTCATATAATATGGTTAAATGCTTGATGCTTACGGGGTAAGAGGAAATGTCCTTGAGCTCTTGAAGTATGTGTTGATGTTGCATTTATATTGTATTTATTAATTTCCATTTATTTATGTTTGATTTTGTATTATATTATTGAATAAGATAAATTTGTTTTCTAATATGGGTTTTATGGTACCTGAAATAAATGAATTTCAATTTTTTTTTAATTAAAAAGTCGTACCTACACGACAGAACACAAATAACGGTGCATCGCGGATAGCGGCGCTACGCGGTACGGTACAGTGCTACGTGGTACGCTACGGTGCTACGGGGTTACCTACGGTGCTACGCGTTAAGCTACGGTGCGTGTCACGTGGGTAGCTACTGTGCTACGCTGTAAGCTGAGATGCTACGCGGCTAGCTACAGTGCTACGCGTTAAGCTACGGTGCGTGTCATACGGGTAGCTACTGTGCTACGCTGTAAGCTAAGATGCTACGCGGCTAGCTACAGTGCTAGGCGTTAAGCTACGGTGCGTGCCACGCGGGTAGCTACTGTGCTACGCTGTAAGCTAAGATGCTACGCTGCTAGCTACGTTACGTAAGTTTATAATTGTAGCCAACCTTGTATGACGAGGGACACATTGTTCCACTCGGTGATCACTGAATCAGATGCACAATGTTGTGCAAATGTGATGTTCGCTAATCACGTTGGTCATTCACGGATTGTACGACGACGTACGCAACTACGAGGGTGCGTTTTTAAGTTCGCGGAGTGGCAGGTAACCCCCGTAAATAAAAATTCGCAAATATTTTTCTTTTTCGATATATTCACCTGCAAGCCTAATACATTTTCAGATCTTTCAATAAGCTTATGCACACCATCAAAAAATAAATAAAAAAATTGTCCTTTAAATACGTCAAAACTGCGTCCTTCACTTCTTCATCACTTGAAAATTTCTTGCCACGAAGATCTTTTTTCATGTTTGGGAACAGATAATAATCGCAGGGGGCCAGGTCTGGATTATATGGATGGTGGTTAATTATTTCGAAACCAGACTTGTGTAGGGCAGCCAGGGCAACACGGCTCTTGTGAACAGGCGCATTGTCGTGCAAGAGCAAGACGCCTTTTGTCAATTTTCCTCGTTTTTTCTCTTTGATAGCTTCCCTCAAAAGCTCGAAAATTTACGCATAGTATTCTTCGGTAATATTAACATCCTTATAATCTATCAGCAGGATTCCTTCAGTATTCCTGAAAATAGTCGCCATGAGTTTTCCGGCCGACTGCGACAACTTGAACTTCTTAGGCAGTGGTGCGCCTTTTTTATGCCACTGCATAGAGTCTTGTTTAGATTCAGATTCATAATAATGAACCCAAGTTTCATCTCCAGTCACAATTTGACTCAAGATACCCTCTCGATCTTTGTTACAGAGGTCCAAAAACGCACTACGCGCTGTTGCTTCTGCGGCGGTGTGAGCATTCTCGGCACCCATCTTGCACTGACCTTAGTCATACCGAGATGGTCATGAAGAACTTGAAAAATGGTTGTATCGGATACTCCAACCATTTCTGCAACCTTTTTCTTCTTAAGACGAGCGTCTTCCAATATAAATTTTTCGACTTTAGCGATGATTTCTGGTGTGGTCACCTCGATGGGGTGTCCAGGCCGGTGATCGTCTTCAAGTGATTCTCGTTCTTGCTTGAATAGATGATGCCACTTGTAAACTATGGTTTTACAAGGGCAAGATTCTCCATAAACGGAGGACATCTCTTCCGTAATGGTTTGGACGTTTTTTCCTTGCTTGGTAAGGAACTTTATAACGGCGCGGTGCTCGATTTTTTCCATTGTAAATGCTGCCTCCCCGATTAAGTTGCTTGGTTGATAGTAGTTCAGAAACTAATGAGCCGATCGTAATAATACTCGATATTTATTCTAATAGTGAATCACTCAACTCGTTGAGGTACTAATGAGACCCCTCACCCCACTTCAACCCCGCCATTCCGCGAACTTAAAAACGCACCTCGTATGTAAAAGAAAGCGCTGCGCGGAATATTATTCGTACACGGAATCACACCACGCTTTGTATGTACATACATGTGAGTACATTATGTGCTTCTAAGGGCGCCGCGTGCAGACCGCAGGGATTTGTCACTATCAGCCTACGAATTTATATGGAACGCAATTTTATTTAATCTAACTAAATATTCTGCGTCGTTACTACATCAACATGGCCGACGTACTTTGAATATTTGCGTCAAAATGAAAACTGTAATTCTTATGTACAATGTAAACACTGCACTCATTATTTATCTCTTACAAAATGGCAATAATCGCACACTGTTATTACATCGCACAGTTTCCAGATAAAAATGCTAATGAGTGACAGATTTCCATTATTTTACAGTAAAAAGGTGAGCGAGAGCAAAACAAATCGCTACAGAGTGGTTCTGTTAAAGTTACAAATCATTACATAAATATAAAAAATGCAGTTTCTTTTTAAGTACTTTAATTTATCTTGAGTTAGAAATATATTTTTTTGCTTTGCGCGACTACGAGCGTCATGGGACGCGCGGGAGACCTGCGGCCAACGTTGTGATACCTCGTTACGATATTATGCGGGATGTTAGCGGAGCGGGCGCAGGGGGGCGGCAGGGGGGCAGGGGACGAGGTTTGGCATAAACGAACATGATTATCGTGTTCATGAAAGAATCCACTCATACATATGTATGAAATTATGTTACGTTTGTAGCGAGCCGCTCCATGTATCTTATTTTATATTTAAATGGCGTCCGGCGCTGCCAGGATGGAGCGGTGCGCGGGGGACGGGGGTGGGGACAGCCCATTTTAAACGTTTTATATCGTTTTACACCGCCCGGCGCCGTGCCGCACCGCACCGCACGTGTCCGCATTGAGTCGAACGCGATCGTTCGCTTCGCTTACACCGCGCCAATGTGTAGACATTCCACGTGCGCACATACAACGTTGGCAATATCACGATCTACACAATAATGGATTATATTTAGATACACAATGAAATCTGCTCCTACATATTTGATCTAGTTAGCATTACGGAAATCTAATTTCTGTAATCGCAAACTTTCTATCGTAACTGTGTATGTACATATGTAAGAAGAGGCTAATCCTACATCGAATATAAAAGCACTCTAGTATTATCCCTGCAATGCATAAACAGTCAGTATTTAGCAAGTTTATTGTACGTGATATAATATTGAAGAGTAACTAGTCGCGCGAGGCCGTCATCACAATTAGCGCAGCGCGTCACGTGGTAATCTGTCAGATATTGACTGTTATTATGAAGCATAACGCGCCCGGTAGCGTGCAGTCAGTCGCGAGATATTAATTACAGCCACTCTTACTAATATACATTAGCGACATAAAGGTCAGCTTGTAAACTCTTTATTCAGTTAAAAATAAAATACCTAAACGATTCTAACATTTACACGAAGGCCGCCTCGAGAGCAGCAAAAACTGGTCATGAGGAAATATTACCGACATCACAACGCTTTGACAATTGGATTCGGGATAGCATCATATTGTCACATACAGCTAGAAAAGATCAAATGATCGAAATTCAATTTTATACTAAGAAACAAGAACGGTCCGCAATAAAGGTCCGTAATTTCTCTTTAAAAAGCAAGTCAAAGAGCATTACCTCTCTTCTATACAGTAATATTTTACATATAATATATATGTATGTATATTAATATATTATGTGTATGTATTTGTATGTATGTTTATTTTATAAAGTTATAGTTTTGTTTTAAGTGTTTTAATTTAAATTGTTCTTGTTTAACTTTTCTACACACTGTGTCTACATTTTTTATCCAACTTTCCTCTCGCAGGTCTGCTGGAAGAAATTTCTTTTGAAATAAGCAGTACCTTTGTGCTGTTTTATGTTAATATATTGTCCTGTCAAGCATTTTGTGTGTACATAAATAAATAAAGGTATATTTAGGGGCTGCGAGGCACCGAGCACACATCAGCAGGACACAGTCGGACCGGCACCACGGTATTCCTGCACAAGGACACACCGGCTTGCTGCTCACAGGATTAGCAGCCGCTTTGACACTCACAACGAACAACGCTGTCTGTGACACACGGCCACCATCAAAGGCACGGATGGTGGTTGTCTAAACTATGTATACCTAAATGAAGATTATACTCGTACTACATCTTGGTGATAGATAATAGGCTTACATTGCACCTCATTCACAAAATAATTATGAAATCCACCACAAATCTTTTTGTAAGTTGTAAAGGGTTTTTTACAAGTACATACTATAAAACTTATGTTTTAAATAAATAAACATTAAGAAGGTCTGTAATATCAAGACTGTTTGAGTAGACAAGTATGAACAAATAAATTAATATGTAAATCAAATCGTTTATTGCAATCCATAATGTACACACAGCGTCATTATGTCCTAACCCCTCAAGTTTTAAAATGTTACACTGCTACAATACTGAATTCGTTACGAATAATCTAAAGAATACTTCAAAAAGAGTTTACTAGTTCGATTTGGATCCGAACCATCGCATTACCGAATGTCGTCATACTCATAACGGCAGTTTGACAGACTAGCCAGCGAACCCATGAGACTTGCGATGAAATTGTTATCCACTATCGTCCAAGTAGTTTATCTTTAGGTATCTGTCTAATCGATGGATGTTATCATTTGAGGGTATTCATTTTACTTACTTACGTTTTCTTTATAAAATTAATCCATACCCTCAAATTATAACTACAACGTTGTCTAGGGACCCGTTTGTGTCAGTCGGCAAAATATGTAATGACTAAATTATCAAATTTTTCAAAACAAAAAAAACATAAAACAAAGAACTTTTACAAAAAGAAAAAAGTATATTAAAGAAAATATAAATAAAAAGATTGTAAAGATAATATAAATTAGTATCTTTACAATATATATATATATATATATATATATTTAGTAAAATAAGATCAAAATTTTGTTAAATAATAGCAATAATAAACATTTTTATTGATGATTATTAAAATATTTTATTTTTCTTGATTTTTAAATTCTTTCTATATATTAGAAAGAAAACACAAATGTTGTGCCTAGGATTTGAACTTCCAATATTATGCACGGAAAGCGGTCTTGAAACCTCCGGACTACTTAGACGTTATATAAGCCTTCGTAAATGTTAAGCTTATTGTTGCTTGTCATTATATGCATTAATAAAAGTATTAACTTTTTATTGACTAAAAACAATATTTAAAACAGAAAATACTTATTTATTCACTAAAATAATACATTAATTGTAATAACATGTTTTTGCAAAATACAAAAACCAACTTGGGCCTATCACGGATTTGAACGCATATGTCTTTTGGGGGGGGGGGGGGTAAGGACTTAATGGAGCTTCGTGTACAATTACAGGTGTAATGAAATAATAACAGAAACAATTATGGACCCTGTCGGGAGCAAATTTTTTAATAAGTAGAGAGAGGAAGATCGCTTTATTAATTTCCTTGTTTTCTGTTAGAATTATTTTATATTCTATTAAAATATTTCAAATTACTTCCATTCATTCACTTAATCTATTAATATATGTAATGAACCTTAATAAATGAGTGGTTTAGCAATCGATAATATATGATTGTCTACCTACTTAAACAGGCAGTTTCATGACCCTTATTATTACAGATACATAGTTGAAATATATTGAGGACTTAAGTAGGTTATTATTATACACCAAAATAGTTAAACAAATAGTTATACATAATAGGTAAACAAAGGCAGTCGGGTTTATGATACCAAATAGTTCTAACAGCAAACCCATAGCAGTGGCTACAAAAAGATAGAAATTCATCCACGCGCAATACTGCCGATAAATTTACAATTCTACGAAAAAAATGTGTATGCTTCTAAACGAGTTGCCGACCCAATGAAATATTCTGTTTACATCCGAGTAAACTACATACATACCTATGTATCGCAGCAGGTAACATATAGCCCCTATTATTGTATTTGATGGGCGCGGATATTATATGTTTTTCAGCATTATCTCTTACGCCTGGGATGGTAGTGAAATAATAGAGGCACTCATACTTAGTCTACTATCCACACTAACTACATTCCCCTACAACCCTGTACAATGTATAATATGTATTTATATTGTTATAGAGACAAAGAAGTACAGCTACAAAAGAAGATCCACAATAATATAGGTATGAAACAAAAAAAAAAAAAAACATTCTACTCTTTATCTGACCCTTGAAACAACACCAAGCTGGAAGTGCGCTATACTATTCTAATGATGTAGCTATATGTCCAACGCTGACGGGGCAAGAATACATCCCTATGGTTACATTATAATACACGTGTTAACGGACGTAAGTACGGTGTACACATACAGTAGTAAAACCAACTTACTTGGTTTATATTGTGACAAACTGCCAATAAAATAATACACTTGTGACTCTGATATTCGCCGGTGGAGACATCGTCGGTCGGTCGTCGGTCGTCGGGCTTGCTCGCTGATTGTAATTCGGCCGTAACACGACACGACCGTCTGTCCAGCGCAGGCATAAGGGACACACTTCAAACTTATTCACATTTCATGAAAAGGAACAAGAGTTCTGATGGTCCTCAAATAGAAACAAAGGTTTTAAGGTTAAAGTTTATTCTTTGTTCATTAGAACTTCGCAAGAATCGAATATAATGTTTATGAAACTCATCGGCGAAATTTGTTCAGTAGTGTCAAGCAGGCACTTACAGATGGAATGCTGGTCTCATGCAACATATATATTTTTTTCATAAGTTTAGGAAACTTTATATTTATTCATACTAATATTATAAATGTGAAAGTAACTCTGTCTGTCTGTTACATTTTCACGCCTAAAGCGGTGAGCCAATTGTCATAAAATTTGGCAGAGATATAGCCTGAGATATGGGGAAGGACATAGGTTACTTTTTAACACGATTACGCTATTTATATTTAAAACCGGTAAACCGACATAGTAGACTTCCCTTTCCCAACCATTCAGTGAAAATCTTTTGGAAGAACATCTAAAAGGAGAATGAGACTGTGCATCATCTTCAGTCAGGATATCTTAGTTCTTTTAGAGCCTAGTTATCTATATAAATAAAAAGAGAAGTCCTGACTGACTGACTGACTCATCAACGCCCAGCCCAAACCCTTGGACTTAGAAAGCTGAAATTTTTCACAGAGGTTCCCTTTATAATGTAGACAAGGAATAAGGAAGGATTTTTCGAAATTCAACCCCTAAAGGGGTAAAATGGGTGATGGAAGTTTATATGAAAGTCTGTCAGTTTTGAAGTTAGGATCTTAAAATTTTGTGTTTAGGCTGACGATTGAAAATTAATTTATACCTGTCTCAGCGTTTTTGATAATTCCACCCCCAAAGGGTTAAAAAGGGGGATGAAGTTGAAAAGTCCTTAATTTTCGAAGAAAAATCACTTACTATCTAGGCTTATGGTTTGAAGCTATCGGTGTTGATAGAATTTCAACCCTAGGGGGTAAAAATGGGGATGATTGTTTAAAAAAAAAAGTCCCTTATTTGTTAAGTTAAAATCACGATCATAATCATTTCGGCTTATGGTTGGAAACTAACACAACGTTAACCGCAGTTTTTTTAAATTTCAAACCACAAGTTTCTGAATGAAGTTTTGTATTGAAGTTGTTCATTCGCTAAATTTTGTATTCAATTAAAAATAATAAAAGTACACGTGTACTGTTTCTAACTTTACAGTATTCCACAACGCAGTTACTGGGTAATACGATACCCCTTGGTAAGAATGGTTGTCCGACAACCATTCTTTCGGGCTTCTGACTTCCCGTAACGACTGTCATAGATCCACGAATGACAGCCGGGACCAACAGCTTAACATGCTTTCCGAGACACGGACGGATCCGTCCAATCCCTTCCACAGACCAACTGCGGCAAGTGTAGCTTAATCTGATCGATCGACCTGTGCGGCTGTTATTATTTAGCCACGGGCCCCTCCCCCGAAGAACCCCCCATCCTCTTCTCCGGGAGAATCGATATAGTTATAGATTAGGATAGTTAGATAGGTTAAATCTATATATATATAAATGAATTCCTATTTCCCTTGGTCACGGCATCACGCGTGAACGGCTAGACCGATTTCGCTAATTATTTTTTTGTTGTGTTTGTTATTGTCAGGAGAAGGTTCTTATGTAAGAAAAATTTAAGAAAGTTAAAAAAAAAAATTGTAAGAAAACGACCATATTTACATTTTTATTGTAATAATAAGTAGGTAACTCTATCTTCTAATGTAACTTTATGGCGTTTGACATAACGTGTCAGTCATCATTTGGTAGGTCTGAGAATAGATATTATCAAAAAAAAAAAAAAAAAAAATTGTAGGTTTTAGTTAGGTAGGGTAGGATAGGTAGGGTTGGTAGGGTAGGGTAGGGTAGGGTAGATAGGTAGGTAGGGTAGGGTAGGATAGGGTAAGGTAGGGTAGGGTAGGTAGGTAGTTTCCTTTGCGCGTAGACAAACTGCCACAGTCAAATAGCTTTTGACAGAACGAAGTCTGTCGGGTCAGCTAGTTATAAATAAAATACATCAGCTAATAAAGGATTTAAAAAAAAACCTTTAAGAGGGTAAAAAGGGGGGATTTCGTTTGTTTGAAAAATCTTATTCCTTGAGTTTATAAACTTGAAACTTGGCACAAATGCTTATCTAATTAAATAATTAAGTTTTTTTATTTCCGTTTTTTTTAAACTACCCCATAAAGGGGGATTGGGGTTGTCAAAGTTTGTATGGAAAAAATGATGGCTATCAACACATAGCTCAAACCACTGAACGGATTTGGCTGAAAATTGGCACACAGATAGTTATTGTGACGTAGGCATCCGACAAAAACGGATTTTAGTAAATTCAACCCGTAAAGTGGTAATAAGGGGTGATTTGATTTGTTTGAAAAATCTTATGCCTTGAGTTATTAATACAAATTAAACTTGGCACAAGGGGGGGATTAGGGAATGTCAAAGTTTGTATGGAAAAAAACCGTAACGGACTGATCTATTTAAAAAAAGGCTCAGGGTTTCAGAAAGGCTTTTGAGCTCTAAAAAGGGCTTTTAAGGGGTGAAAACGCGGGGGATTTAAATTCTATGATTTTTTTTAAATTCATAAACTTGAGACTCAGCACAAGTACGTTCTTAAATAAGACACAAAGTTTGTCATAATTTGTTTTTCAAAACATCCCCTCAAAAGGTGTTCATTCTTTTGACAGAAAAAATAAAGGATTACGAGTAAGTATATGGGGTTTTTGAGAATTGATTCCAAACAGGGGAATGAGGGGTAATTAAGTTTTTACGGGTGAATTTTACTGCGTGCCTTGAATAACTCAAAAGTTTTTATTTTTATGGTTTTGAATTACTCAAAAGTATTTTAAATCCCGGTCATAGAGTATTTTAAACCCCGGTAGTACGTTCCCGTTGGATTTGTTCCGACATCCACGCGGGCGAAGCCGCGGGCAAAAGCTAGTATCTATTAAAATCGTAACTATTCCAGCTTTCATGCACTAACATTGATAATATAAACTTCCATTTAGTTAGTTGAATGGGAACTTGTAACATAAGCGATTTAGCGCACACTTTCCGTCTCTAGTCCATTTAACTGTGTTGTCCGCGTATCCCCGGATAGTTGTAGCTGCAACGAGTCCCCGCGCGCAACTTGAAGTATCACCTCGCCCCGTGAAGCGCGGCACAACACAGCTTAGCGCAGCATAGTGCAGCATAGCGCTGTATCGCGTAATGGCGGCTGGGATTGAATGAAGTTCGCGCCACGTGTCATTACGCGCTCCGCTGAGGTGCCAAATGCTCACTTGTTTTGTTATGTACGTTGTTAGTACAGAGAATACTTAGTTGTGTGTAAACTGTAGAAACGGACGTTTTAAATGGAACATTGACATGTTTTATTAATAAACTCCTTATTTATAAACGTTGCTTAAAATTAAGTGATTAGCGTCTGTTCAACCTTATATTTTTGGCTTTTAAACGTCTCTCAACTTTAAGCAACGTTTATAAATAAGAGGTTAAGTTCTAAAATAATGGAATATCTTCATCGCCGCCATCACTCTAGTATGATGCGGAGCCTAGGATTTATACACCCTTCAACTAATAGCGAGTTTCTGGCGTAATCAAAAGCTAAGAAAAGCTGGCCAAGTGCGCGTCGGACCACGCGCAATGAAGGGTTCTGTAGTTGTGATAAACAACAAAACAAAGAACAAAGGAGAATGCCCAAAAATGTATGGGAATAAACCAAGAGTCGATAAAAATTAAAACTTATGTGTGGTAAAAGGGCATTAATGCATTGAAGATAAATATAAACTAATTATGACAGTGTGTTATTGACATGTATAGTGCACCAATAAATAAATAATAGTGATATTCATCATCATCATCATTTCAGCCGAAAGACGTCCACTGCTGGACATAGGCCTCCACCAAGCACCGCCACCTCGACCGGTTTTGTGCTTCCCGCATCCAGCGGATTCCTGCGGCTATTAGTATACCCAAACAGTGACTTGCAAGTTATTTCTGTAAGTACTATAATATACCATGATATTTTAACTTAGTAGTAAATACATAGACTAGACTAGTAGTTGAAGGCCTAGTAGACTGTAGATTTGCTGAACATTTTCTATTTTGTTAAGTACCTGGTAATTGTTGAAAGACCTACATCTTCCTCTCATACCTATTAATACTGTTATTTGAAAATATTTTAAAACACCAATTATTTTTAAAAGTGTAACCGTGGAGTTTCTTGCCGGTTCTTCTCCATAGATAACAACCAATTGGAACCGTGCACCTAGCTTCTGAAGTTTCATAAGTGCCCATGTAGGTTTATGTGAAATAAAATATTTTGATTTTGATGAATAACTTTCATTATATACACGGACTAAAGTGATTTCCAAAATTTCACAAGTAATGTTTCGTTTATATTTAAAACTGTACGTCGACAACGCCATCTTAAGTCAACTTCAAAACTAATTATATTTTTACCAACCTCTAAACTATGCTGCCAGAGCAGATATACTACAATGATTTAATAAATGTTGAGTTCAGAGACATCTATGTATTTACCGCTCAATAACTCACATCTTACGGGCAAAATACGACCACGAACTTCATCGAACAATGGAATATAGGTTAAAAGTATTTTTAAGGACAAGGTTCTAATGAAAAGTACTAAATAAAACTTACGTAAACATAGCACTTTAATAATTTCTCAAAAACTTGAGGTTTATCTTTAAGTGTGAGAACGATATTCACGCCTCAATCTTTTAAGAAAATATTAAAGTTCTATCATATATGTATCAATGTTTACGTAAGTTTTATTTAGTACTTCTTATTTCACAAAAAGCTTTCTCTTCAAAAATAAATTATCTTTATTTTATTTTGTACTTATAGGATTAGAATTTGTTTAAATGTCTGTTCTATTTATTATTATATTACCTTCACTTGTAAGGTACTTGTCAGATAAATCCAACGAGCCCAACATAACAGGGCTATCTTGTAAACTTGTGGAGTTCATATGACCACCTTCCGGCTCTATAATCAGACCCTAGACCTTAGGCTATTTTTGTCAGGACAAAAATAAACGAGCCCAAACACATCAGGGCTATCTAGTTTGTTTGCGGAGTTTCAATGGCAGCCTTCTGGCTCCATCAGCAGACCCTGGATACCACCTGGAGTAACAAAACTTGTTAAAACATATCCAATGAGTTCAAACACGATGGTGCTATCTTGTTTGATTGAGGAGTTCCCATAGCCACATGGTAAATATAAGCACTAGGTGCCTAATTAAGGCGTTGCTAACCAATCAAAAAGGTTTAAGGTTTAAGAAAAAGCTCAAGTTAAAGATAAACACTAGCCGCTTTACTTATAATCGCCGAATAAAGTTATACTATGAATAACTTCGGTATAATCATACATTTTTGACGTTTATACCTAGTATAACTTTATTCCGCGTTTATAAGTAAGGCGGTACGAGTTTAAGACAAACTTCCTAAGAGTTTAAAAATAACTAAATATGAGCATTAGGGGCTTATTTAACGAGTTGATAACCGCTCAAAACGTCTAAAGTTTTAAAAGAAAAGAGAATAATGAAAGAAATGAATTATAAAATTTACCTAAAAACTTTAGTGGTTTTAGGATGCCACGTTCTATGCAGGAAAAGTTTTTAATCAGTGAGCAAATTTTGACAAATTAAACTTAAACGTGTTTTATTATACACCTATGTCTTAGTACCAAAAAAAAAAGAAGTTATCGCTAACGAAAGATGTTTATTTTGAAACTGGTTTAATGGATACTCTACGCGCATCGCGCCGGCAGCGCGGTCAGTGAAGCGGAACGCAGAACGTAGTAGGTACCTATCAGCTGTGCGTTCGCCCATTGATATCATTACAATTAGATTGTTATTTATCGTGTGATGCATGAGCGATATTTGTGCATATTTCTAAGTGTCCTAATTATCAAGTTTACGTACGCAAGTAATTTAACACCTACATTGCTCGTGGACACTCTGTCGTACGCATCGCAGTCGTGTCGTGGGCACTCTGCCGTACGCATTCTTACACGGTACGGTAGTATCTTTATGGAACATGAGACAGAAAGGGGTCAAGGAACTAACAGCTGATAGCGCGCGCGCGATTTATACGTTTGTTACATTAATTAAAAAAGAATAATGCATTTAAATAAAATTGTTTCTTTGGGAAAGTTGTTTGTTATAATGAGCACAATCACGTGTTTAAATATCGGTCACTAATTAATACCAGTCACCCTATATAAAGACAAGATGATGTGGTTTTGTAAAGCAAAATACCACAATACCTATGCCAAATTACAGCTTTCTAATACTAAGAGTCTCTGAGCTTAGACGCGGATAAACGAACAGACAGACAGACAGACATGGCGAAACTATCAAGGGTTCCTTGTTGACTGGACCCTAAAAATGATTTAAATTTTGGTTTGACAATCAATCTACATCAGAGAATTTCAGAATTGTACAGATCATTTGTAATAGTATAGATGCTACTACTTAACCCTTTAATTTTTAAATCACCTCTTCTACACTTTCGCGAAATGATGTGTTAATAAATAATAAAAAATAAATATAGCTCGGTCATTCTCTCTATAAGTAATTCAGGACATTCACGCGTCTGAGGCCGGAACCGGACCGGCCAGAGTCCGGACCGGGCGAGATCAAACGTAAGGGCTCAGCCGGACTCACGGTTCATCGAGTTTTCAAGTTAAAAATCCTTTCCGTTAGCAATACAATAGAGGGCACTAACACACTGACACATGAGAACACACGGGTTGAATATTAGTGAGTTGCGTTTACCGTAAGGAGTTTCTAGCAGATCGTAGACTCGTAGTTACAAAACGTCTGGGTTGATCCTCCGGGGGTACATCACATCACTCACCCAGTGCTACAAAACTGAACTTACAAATTAGTACAATTACATGCTATCTCCAACTTTGGCGCTAAACCAGTTGGAATTAATACTGTCCACCCCCTACGTAAAAGGGAAAACACACGCGATGTAATGGCTGCAACCAAATTACCAAAGGACTGGTAGGTATATCTACTTGTGTGCGCGAGACGCTTGCATACTGATGCCATGCGGCGCGGCGCACGCTTGCTTGCACGCTGCATGTTGCATGCTCGCTTGCATGCTGCAAAATGCAAAAAAAATGCTGTTGAAACATTTTAAATGGATAAAATGTTATTCTTGGTAATAAGTTTTATGTTAAATAAACAATATAAGGATAAAGAATATTTGATTTGATATTCTATGATATGAGTATTCTAACATTAAACTTTATGTGAAACAAAAATCAATGATTTTAAAATCTTCAAAGTAAGTATTCTGCGTATTGATTATTCTATGAAACGAAAATATGAGAAAAAAATTATGTGAAACGAAATTCTATAAAACTATAAGCTATGAAACAACGTACAACCACTGAATTTACCCCATCAGTATGTGAGTGTACCTACACTCGCATACATAGACTGTTTGTGTAGCTTGCAGTGCAGTGATGTATTACGTCTAGGTTCTAGTAAATCTTAATATATAAAACAAAGTCGGGTTATTTACACCATTTATAACTTCAAGAACGGCTGGACCGATTTTTATGATCTTGGATTTTTTGCATTTGTCTCCGCCCCACATAGCAGAATAACTATTAAAATAAGCGAAAAGTACACGGATTTTAAGCTATTGCATAGCTTCTATCGCGGGCCTTGAGCGCGGGGACCTAATCCAGAAATTCCGTAACGAAAAAACCTCACGCTATCGCTGTCTCGCTTTAACATCTATTCGACTCTATCGCACTACGCTACTCAGCCGCCATAGCTACCGGCCGCCATATTCTTGTCTTGTTTGTTGTCAAGAACTTTGTCAACAAAGCGCTGTTTTTCCTACACCAGTACCCTCTAGTGATCTAATAATTTCTGGCAGTTCCTTTTTTCTGTGTACTGCGTATTTTATTCTTATAAATATTAGTTTATTAAATTATGATCTTCACAAAAAGTGATTGTTGATAGTGGGGTTTGAACTCACGAGCAGTCGATTACGAGTACATTCAGTTCCCCTGTTGCACCGCAAGGCTACAATGACTTAATTAAAGCTTGCCAAATAGTTGATACCATTCCAGTTGAACAATTTTTAAACTTGACTAGACGGTAGGAAATGACTCATGTACATGGAATTTTTTCGCTGTCAAAACAGTTTGTCACTCTTTTTTTATTTAAAATTACTTTAGGTTCAACACTTTCGTCTATTTTAAAGTTGTTATTATGCTTATATTTGAATAGTATTTGACTTTGTTTACGTAGTTATACACTTTTACGACGTTCAGCACTTATTTATTTTGTTTTTAAGCTATTGCATAGCTTCTATCGCGGGCCTTGAGCGCGGGGACCGAATCCAGAAATTCCGTAACGAAAAAAAACAAAAAAAATTAATATCAAAGAAAAAGAAATACTGCATAAATAAAATAAATAAATAATTATAATTGCATAAGTTGATACAAAATGCTATGCAATAGCTTTACCGCGGCAGTCCCCGAGTGCCACACGTCTTTTTTTTTTTTTAGTAAGTTCAGTTTCTCATACATTTTGTTTCGAACGGCTGTTTTGATGATATCTCGAGAACGGATTGGGGAACAGAGATACAAGAAATTTCATGCGGACGAAGTCGCGGGCAGAAGCAAGTAATAAATAAATAATAAAGAGAACTATTCTAGCTACGCTTAATTTAAAGTCTATGAAAATTTTTTATTTATTTAACAAAGAAAATAACGCCTCTTTGGAATTCAATTCGTTCAATTTATAAATTAAGTCCTGGACACTCCCTTAGAGACAAATTTAAAGAGATTAATATAATGACTTTGCCTTCTCAGTATATTTATTAAAATCTTTTATATGCACATACAAATTTTAATCTGTTTAAAAAATACAGTGATATCCATAATACTACAACCACCACCATAGCATACCTTACCATTCTTAGAACGTTGGCTGATAGGTGGAACTTTCCGATCTTGGAGCGGTGGATACGACTACACGCAGTCAAGTTGACATTCCCTAGGATCGGCGTGCCTCACGCGGCCTAAAATAAATGTTACTAACACTGGCTTATAAGTTACATTGTTACTAATAAATATAGAAGTGATTCAGAAATAAATAAACATAACATATAAATCACACCTTGTTTTCCCGAAAGGTTTAGGCACAGGTGTACCCATAGTAGGAACACCCACATTTCGCCAGTTATGTTTAAGTTCCATGTAATAGGGGGCAATCCTATTGCCATCAACGGACACAAATCCAGACTCCGGGCTGCTACTGAGAAATTCCTAATGGAAAAACCCAATAACACTTTGCCCGACCTGGGAATCGAACCCAGGACCCCATGCTCAGCAGTCGCGCTTGCGACCACTGGACCAACGAGGCAGACAATAAAATAAATGTTTATTATTATTATTATAATGTAACTTGTACTAGGAACAACCGCTTTGTTGTTCCTACATCCAGGCTCAAAAAAATTGGTGGCACGTTTCTAAGCCAATGTATACGTTTTTATAATAAACTTCGTAGCCACATTCAAGAACTAAGCCTTAATAAATTCAAATGTTTTTTTAAAGCGGAAACTATGCCTTAAAGTCTTTTACACTGTTAAAGACTATATTGAGGACAAAAAGGATTGGGATTGAGCTGCTCCAATAACGCTGCTTCAACACTGAATTTTGTTTTATTTTATTTTTGTGCTATAATAATAACAATAATAATCTGTGGCCCGACTGTCAAGTTGACGATCGTAAAATTTTTCCTCCGTGTAATATTTTTTTAGTATTTTTCATCTTTACTTTACTTTTCTTTTAACATAAGTACCTGTTTAATATACTTCTACACCATTTCTGAAGAACCTAAAATTGACAAAATAACCAAACCATGCTTTATCAGGATGCAATAAGAAAATCAATTATGAGACGGAAAATGTTATGTACAATGTTGAGGAGAAGTCGGGCACGACAACTGATATCAAACACACGCCCAACATCTTCGGGTTCGTCGCTCAGCTCCACCTCGCAGTTGCCGCAGAGGCCGACCACCGGACAGCTTAGGCCTCTAAGGCCCAACGGCCTCTGACAGGGTCCCCGCTCCCGGTGGAAGTGTGCAGCGCATGAGGTGGACATAAACTGTCAACGAAAATGTCATGCGCATACTTTGGGGCTACAGAGGGGGGAAGTAACTTGACTTCGTACCGTGGTCGGATGCTCTCTCTGTTTCAGGTGCTTGAGCGAGCTATCAACGTGTCAACACAACGAATGTCGGATCAGGTACGGGTTATTCAGCGTAACCATATGCTAGATGACATCGTACTTGATCGACTACGTCTCAAATCACGGAATAGCCATGTTATGCCTGCTTCGCCACTGGTCGCGGCGCAATTGCAAAATTTACCCAGTACTTCACCGAGACGAGACTGCGTTGATGAAGAGGATGATGATGAGGCTATATCCGTGACATCCCAATGCAATGAACGATTGAGGAGCGCTTTGGAGGATGCTTTTCGGGAGTATCGCTCCACTCCGCCTGAACTTAGACCACGTTTACCTCGTTTGCATATGCACAAAAAAAAAAGGCGCTGGTGTGTGCTCTAGACTCGCAGCTGTCAAATTGTTTTAACACCAGCAAAGACCTTGCCGATACTCACTCAATCTTGTACCGTGCAGCTGTAGCGGTATGTCGTGTAGCTCATGTTAATCAGAGATAGTGCTCCACTACCAAAACCAGCTGTACCAGCTTGACAGTGCAAGATTGAGCGTGGTATCGGTGAGACTAGAGTACTCATCGGTAAACTAATCTGCTTCAGGGAGGGCAATACTCGCCCTAGAGTGATGCGCTTTGTTAGGCGGGCATTCTCGAGGACTAATATTAGTTTTCGAGATTATTTGACCCGCGTCACAGAGCGTATCGACTTCCTGAAGCAGAAGATCTGTGCATGGGCAAACCGTATCGTAGGTACAGGCGATAAGTGGAGCGATACACTCAGAATCTCACATTCCAGAGCGATGAAAGGTGAGTTTATAGGGCTTGGGAGCGACTGAATCAAGGTGTGGTGGACATGCGCCTACCGGATGATGACGCCATATGTTCATTCTGGCGAAGCAACTGGTCGATACCTCTCAATCACACCGAAGGTGATTGAACTACGGAGATCGAGCGAACGTGCGATTAAATACCTGAAATGGGGGCACTTACCATCTGCCCCCAAGATGTAGCTTGTGCAGTCCGTCCGTTGCTTAACTGGAAATCCCCAGGGCCGTACGGGCTGCACAGCTTTTGGATAAAGTGGTTCAAAAAGTCGCACATTCGCTTGGCATCCCAGTTCCAATCAGTCTTAGAGTCAGAGTCACTGCCCCAGTTCCTAACGACAGGAATAACCCACCTGCTCCATAAATCTGGTAGTACTGCGGATCCCGAAAATTATAGACCGATCACTTGTCTAGCGACGGTCTATAAAGTTCTTATGTACTTCCATTTTGAGAGATAAAATTAACAATCATAGACGCCAACTCCATCATGTCTGCCTCTCAAAATGGATGTAGAAACGGATCCCGCGGTACTAAGGAGCTGCTCCTAATCGATATGGCCATTATGATGTTGTGGGATTTACTACATAATATACAAAGAATATAGGTAATATCAGAATCACTTGCATTTATTTATTTCAATATCAATTACTGTGTACTCTTCGTTCATGACTGACTCTATAATGTAGTGTTGCCATTTGCACTATATTATATTACATCTCCTTTCTTTTAAAAACAATTTCGTTACACATACATAATCCTCTAAATATTTTGGTTTATTTATTTGCCTTCCCGACCTACTTACATTCTTATTATTCTTCATAGTATGATTGTTCATATTACAACTATTATCCATCTCAGTAATTTCTTTGTCATTAAAAATTGTATCATCTTGATTAATATTCTCCTTACCATTTTTATTCATATCATAATTACAATCTACATTTGCATCTATTTCTTTTACAGTCATTTTTCTGTCATTCTTACTTTCAATTAAATATTTTCTATTTCTGTCGACACTATTACCATTTTCAGTTAATACTTGGTATGCATTCGGTCTTTCACATTTTTTTAAACTTCTGCATAACAAAGTTGTTTCTTATAATAATAATAATAAAATCTTTATTTATCTCAACATAATATTATAGGAACTGGTTAGTAAAATTAACAATTAAATAGAGAAAGGTGTCTGAGGTAGGAAGGTCCTGAGTTACAATTATGTTAACATAAAATTCAATGAAAAATATTCAAATTATGTATATTATTATTATTAACGTACATAAGTATCTACTTAAAAAATAAAAATAAATTAGTAATGAAGGAAGAAAATGTGGAAATGAAGAATGTTGTGTGTAGGTAATGAATGTTTGGAAGTGTAGGAGAGTGAGTAAAAATGTGTGGGTGTTAACATACTGGTTTTAATAAGTTTTCAGTGGTAGTTTAGATTTAATAGCCAAATGAGTAATTTTCTTTTGCAAATAGCTTTTGTATGAGTGTAGATAGATATTTTGTTATTAATTGAATTATAAAGAAAAGAGCCAAGAAAACAGTAAAACTTATGAGAGAAAGTAGTATTATAACGGATGATTGAACAAATATTTGCAGATCGTCTATTTTGTGTTGGTAAATCGATATCTAAGGGAAGTCCAGTGTGTTTTTTTAGAATTGTCATGAGAATAAATAGCTGCCGGACAGTTAGTACTTGACAGTGTTGGTAAAGTTCGAAAGTTGGATAGAGGATTGGGAAAAAGCAACTAACTTTTAATATAGCTCTTCGAGCTCTCTCTAAATTTATCATATAAGTTTTATATGTACCGCCCCAAGTGGTAATGCAATATGCTAGCAAAGACTGGCATAGTGCAAAGTAAACTGTCCTAATAACTTTTGTATCAGTTATATGTCTTAGATTTTTAAATATATAGATTAATTTTCTGATTCTTTTGACTAGGGTTTCAATGTGTTGTTGGAAGTTGAGACGATAATCAATGATTATGCCAAGATATTTGATTGAATTCGTATTATATATTATCATCTATAACTATAACTTTTTGACCCACATCTAAATCTTTAAGCTTTTTGACATTTCTATCATAATATTGTTTTTGTCTATTAGCATTTTTATACAATTTACTTTGTATATTTTCATCTTTACATTCATTACTTAAATAAGGTAACAATTCTTGAATTTTTCTCACCATTAACAATTCTGCAGGAGTCTTATATTCTAAATTTGATATTGGTGTGACTCTATATTCTAGTAATGCCAAATGTTTATCGTTTCTGTCATAATCAGCTTTAAAAAAAATATTTTTAACAGTTTGAATGTACCTTTCAGTAAGGTCATTAGACTGCGCATGCAATGGACTGCTAGTCATGTGAATGAAATTCCATTCCTTGCAAAAGTTTTTGAATTTACAGCTAGAATAATTTGTTCCATTATCAGAATATAATTTATCAGGTATTCCATGCCTACTGAACACCGATTTAATGCTTCAATAGTACTATCTGCTGTCAAATTATTTAATTTTAGTACTTCAAAATATTTACTGAAATAATCTACCACAATCAAGTAATTTTTATCTTTGTAATGGAATAAGAACCCAGGATTGACCAAGGTTTATCTGGCATTTCTCTTATTTTCATTGGTTCTTTGCAATTTTTATTCTTAAACCTGTCACATGTAATGCAGGAAAAAACTATGTTTTCTACATCTTTCGTCATATTAGGCCAATAAAGATATTGTCTTGCTCTATTTTTAAATTTTTCTACTCCGACATGATTATAGTGAATTCTATACAACATAGCTTGTCTCAAGTTTTTTGGTACCACTATACATCCATTTTTATCAGTCCTTCAAACAAATACAACTCTTCTCTACATGTATAATAGGGTTTTAAATATTCTGGTATGTTGTATATATTTTCTGGCCATCCGTTAATTATATATTCTTTTAATTTTTGCATTTCTTCATCTTTATTTACTTCTTCTTGAAATACCCTGTATTTGTGATCAGAAATCGAAAAATTGTATTTTATTAAACAGACTTGAGATTCATAGAGCTCTTCTACAATACAATCCTCATTGTTTTTATTTTTGAATCTGCTAACAATAAATCTTTGCCGGGCAACATTAATGTCATATTTTTGTAATTGTAACCTCATTATTTGCAGTCTCAAAAGTATTTCACACAAAGATCTTCAACTTCTAATGTTTTGTGATCACTTTCTACTTCTACAGTCATTCCATATATGTATTGATGAAAACGTAAACACCCAAATACGATAGCTAGCATTTCTTTTTCAATTTGTGCGTATGCTTTTTGAGTACTAGTAGCCTTTGACGCATAAGCTACTGGTAAATTATTTTGTAACAACACAGCTCCTAGGGCATCTTTTGATGCATCTACAGATTTTTTTTTTATTGGGGTCATAAAATTGCAAAACTGGTTGAGACAATAAAATATTCTTTAACTTGCTAAATGCACTGTCATGTTCTTTTAGCCACTTCCATTCTATATCTTTCTTAATTAGTTGTCTCAATGGGTTACAAACTTGTGACATAGCTGGTATGAATTTTGATACGCATGTTATCATCCCTAACAATCTTTGAACCTGTTTTACATTTGTGGTCACAATGGTCTTTTGAAGAAAGAACCACACAGATTGAGTGGACCTGTCCATTCAGTGCACGCATTTGTCAGTAATCGTGCAGCTCAACTCAGAACATAAGGAGCTCAACGATTCGACGAACAATACCAAAGAAAGGACATTTGGGCAGGCCGCATAAATTACTCAAACTGCCATACCATGATCAGGAAAAAAAAATGTATATATACTGAGAAAAAAAAATATATATATAGATACATACATACATAAATATAAGCAAAATAAACAGTGTCAGGTGAAATAACGATTGGTAGGGGAGAAATTTACACTTTGAACTGTCAATTTTATTCTTTATCTTAAGTCTATCTACAATAGTATAATTTCTCAAACTCAAACTCAAACTCAAAGCATTTATTTCAAATAAACCAATTACAGGCACTTTTGAATTGTCAAGGGGTCGGTCAGTCAGAAAGATGAAACTAGTTGCCCATTCCAAAGCGTAGTAGGTTCCTATGAAGAAGAACGGACAAGAAACTCCATGGACACTCTTTTAAAACAAAATATTGTTACAAAATATGGGTTACATAATTCATGTTGAAGTTATACATGTGAGAACAATGTAGAAAGACGTGCACGTTAGAAGCGTCCGTAATAGAAACAATTCAAAAATTAAAATAAGCAGTGGCAGCTAAGAGATGACCAGTCCCAACTGACGGCGCCCGTTCACGAACATGACGCATGGATCAGCACCATTTAGCTCAACCATTTTGAAGGGAACTCAATGATCCAACACACACGCCACCACCAGCGAGACATTTGAGTGAGCATGACATACTCTCAGCCGCCAGGGCACATTCAAGTCAATAAAAGACATATTACCCGGTAAATGGTAGCTCTATAGTACATAGTACTCACACCTGTGCTATGCAATTATGTAATTCAAGGACATTGAGTTTATACAATGCAAAAATAGTTTACAATCTTCAGCAGCTCCAACATGATTGTCAAATGTTAATTAACTAGCTGAGGTTGTGGAGCAGGACCAGCATTCAGCCAAGCATTTTTATCAGCGATGTAATCCCCCAACCTATAATATGCCTGCCTGCATAGTGTGCGTTTTATACAAGATTTAAATTTAGTCTCATTCAGTTGAAGTATGTGGGGAGGAATTTTATTGTAACATTTTAAACAGTACCCCATGAAAGATGAGTCTACTTTAGCCAGTCTGAAACCTGGTTGAGCTAATAGGTCCCTATTTCTAGTACTATAATTATGTCTTTCACCTCTTTTTCTAAAAAGATGTAAATTTTTCCTTACGTACATGATGTTTTCGTAGATATATTGACAAGGTACCGTCATGATGTTAATATCCTTAAACAGTTCCCTTAGAGAATCGCGCCTGCGGAGATTATATATGGCTCTGATGGCTCTTTTCTGCAGAATAAAAATAGACTCGATGTCTGCAGCCCGTCCCCAAAGTAAAATACCGTAAGACATTATACTATGGAAGTAACTGAAATAGACTAGCCTCGCGGTATCTACATCAGTAAATTGACGGATTTTTCTGACAGCATATGCTGCTGAACTTAGCCGTCCTGCAAGAGATGTTAAATGAGGACCCCATTGTAGTCTTGAATCGAGCGTGATCCCCAGGAAAACAGTTTTATCGACGAATTCTAGTTTCTCTTGATTCAATACTATCTCACAATCACTACTTTTGACATTTGGTAAAGAAAATTTTATGCACTTCGTTTTTTTCCCATTTAATACTAAATTATTAGCAGTAAACCAATTTTGGACCTGCAATAGAGCGTTATTTACGTCGTCAAAATTTGTAGCACGTCTATCTACCTTAAAAATTAAGGAAGTATCGTCAGCAAATAACACCATTTGTGGTTGATTTTTTAATAAATGGTGTAGATCATTTATATACACTAAAAAAAGGAAAGGACCCAATATCGAGCCTTGTGGAACACCCATTTTTACTTTTAAACCGAGTGAATTGATACCATTTATTTGAACTTGCTGTTGTCTATCATTTAAATAAGATTTTACTAAACTAAGTGCAAGTTTTCCAAGTCCGTAATGCTCAAGTTTCAAAAGTAAGGTTTCGTGATCGACGCAATCAAATGCCTTGGAGAGGTCACAAAAGATTCCTATGGCGTCTTGGGCCTATTCCCACGCGTTAAAAATGTGTCTTAATAATGTTACACCGGCGTCGGTCGTGCAACGTCCTTTGGTGAAACCATACTGTTGTTCGTGAAGGATTTTATTCGTGTTAAAATGATTGAGCATTTGATTAAGCATTACCTTTTCAAACACCTTACTGAAAACCGGCAACACGGATACGGGTCTATAATTATTGGTGTCTTTACTGTCCCCGGATTTGAAAAGAGGTATTACCTTACTGTATTTCATTAAATCCGGGAAGACTCCTTGATCTACACACAAGTTAAATATTAAGGCTAAGTAAGGCGCTATAGTCTCAATTATAGAGGTACAGACTTTAATAGACATTCCCCAAAGATCTTCGGTTAATTTGATCTTGATTTGCTTAAAAGCTTTTATTACTATTATGGGGTTAATATGCTTAAAGTTAAATTCAATCGGGCAGGCTGAAACGTTCGCCTTTACTAAATCAAAAGAGAGCGAGGGTGAGGAATTTAAGGTTTCAGTCGTTTTGAGTGGGATACTGGTAAAGAAATTTACAAATTCTTGCGCAACTACTTTGTTATCGCAAATAAGACCACACGATGTCTCCAGTGTATAATCAGAATTATGCTTTTTGTTCCTATTTGTTTCATTATTGATAATTTTCCAAACCGTCTTTATTTTATCGTCTGCTGATTTAACCTTGTTACTGATGAATAAGGCTTTAGCTGCCTTACAAGTGTTCTTAAAAATTCTAGAGTAAGTAGCAACATACTTATTAAAAGTTTCTGTGTTAATATAAGGCTTAAGGCCATACAACTCGAAAAGTCTTTCCCTACTTTTCCTGAGTCCTTTAGTTGCCCAGTCACTAAATAAAAACCTAGGGCTGATAGTTTTAGTGTTCTTTTTAAAATAATTATTGAACTCGGTTTGGACTACTGAAAAGAATTCTTTATACAAAATATTAACATTGTTCATTGTAAGGTCCTGATCATTTAACTTATAAATTAAAGTGCTATTAAATTTATTTAAATTAACTGTTGTTAATGGTCTGAACTGTATCTGCACTTTTTGTATTGGTATGTTGGACTCAAAGGTTACGGTTTGACCGCTGTGATCAGAAGGGAGATAATTAACTATGGCTTTATCTAAATAGGTGCAGCAACAAAAAACATTATCAATACATGTAGCAGTAGTCGTAGTTATTCTGGTTGGTTCTACAAACACATTTGACAAATTAAATGATTTAAACAAATTTAATAATCTACTGGTATTTGAATTATTTTCTAAAATATTAATGTTAAAATCACCACAGATAATTACTGATTTATTACCAGTTGCAAGTTTTGCCAAAACATCTTCCATAACAGACTCAAATATAGAGTAGTTTTGATAATTTGGGGGTCTATAAACGCACACTATAACATGCTTATCTAGCTCAACACAAGACAACTCAATGCTATGTTCAACCGACAGTTCACCTATGTCTTTACGAGTTTTTGATTTAATACAATTTTTTATTAAAATTAGTGAACCACCACGCAGCATTGATTTTCGGTTAAAACAACTGGCCACACTATAATTCTCATAGTTAATTAACATTTCATGACATGACAACATTTCTAAATTCCAGTATCAATTCTAAATTCTACTAACCTGTTATTTATTTCTATGCACTCATATTGTGATCTGTCTTTTATTTCGTTTTATTTTAATCGCTCCTAATACATATTCACTTTCCATGTCCTCTTCTTGTTGTATAACCTTCACGGACTGATACATATTCGCATAATGTCCATACTTCTTACACTTTTCACATCGTTGACCAAATGCTGGACACTTAAAACCATGTTCATATCCACATCTCGTACACTTCTTTTTCTTATAATTATTACTTTGATCATCCCGTCTGCTACTCTGAGCTATCTGTTCATTTGATTTATCCCACTTGTTTGAATCTTTTGTTTTCTGTTGTGTTTGTTGTACTCTACTCACCATACTGCTCTCTGTTAAACTTTTAAGATTTTTCAAGGCCATTTCCGATGCTTTACATAAACTAACACATTTTTGCAAATCCAAATCAGTTTCCTTCAGTAATCTTTCCTTCAGACTAACGTTTTGAATTCCTCTTATTACTTGATCTCTAATGAGGCCGTCCTCCTTCAAATTTTCAAATCCACAGGCACCTGACAATGTTTTTAATGCCGTGAGAAACTCATCAAACGTTTCAGTATCCCTTTGTTCACGCCTAAAAAATATGTGTCGTGACAGAGTTTAATTTTTTAGAGGAATGCAATAATCTTCAAATTTCGCCAATACTTGTTCCAAAGTCACCTTGCTATCTACGAACTCCAACGTATTATATAGTTCTATGGCTTCTTCGCCCATTATATGTAATAGCAACGATACATTTTCTTCCTCAGTTAGCTCTTTTCGACTGGCTCCTGAAGCTCTATAGCAAAAGGTCTCTCGACGCCAGTAACAATGGCGAAGGTTGGCGGAGATTATCCATTTTTCTTTTACTTAGCAATTCCACTGCAATCAATCTTCTTCTTCCTCCAATCCGGCTGCGCCATATGATGTTGTGGGATTTACTACACAATATACAAGGATATAATATCAGAATCACTTGCATTTATTTATTTCAATATCAATTACTGTGTACTCTTCGTCCATGACTGACTCTATAATGTAGTGTTGCCATTTGCACTATATTATATTACAGCCATTAGCCAACAGGTTCGTCGTTCCCGAAAGGATCTGTCGACATGTTGGACAGATTATAAGAAAGCCTATGACTCGGTGCCACATACATGGCTCATGAGGGTGTTGGAGTTGCATAAAGTAGATGCAACTCTGCGCACCTTCCTGATGTCGTGTTTGGGGCAGTGGAGGACAGTCCTTCGAATACAGTCTTGTGGAATCGGAAGTACCGTACTATAGGTATGTGCCCGACCCAGTTCTCGAAAATGGCCATATCACGTTGTATTGAGATCGATCTATCATCACTGATAGTACTATTGTTGCCAATAAGCCAGACATAGTGATGATAGATTGATTAGAGTGTCGCACAATGATTGTTGATATCGTGGTCCCGCATGACGAGAACCTAGTGAAAGCTGAAAAAGATAAACCGACTCAGTATCTTGATCTGGCTCACGAGGTTGTCGACATGTGGGATGTGGATACAGCAATCACTGTGCCGATAGTCGTGATGGCCAATTGCGTAATAGCTAAGAGCCTCTACCATCATCTGAAGAGGTTCTCGTTAGGTAGCTGGATCAAGGGTTTGATCCAGAAAGCGGTGCTTCTGGACTCGGCGCGTATCATGAGGAGGTTCCTCTCTCAGGAGCCCTGACCACCGGTAGCTTGGACCCTGTTCCCGATACCGGTGGGTTACTATTTTTTATATTTTTAAATGTTTTTAAGCTATTGCATAGCTTCTATCGCGGGCCTTGAGCGCGGGGACCGAATCCAGAAATTCCGTAACGAAAAAACCTCACGCTCCCCACTCCGACGGTTTTACTACCCTAGTACCCTCTAGTGATCTAATAATTTCTGGCAGTTCTTTTTTCTGTGTACTGCGTATTTTATTCTTATAAATATTAGTTTATAAAATTATGATCTTCACAAAAAGTGATTGTTGATGGTGGGGTTTGAACTCACGAGCAGTCGATTACGAGTACATTCTGTTCCCCTGTTGTACCGCAAGGCTACAATGACTTAATTATAGCTTGCCAAATAGTTGATACCATTCCAGTTGAACAATTTTTAAACTTGACTAGACGGTTGGAAATGACTCATGTACATGGAATTTTTTCGCTGTCAAAACAGTTTGTCACTCTTTTTTTATTTAAAATTACTTTAGGTTCAACACTTTCGTCTATTTTAAAGTTGTTATTATGCTTATATTTGAATAGTTTTGACTTTGTTTACTTAGTTATACACTTTTACGACGTTCAGCACTTATTTATTTTGTTTTTAAGCTATTGCATAGCTTCTATCGCGGGCCTTGAGCGCGGGGACCGAATCCAGAAATTCCGTAACGAAAAAAAAAATATTTAATATCAAAGAAAAAGAAATACTGCATAAATAAAATAAATAAGTAATTATAATTGCATAAGTTGATACAAAATGCTATGCAATAGCTTTACCGCGGCAGTCCCCGAGTGCCACACGTCTTTTTTTTAATGTTTTTTAAAAATATTTAAAAATGTAAATTATATGATGAAATAAAGGAAATAATAATAATAAAACTTTAATTACCCGCACGGAACAAATATTTGTATGACCTACAAGTAGTTGTTCCGGGTCTGGCTGTTTATGTATGTGAGTTTAAATGTTTGTAAACGCACCCACAATACAGGAGAAATTCCTGGTGTTGGGGCAACGTTTTCTAAAAAAACAAAAACAAAAAACATATACAATGACATCAATATTTACTTTTTAAAGTATTATATTATTTTAATTATTGTGAATGTGAGGACTATGGGGGTCACTGTTTTTTTTTCCTCTGTTAGTTTTTATCATGGTCTGCCAGTATAAATAATTTATGCGGCCTACCCAAATGTCCTTTCTTTGGTATTGTTCGCCGAATTTTGATGAGCTCCTTAAATTCTGACTTAAGTTGCACGATTACTGTCAAATGCGTGCACTGACGACAGGTCCACTCAATCTGTGTGGTTCTTTCATCAAAAGACCATTTCAGATACATGTCATGGTCTTCACATGATCTGACCAAGATTATGTCTGGACTTCAAAAGAGACTGTAACCTCTTAGTTTGTTTCGGCCTTTCTTCTCAGAGTAGCCAGATATGAAACGCCGATTACATCTAGTTTTTATTAAAATAAGATTGACGTGTAAAAGTGTTTGTACAAACCTACTTGTAATTAATGGTCTTAGGCTCGAAGTGAAAGAAAATTATAGCAAATACGAATAAAGGAACTTTAATAGCAGAAAAATTTAATACATTAAGAGGGTTGTCACCGGTCCACTAGCGCTTCAATTATAAAAAAACGGCTCAATCAACTATATCAGTAAGTGTGTCTAGAATTTTCTAATATCTTTTTAAAGTTTCATATTAAGACTTGAAGCAACAAAATTCGATGTAAATAAAAACGGCCACATTCCTCTAGATCGGTTTATGTTGCTTTCGTTAAGAAAAAATAAATGGGCATTTAGAAATAACCTTACCTTGTACCTTAGTGCTGCTGGGGTAGCACTAGCTATTCCAACGAGATCTTAGCGACGCGTGCCACAGACCTTTTCATGGTTGCTAACTGCGTATGAACTGGTACCACTCGCACTCTGCCGTCCTTTCCAGGTAAAACCTTATGATGCCTCGTGGCCACACGTTACGTGGCGTATCAGGGTCGGCAATAAACACTAAGTCTCCGACTTAAAGAGGCTGCCCGTCTTCGGTCCACTTTTGCCGGGGTATCGTCGTAGGCAGTACTTCGGTGACCCATCTTTTCTAAAACATATCGGGAATCGTTGTGCTACCTGCCATTGTCGACGCCGGTATAGATCCGAATCTTGATAGCTACCTAACTGCAGTGAAGTAGAAGTAGAGCCGAGCAAAAACTGGTTAAGCGTCAAAGACTCTTTGCTGTTAACATCTACCGAGACGTGGCTAAGTGGACGGCCATTCACCATGGCTTCTACCTCAGCCAGCAGAGTGTTTAACACCTCCTCTTTAGGCGCTCTTTCTTTGAGGACGACTTTCAGTGCGACCTTTACATTACGAATTAAGCACTCCCATGACCCACCCAAATGAGGACTAACCAACGGTATGAAGGTCCATCGAGTGCCCTGAATACCTGCAGTAGTCTGCAGAAGCTGTTCATCAAGTTCCATAGCTGACTTCTTAAGTTCTGCGTCTGCACCTCTCAAATTAGTCCCGTTATCGGAATATAAATAAATAGGCAGGCCATCCGCGCCATGAAGCTATCCTCCGATGAGCCATAATCAGCGAATCGGTACTGAGCGACGACACTGTCTCCAAATTAATTGCCCTAACAGTGAAGCAGGTAAAGAGGACCCCGAACCTTTTCTCTGTGCGTCTGCCAACTGTAACATCCATGGATCCAAAGAGATCGATGCCGCAATGACTGAACGGTCGCTGATGATGGGATACTCTAGCACCTGATAAGTTACCCATTTTCGGCATCTGTGGTTTTTCCTTTCGTCTCTGGTTATTTATCACCGTCTTCAGATTGCCGTGACACGCCTGTACGTGGTAATGTCTAGCGATTAACCTTGATACTTGACTTCTTCCATCTAAAATTACAGGATACTTAACATTCACTATTAGAATAGAAACCGAAACAAATGATTTAATATAATAAAAGTACTTATGTTCTGAACGTGAATGAGTCAATCAATTGTACCAAATTACAACACGAAATAAAAATGCGACACAAATAATAATTTTAAAATAATTCACGTTAGTACCAACAATATGAAAACAAAACGAAATCCTCCGAAATGTCGCATGCATGATACACCGTTTGTTCTGAGAAAACGCTCGAAATGTCTAATGAACACCATTGGTGCATAAAACTCAAACTCAAACTCAAATCATTTATTTCAATTAAACCATTTACAGGCACTTTTGAATTGTCAAGGAGTCGGTCAGTAAGAAAAATGAAGCTACATTCCCATTCCAAGCGTAGGTACCTATGGAGAAGAACGGGCAAGAAACTCCATGGACACTCTTTTAAATTAAATTGTTACAAAAATATTAGTTACACATATAATGTTGAATTTATAACATAATGTGAGAACGATGTAAAAATAAAAACGTACACGTTAAAAGCGTCCAGAGTAGGTACAACAAATAGAAGAAAAAAAAAAAAAAACTATTAAAATAAGCCATGGCAGCTAATAGATGACCAGTCCCAACTGACGGCGCCCGTTCACGAACATGACGCATGGAGCACCATTCAGCTCAACCATGTTGAAGGGAGCTAAATGATCCAACACACGCGCCACCATCAGCGAGACTTCTAAGTGAGCATGACATACTCTCAGCCGCCAGGGCACATTCAAGTCAATGAAAGACATATTACCCGGTCAATGGTAGCTCTATAGTACATAGTACTCACACCTGTGCTATGCAATATATAATACAAAGGAGATTGAGTTTATACAATGCAAAGATAGTCTTACAATCTTCAGCAGCTCCAACATTATTTTCAAATGTTAATCAATTACCTAGTTGAGGTTGTGGAGCAGGACCAGCATTCAGCCAAGCATTTTTATCGGTGATATAATCCCCCAACTTATAATATGCCTGCCTGCATAGTGTGCGTTTTATACAAGATTTAAATTTAGTCTCATTCAGTTAAAGTATGTGGGGAGGAATTTTATTGTAACATTTTAAACAGTAGGTACCCCATGAAAGATGAGTCTACTTTAGCCAGTCTGAAACCTGGTTGAGCCCTATTTCTAGTACTATAATTATGTCTTTCACCTCTTTTCCTAAAAAATGTAAATTTTTCCTTACGTACATGATGTTTTCGTAGATATATTGACAAGGTACCGTCATGATGTTAATATCCTTAAACAGTTTCCTTAGAGAATCGCGCCTGCGGAGATTATATATGGCTCTGATGGCTCTTTTCTGCAGAATAAAAATAGACTCGATGTCTGCAGCTCGTCCCCAGAGTAAAATACCGTAAGACATGATACTATGAAAGTAACTAAAATAGACTAGCCTTGCGGTATCTACATCAGTAAATTGACGGATTTTTCTGACAGCATATGCTGCTGAACTTAGCCGTCCTGCAAGAGATGTTAAATGAGGACCACATTGTAGCCTTGAATTGAGCGTGATCCCCAGGAAAACAGTTTTATCGACGAATTCTAGTTTCTCTTGATTTAATACTATCTCACAATTACTACTTTTGACATTTGGTAATGAAAGTTTTATGCACTTGGTTTTTTTCCCATTTAATACTAAATTATTAGCAGTAAACCAATTTTGGACCTGCAGTAGAGCGTTATTTACGTCGTCAAAGTTTGTAGCACGTCTATCTACCTTAAAAATTAAGGAAGTATCGTCAGCAAATAACACCATTTGTGGTTGATTTTTTAATAAATGGAGTAGACCATTTATATACACTAAAAAAAGGAAAGGACCCAATATCGAGCCTTGTGGAACACCCATTTTTACTTTTAAACCGAGTGAATTTATACCATTTATTTGAACTTGCTGTTGTCTATCATTTAAATAAGATTTTACTAAACTAAGCGCAAGTTTTCCAAGTCCGTAATGCTCAAGTTTCAAAAGTAAGGTTTCGTGATCGACGCAATCAAATGCCTTGGAGAGGTCACAAAAGATTCCTATGGCGTCTTGGGGCCTCTTCCCATGCGTTAAAAATGTGTCTTAATAATGTTACACCGACGTCGGTCGTGCAACGTCCTTTGGTGAAACCATACTGTTGTTCGTGAAGGATTTTATTCGTGTTAAAATTATTGAGCATTTGATTAAGCATAACCTTTTCAAACACCTTACTGAAAACCGGCAACACGGATACGGGTCTATAATTATTGGTGTCTTTACTGTCCCCGGATTACCTTACTGTATTTCATTAAATTTTCTGAGGGTCACGTTCGCAATTGCACGAAATATTTGACATTTATTTTGTACCACTTGTTTGTTGACAAAGCCTTGGATAAATAGAAAATTGTAGCGGAAACTATAATATACAGAGAGTCAGGAATGGTGACGCGGGAGCAACCGACGTACGGTTCTATATTCTATGGTAAAGGGTTTGGTTTCCGCACTTAGTCCTTCAGGTGGATCATTGTACATGGTCCACCGCATGCTTGCGAAGGAGGAGGCGCACGGATAGATAGTTTTTGCGTTTAGCTGGATCAAAAATATTCAATGTACAGTTTTGATTTCACTACGATTTTATTATATGTATAGATATAGATACTGCTTGAAATTCACATAAGTAGCTAGCTTATTTATCTACAAACATATTATAATTTGACTAATAGCTACTGATATTATAGCGTATTGTTATCGTAATCGTATTTCCAAGAGTAAGATTCGGCAAACAAATACCTACAAAAAGACAATAAAATGGATATCGTATGTTATCCTTAAGAGATAGACATATGCCATCCCGGACTTTTTTGAAGACCTTTATAAGGTACATAATTCCACCATACATTATTTTGTTATATCTCAAAGGGTTTAGACAGCGTTTTCGTTGAAAGCTCCCAGACGGCTTATTTTTTTCCGACACCTCCAACAAATATTTTAATTTATACAAAAATGCATACAAAAACTTAACAAATTATATAATTAAATCTTCCTCGAGAATCACGCTATCTATTGGTGAAAACAGCATGAGAATCGGTGCAGTAGTTTTTGAGTTTATCGCGAACAGACAGACAGACAGACGCAGCGGAGGACTTAGTTTTATAATATATTATGTAGTGATATATTATGTCGCGCGCTAGGTCAATGCAAGTTTTGTCGTTCAGTAGACTATCAATATAGTCATCCATATAATGCTGTTCAAGAATAGCTTCAACGGCTTGAGGATTTGAAGATTTGAAACGTCGCGCGTTCTAATTATTAACAAACTGTGCCACAAACGGTGCGCAATTCGCTCCAAATATCAACGAAGTCATTTTATGCGTCATAATAGGATCATGAGGGCTGTTGCGCCATAAAAGTCTAAGAGAATCTTAATCACTCTCCCTGATTTTGACTCGTAAAGACATATCCTTGATTTTTCCTATTACGGCGATCGCGAAAACGCAACAAAATGCCTAACAATGAAAGCGATAAATCGGGACCCGTTACTAAATAGTCATTCAGTGATAAGCCGCGCGTATTAGCCACCGCATCAAAAACAAGACGAAGTTTCCCTTTGTTTGGGTTATCTACTCCAAAATGAGGTAAATACCAAGTTTTTATCGGGTTCGGTTTCGTTTGTAATTTCCTTAGCAAAGTCATTGTCTAACAAATGCTTAACACGATCTCGGTACCTTTGTGCGTACTGTCCATTTAAGAACATTTTCTTCTCCAAATTATGCAGCCTAGACCTCTGTCTAGGCTGCATAATTTGGAGCCGTACGTTCGGAATCAGGCATCTTACAGCTGGCATCCTTCCAGGGCAGACTTACGTGCCATCGACCATCAATTAATTTTGCAGATTGTTCCAGGTGTTCAAGAGCGCACAGTTCATCAGCGTTCTGGCGCTGTTACCCGGATATTCCCATAGATTCGATAGTATAAGACTTTCTTACCATCTCGTGCAGATTTTGAAAGAAGCGTTTGCCAATCCTGATTGTACCTCGGTGACGTACAGCGTGGAGAAACACCCGTGCGTCGAGAAAGAGACCACCAGTCCGTGGACGTACCATCCCAGCGGAGTACGAGTGGCACAAGGTTCGTAACATTTGCCGACTCTAACATCTAACGGTTATAATAAATTATAATTATCCTGATCTATCAAAATTTCCCTTTATTCGGATATGGACAGATTTTGGTTACGGCAGATTATTTTTATGGCAGTTTCGTGTTACGGCAGAAATTGGGCAGTCGTGACCAAAATCTTAAAAAATCATCAGAACTGAAATAAAAAGTAATCTATGTAATAAATCCACCCACTATTTTGTGATTTTATTTTGAGCGTAGACGTCTTTGACTATAGATACGCACACTTTTCTAATAGATACACAGACACAAAAGTACAATTTATTGCGTTCATGCTTTCATTTCGCATAGCATAATCAGCCTATAATGTTCTACTGGGACAAAGGGCTCCTCTCTGCGAGAGGGAGTGGACCGTAATCCACCACGCGGGATCAGTGCGGATTAGTAGATGTCATTTATGTCTTCGTAGTTTTAGTTCTAGGATATGCCAGTTTCCTCACGATGTTTTCCTTCACCGTTTTTAGAGAGGTGACGAAATTAAATACTTGGAGGAAAAATCTGCAGCTTTAAAAATATATAAGAATAAATATGCCCCTACAATCAAGTTTAATTCATAGTAAGTACATATGTGTGTCCTCTATGCGTTCCTAAATCATTAATCAGATTGTGATGAAACTTTGGTAGCGTGTTCTGAGGAAGCCCGCCGGGGTTCCTGGCCCAAAAAAAAAAATCGACTAAACACTTTTTTACTTTACGTGGCATTGCAATGCATGCTAGTTTCTTTTAAAATTACTGAGTGAGTCTGTAGTTACCAATAAAGTTCGTACCTACTCTTTACAGTTTTTTTTCGCGATTTCAGGTTTGGTCCCATACTAAAAGTTATTCATAATGATGAGTACAATGATCCCTTATGAGGATTTAAACGAATTAAATTTGACTGTGTATAAGAACCGCTTTACTAGTAATAGTGTCGAAAAAGCTGTTTTCAATATTTTTGTGAGTTTGTTAAATTTATTTCCACCTTCAAGGAGTGTGTTATCCTATACAAAATGTAAGTTAAACTTGTGCCACACGTCAGACGACATCTCACTTCGTCTCGTGCACTTCACAATTCTACAATTTTCTTTACAAGCACCAACAATCACCAAACTGGTATCATTTTCAATTAGGGAATGAGCGGCTGAGCGAAAAACTCAGCCATAGAGTAGGTATGTAGGGAAGGTGCATTTGAAATGCTGTTTGAAACTAAACTATCTACATAATCCTGAATTACCCTGATGACAATTTACTAATCAAGGAACTGTAAATAAATACGCTTTGATAGTAATGGGCACGGCAAGATCTGGCTGGCTCAGTTACTAGATGATACCCGGCGAAATGGCCCGCGGAACTGCAATAGGTAAGGACAATAATTGAGCCACTCAGATCTTATTATGATGAAATAATAATAGGGCACGGTAATCAGTGAGTCTTCTGTGCTTCTCTGTGCAGTGTCACGCGGTGTTGCGACTGCACACTATTTGTAGGTGCTCACAACTTCGCCTAATTAGTACCTCCAGTGCCTATTCCAACCACCTGCACGTGCATATTTCACCGCCACTATTCCTCGAGCAATAAGACTCAACACCGCATGTGCCAGCTGCACGTGCAGTTGGTAATTATTACCGGAGGCACGCAGAGTTGCGTCGGTTACTGATTGTATTCACACGAACAGCGTCGTTTGTTAAATATGTAACTTCGTGTTCTGCAAAGTGCTGTCACATACAATCACTATAAAATTCATTACTAAAATTTGTAATTGCTAATGTAATTGCTTTATATTTTGATATTTTACATGGAATTTTATGTAAAACATACATTACCATACTCAGGTGATGTTGTTATTTGTGTACTGGATAAGTGCATAGGTACATTAAAGCCGTATTGATGAATGTTTTAATGTATAATAATCGTACAGGGTGACCTCTGCAATTTAAACCCATTGGTTTGGTCTTTCCTAGCTGATCATAAATATTTTATTCTAATTTTTTCTGATTAAAAAAAATTTGAATGTGATCAAAGTTGTCAGTTTTATTATAGAAAAAAAAAACTTTGAATTTGGGATGTACTATTCCCCTATTTGCTCTCTCAATGGAAGTTTTAGCCTTTTCTCTAAAAAATAAAAAGTTTTTATGGATTACACAAAAATACATACAATACATACATTATTAATGAATAAAAAATAAAAATTTCTATTAAAATCATAAATTATGGTTTACTTAATACTAATATATCACAGTCACAGTTCATAGTTATTATTATTAAAAGCCTGTGATATCCTACTGCAGGGAAAAGGCCTTCCTACTTTCTTTCCATCTCTCTCCGCTTAAATCTGCTAAGGACCAGTTCTTGTTGAAGGAGTCCAGCTCATCCTGCCGCGATGTCGCTTGCCATTAAGAGGGACCCATTTGGGTCGTAAGTTTGGCCCATTGCTCGTTTGACATGCAGCAGATGTGTCCAGCCCAATTCCATTTTAGCGTGGCAGCTTTCCAAGTGACGTCAGTTATCTTTGTGATGGAAGTCGTATTCCTAACTCGGTCTGTTAGTTCAGAATACTCCGGTCCATAGCCCTCTGGCAAACCTCGACGTGGACCTCTGCCGATTTCTCAAAGACCATGTTTGAGAACCATATGTGAGGACGGGAATATGTACAGGTCTCGGAGTGTGCACACTTCAATGAGTCTTCTCTTAAGGGACAAAGGATATCACCCTTCCATAAATCTTTCATAGCCCAATAGCTCATCCAGGCATTTTCTGTGCGTCTAGCAACTTCTTTGTTTTGTCTTGCCAGAAAAGAGGCTATTTGACCAAGATAGAGATACTTACCAACGTATTCAACCTCCCCACCCGCCAAAGTGATCCAACGATGCGCGCTGTTTCACATCAACTTAGTGTTTGACATAGTCATCTGAATTTTGATCTCTAGGCTTGCCGTGCTAAGATCGTCTAGCATCTGAGTCGACTCGGAGGCTGAAGATGAAAAGGGGACAATATGGTCGGCGAAACGAGAGAAAGAGATAATAGTACATTATGATCCAAGTGTGGTATGTTGGTCATTACACTCGAGAATACAAAAACAGTAAACCATTATATATATAGCCGCGGGACGGCTTTATGCACTTGTTGCGGTTGGTAGATCTTATTACATTGAAACTCCTTACGCTGGGCCAGCTCAAGATCAAAGTATTATCACTTACCACAGATGCGCGACGTGTGGTCGACTATACAGTACCTACCTACCACAGAACAGGTAGAAGAAGTTACATTTGTATTAAAACGCGTGTCGCCGCTTGTCTCCCACTCTCTAACTCCACTACAAGCAAGTGACCAATTCACTTAGATCGCGAGTATGCTATTGGTCGTCACATTATCACAAACACTGCATTTGACGAACAACATTAATTTCTCATACTACGGTGAGCAAAGGTCGATTATTTGTAGGGTAAAAGTGGGATGGTTGCCCCACATTTTGATATTGATTTTTTTTTCCTAGAAAATAAAATATATTTAAACAGATTTTTCAATAGAATCGTACATTGGCCTATTATTTATTATATTTTAAAAAAAAAATTAAAAAATTACAGCACTAGTTCTGAGTATAGATGCCTCTTATATGGGTTAGATGCCCCGATGCTGTTGTCACTATGAGGATAGTTGCCCTTAAGTATAAATCAAAGCATATTTATAATTGGCAAGTTTTATTTTAATATTTAGCAATGGCACATTACACTTTGGTTTTAATTTTCATATTCTTACATTAAACAGCTTCAGAAAAAAAAAATCTTTTTCACTTTGGTTTATTCTACTTCTTCACTTTGATATATTCTACTTCTTCACTTTGATATATTGTACTTCTTCACTTTGGTTTATTTTACTTCTTCACCTTGGTTTGAATTTTCATATTTTTTGTTGTTACATAAATCAGCTTCAGAAAAAAAAAGTACTTCTTTAGTTTATTTTACTTCTTCACTTTGTTTTAATTTTCATATTCTTAGTTCTTACATCAATCAGCTTCAGAAGAAAAAATTACTTCTTCATTTAACTTTGTTTTCTTTCTCACTTTGGTATATTTACTTCTTCACTTTGGTTTATTTTACTTCTTCACTCTGGTTTTAATTTTCATATTTTTAGTTCTTACATTAATCAGCTTCAGAAAAAAAAGTAATTCTACGGTTCAGTCTACGTTGTTATTTTCGTATTCATTCTTTTAATCCTACCGCATTCATTGCAATAGTCGCCGTACATGGTACAATCCTCATGTAGCCATTTTTTACACATAACACATTGTATCCAATCTGCAGTTGATTTAGTCTTTTTATATTCTTCAAAGCATTCTTTGCATTCCGAATCATTGTATGCGTCTGACTCGGATTCATCCGAATTACTTGAGATCGACATTTCATCACTGGATTCCTTGTGTTCTATTCGTCTTTTCTTAATAATTTTTGCTGGAACTTTACTCTGAACCTTAGCTTGAGATCTTCGATTTTTTTTGTACAGATCAGCTTCACCTGGTCGACCCTGGTCGATGTCTGAATCAGTTTCATTAGAAATATCCGAGATTGTCATTTCATCACTTGAATCCCTGATTTCTTTTCTTTTCTTAAAACATTTGGCTGGAACTTTTTTTGGAAACTTGACAGGTCTTAACACTTTTTTCTGAACATCAGCTTTAGCTGTTCGACATTTATTTTTACAACGTATTCCTGGAGTAGCTTTACCTTTAACTTTAGATTTCTTCGCTTCAATATTTTCTTTTGTATTTAAAATTGCAGCTGATTGTTTTCCCCTTTTATGAAATGGAACCGGAACAATTGGCACCAGCGAACATTCTTGCAAATATTTGCTTGGTGTTTCTAGTTCATCAATGTTAATAATGTTATTATTCTGTGAAAGAATTGATGGGCTTGAATTATAAAGTCTCCTATCTGGTTGATCCGTATTACAAGAAGAAATGTTGGATAGATTACGGCCGACTCCCAGAGTTTGTACATTGGATGGACCTGGTTTCTGCTCAAGAGCTTCTTCATTTCTATAAAAAATATCCATGTAAATAGGAGTAATGTTAGAAAGGGCTCGATCAACTACAGGAGTTGATCTATTAAATGAATCTTGTTCCTGTTCTGGAGCATCATTTTGAACTGCATTTTCTTCTGTAGACCTTTGATTACTCGAAGAAATGTCAGATATTGCAAAAAAGATCTCTGGAACTGCTGAAGGATTGAAAGGGTAAATACCACAAGTCCTAAATCCCGAAATCGCATTAGAACTCGTGGCCGCTCGGATCCACGCATTCCCAATAAGTTTTCCTGCAACTAATCGATTAATCTTTCGTTCCTTGTGTGACACTATCCAATTTCTTGTTTCAGCTGCAAAGAATGTTTTAAAAGGCTTAAAGAAACTGCGATCCAGTGGTTGCAGGGCTTGAGTGGTGAGGCTGGGTAGACAAAATAAAATTATATCATTTTCTTCAGCAGTTTGAAGCATATCTATTGCATTTGTGTGAGAAGAATGACCATCCAGAAGCAAAATAATCTTTCCTATTGGTTTTTTGGGTACAAGATGTTCCTTCAGCCACTTGTGGAATAATTCAGCATTCACGTACGCGGATTTTCTATTCATATAGACTTCTGATCCGGGTGGGAGCCCATCCTGAAATTCTGGTTTCTTGTTTACTCCTTTGATGATGACTACTGGGGGGAGAAAGTTCCCTACAGCATTACAGCAAGCTATTACCGATAGAGTTTCACCTTTTTCACCAGAAGTAATAGAATGGACTACTCTTGCGCCTCTTGTAGCAATAACTTTTCCCGTAGAGTTATTTAACTGGACACCTGTCTCATCTATATTGTAAATCCTATCCGGTTTATCCAGCAAATCATGCTCTGTCATCACTTTAAGCAGTAGTTCAAACATTTTGTTAACTTCATCTCGATTTAATCCCTGTGCTCTTGCAACTGATAAGCCTTCTGCCTGACGAATACTTAGCTCTGTATTACGTTCTAAAAATGATCTTAACCAATGCGGCCCAGCCTTTCGAGTTTCCTTATCAAAATTGGTTTCTTTACCCAGTTTCTCAGCGAACTCGAATGCCAATCTTCGTATCATGTCTCGGGTTGGAGGGAAACCAGCTTTTTCTAATTTCTGTATGTGGCTCACCAAACGTTTTTCGTTTGCAAAATCAAGAAGTGGGTGTTTTCCTATAAAAAAAAACAATGTTAGCAATAATATGATGATTTCATTACTTGGGTTAACTTAAATTTGATCATAGAACTTTCTTACCTAATGTCTGTTTTTCAGTATTTTTGTTTGCGAATCTTCTCCTTAATGTTCTCGATGGAATCCCATATCTACGAGATATTTCGTTGCTACCAAGAATGCCTCTCGAAATTTCATCCATTGCAGCTATTAATGCCTCTTGCGTCCATTCAGCTCGTGGACGAACTCCAACCTTTCTTATATATTTGCGAGGCATTTCTGAAAAGAAAAAATGGGAACATGCACAACGCAACACAACAGCACAACATCAACTTAAGCCATAGGGGATAGATGCCCCTAAGGGCATTTACACTCATAAAAAATGAGGCGTCTATCCTTTTCAATAGGGATAGATGCCCTAATAAAAAATAAAAAATCCCTTTACAAAAATGACAAAACTTTTTATTGACGGTAATATTCAAACTATACACTTGCAAATAACAATAAAATAATATCACTTACCTTTGAAAATCAAAAGTTCCACGCGTTTGTAAAACAATTGAATCCGTAATCCGCAATCTTTGTGAGCGAGCCCCTCGAACTTTCTCCATGAACACACAACACGTCCGATCAGAGCGGTTGCCGCTTGCACACTAGCGGGGTGGGGGGTGTTCTTTGCTTATAAGTATTAACTGCGACAATAATACGTTTACAACTCACAATTTGAATTTTGGGGCATCTATCCTCCAAGGGCAACTATCCCACTTTTACCCTATCGATAAAATTACTGTAGTTTTGTTACTTTCAGTTTTGCAATTTTTTGCTTTAATTTCGCGGGGTACGAATAGTGTAGACTTACTAAATACATAAATGAACATCCGATTCGCGAATTTCATATTTTCTTTCGTTTTTAGCTAATTGCAGTTCTCGTTTTACGTAATAATTACTATGTCATAACAATATTTGAAACTAGCTTCTACCCGCGACTTCGTCCGCGTGAAATTTCGACCCATCCATCGTGTCGCATCCCGTCGCTCGCTCGCGCTATAACTTCGTTATCGCTTAGCGTTCTTTCTGACTTTTGTTCTTTTCGCTTGGCTCCTAAGGGTCGTAGCGTGATGTTATATAGCCTATAGCCTTCCTCGATATATGGGCTATCCAATACAAATAAAAACTTGCACGTCACGCACACCTGAACTCGAACATACCTACTTATTTTGTTGCGGAGTTATTTTAAAATTATGATATCTCCTAAGATATTGATTGAAATCAAGTGATGTCAAGGACAATTTTGTTAAAATTTAAATAATTGTGATTAATAACATACTTATTTGGATAAGGATTAGTACAAGGTTGATAAAACTCCTTCGCAAATAATGCATTAATTTCGAAAATATTTGGTTACCATAAAAAAAGGTTATAGTGAGTCAATATTAAAAGATAGACATATGCTGTCGCAGACTTTTTTTTAGAACTTTTAAAGAGGAACAATTCCATCATACATGATATTTGCGTAACATAAACCGTTTACTCAGCGCACGCAAAGGAAGCTCTCAAAAAAGAATATTTTTTCCCGTTTTTGCAACATTTTTCATTTATGCTCCGCTCCTATTAGTCGTAGCGTAATGTTATTTAGCCTATAATATTCTACGATAAATGGACTATCCAACACAAGAAGAATTTTTCAATTCAAAACAGTAGTTTTTGAGATTAGCGCGTTCATACAAACAAACTCTTCAGGTTTATAATATTACTAGCTTCTACCCGCGACTTCGTCCGCGTGAAATTTCGGCCCACCCATCGCGTCGCAACCCGTCGCTCGCCCGCGCTATAACTTCGTTATCGTTAAGCGTTCTTTCTGACTTTTGTTCTTTTCGCTTGGCTCCTAAGGATCATAGCGTGATGTTATAGCCTTCCTCGATAAATGGGCTATAAAACACTAAAATATTTTTTCTATTCGAACCAGAATCTAGTTCCTGAGATTAGCGTGTTCAATCAAACAAACAAACTCTTCAGCTTTATAATATAGCTGACCCGTGCAACTTCGTCTGCGTCACCTAAGAGAGAGAGAGTGGTTTAAGTAATGAATTTTCTACTTATTTTGTTACGGAGTTATTTTAAAATTATGATATCTCCTAAGATGTTGATTGAAATCAAGTGATGTCAAGGACAATTTTGTATACATTTAAACACTTGTGATTAATACCATATTTATTTGGATAAGGATTAATATTTTGTTGATAAAACTCCTTCGCAAATAATGCATTAATTTCGAACAAATTTGATTACCATAAAAAAAGGTTATAGTGAATCAATCTTAAAAGATAGACATATGCTGGCGCGGACTTTTTTTTAGAACTTTTCAAAAGGAACAATTCCATCATACATGATATTTGCGTAACTTAAACCGTTTACGCAGCGCACGCAACGGAAGCTCTCAAAAAGCAAAAAAAAAAAACCGTTTTTGCAACATTTTTCATTTATGCTCCGCTCCTATTGGTTGTAGCGTGATGTTATATAGCCTATAATATTTCACAATAAATGGACTATCCAACACAAAAAGAATTTTTCAATTCTAACCAGTAGTTCCTGAGATTAGCGCGTTCAAACAAACAAACAAACTCTTCAGCGTTATATATTAGTATATAGATATAGATTATATATAAGTATAGAAGATAGATTAAAACATATTTGAAATTAGTGGTATTAGGTATTTTCATATTTCACATTATGTCGACCGCTATATAACTACTAAGATCATACCTGACTATCCGTCAAGGAAGGAAGGTTAAAGTTCAGGTAAACGGCATAAACTCATTAGGGTCCGAAATGAAAATGGGCGTTCCTCGAGTTTCGATATTGGGTCCATTCGTCTTTTTAGTTAACATTAACAATTTACCCCAATTACTTCAAAATCAACCGAAGATGGTGTTATTTGCAGATGACATATCATTGATTTTTTAATAGATCGACGGTCACAAAAACTTGTCGATGTGAATAACTCTATTCTTCAGGTCCAAGATTGGTTCACGGTAAATAATTTGGTACTAAATGAAAAAAATTGGTTGTCTGTAAAATTGGTTTACGGATGATAGTTTAAGGTGACAACGTCATAACAAAACATTGATGCGGCGCAAGCGTACAATGAGCGTAACGGGACATTTTCGTGCATGCAGCGTTCATCGATTTATTAGAAGTTGTCACGTCAAAAAAAAAAAACAAATGCTTTCGATTTAAATTACCTTATGTTAGAAGTAGCGAATGTGACATCATGTTGAATGGAGGAAAACTGGAATTTATTAATCAAACGGTTTTCCTAGGAATCACGCTAGACGAGAAATTATAATGGGAACCTCATATAACATCTCTTACGGGGCGGCTAAGCTCGGCCGCTTATGCTGTTAGAAATATAAGATAGTTAACAGATGTAGAAACCGCGCGTTTGGTCTATTTTAGCTTCTTCCACAGCATTATGTCGTATGGCATTTTACTGTGGGGTCGGGCTGCAGACAGAAAATCAGAGCCATTTATGATCTACGTCGCCGCAAATCTCTTAGGGAACTGTTTAAAAGGATGACGGTACCTTGCCAATTCATGTATGAAAATATTATGTACTAGCATTTGCCCGCGGCTCCGCCCGCGTAGATGTCGGTTATCGCGTAAAAAAGTAGCCTATGTCCGTCTTCACATCCCAGGCTATATCTCTGCCAAATTTCATGACGATCGGTTCAGCGGTTTAGGCGTGAAAAGGTAACATACAGACAGACAGACACAGAGTTACTTTCACATTTACAATATTAGTAAGTATGGATGTAAGAAAAAATCAACATGTCTTTAATAAAATCAGTGATAGTCATAATTTTAATACTAGAAATAAAAATAAAATAGATCAACCATTTTTCAGATTATCTAAAGTACATCTTTTATGGGGTAATGTGTTAAATGTTACAATAAAATACCTTCGATATATAAAAAAAAAAATGTTAAAAAAAACTTATATATTAAAAGTACACTTTGTAAACTAGCATACTACAAATTAGAGGATTATATTCAAGATAAGAATGCTTGGAAACATGCTGGTCTTGCTTTATAGGACAATTTATTTAGAGTAGACAAAATCAAACTAGTTGCTAATTTAATTGTATATTTTATTTTATTTTTTGATTAATATACTTTAACTCACACACTGGCATAGGTTATTAAATGTTAAAATAGGGAAATCATCTACGTTTACAATATTTGTAAACATGTGAGCAATTAATTATGCGTTAGATACATGGGTATCTAACGCATAATTAATTTGTCTATCGTTGCTTTACTTTTCATTATTTTTACCTATTGTGGTATAGTATTTGTATTCTAGGTGAGTGCATCGTCTTCACATATAATTACTAATTAATGTATACAAATATTGTTAACATTTTAAAAGAGTAAGTATGGAGTTTCTTGCCCATTCTTCTCCATACGTAAATACCTTTTGAAAGGGGCAACTAGAATCAACTAATTATTGTTGTAAATTTTGACGTTCAGAAGTGCTTTTAACCATAATAAATGACGTAAAAAATGTGATATAAAGTCAAAGTCAAATCATTTATTTCAAATAGGCACACTATTTGAAATAAATGATTTGACTTTGACTTTATATCACAATCTTTACGTCATTTATTATGGTTATAGATCATGAGAAATAGGGTGTAAAGTTTACTCATCCTTTATTGAAAAGGGAGGATCCTCTGACCAGGCGGGTGTTGTGTCTGGTGGGCAACTGCCCGACGGTTGATGTCGGGATGTTGTACGAGTATATATGCTAGTCGCGCGGTAAACTCTGATTGCGCGATGCAGGATTTGTGACGTCACGTCAATACAAAATTTAGCGAATGAACAACTTCAATACAAAACTTCATCCCTCTTTTCAGACGCTTGTGGGTAGAAATTAAAAAAAAGAACAACGATTTACGTTGTGTTAGTTTCCAATCATAAGCCGAAATAATAGTGATGTTAACTTAAAAAATAAAGAACTTTAATTGAAAATAGGTTATTATAAGTAATGGTATTGTAGGTAATTGTAATTGTAATAATTTATTTCTCTGTATCTTATTTTATTTAATTATCTGTATTTTTAATAATTTGCAATTTGTATGGATTAATTTTATCTGAAATAAACTAATTAATAATAATAATAAAAACTAAATTTGATCCCCCTTTTCACCCCCTTAAGGATTGAAATTCTAACAACACCGTTGCGTTAGCTTCCAACCATAAGCCTAGATAGTAAATTTAGTGATTTTTCTTCTAAAATTAAGGACTTTTCAACTTCATCCCCCTTTTTAACCCTTCCGGGGTGGAATTATCAAAAACGCTGAGACCGTATAAATTCATTTTCAATCGTCAGCCTAAACACAAAATTTGAAGACTGACGGACTTTCATATAAATGATAAATGATTTTATTTCTGTAAGTAGGTTTTTACAAACACTTTTACATGTCAATCATATTTTAAAACTAGACGAGGTCGGCATTTCGTATCTGACTACTCTGAGAAGAAAGACCGAAACAAACTCAGAGGTCACAGTCTCTTTTAAAGTCCAGACATAATCTAGGTCAAATCATGTGAAGACCATGTAGATTGGTGTCTGAAATGGTCTTTTGAAGAAAGAACCATACAGATTCGAGTGGACCTGTCCATTCAGTGCACGCATTTGTCAGTAATCGTACAGCTCAACTCAGAACATAAGGAGCTCAACCATTCGACGAACAATACCAAAGAAAGGACATTTGGGCAGGCCGCATAAATTACTCAAACTGCCATACCATGATCAGAAAAAAAGAGAAGAAAAAATAAAAATGAACAAAGACCCACATAGTCTTCACATTCACAATAATTAAAATAATAACATTATAATTCACAAGTAAATATTCATGTCAATGTGTATGAAGCAATCACAATAAAAACAAGTTTCAATATGCAAAATTTGGAGCAGCTCAATCCCAAGCCTTTTTGTCCTCAATATAATCTGTAATGGTATAAAAGGCTTTCTGGCACAACTTACGTTTAATGAATGATTTGAATTTATTAATGCTTAGATCTTGAACGTGGCTTGGAAGTTTATTATAAAAGCGTATACATTGACATCTGATATATAAACTTCCATCCCCTATTTTAACCCTTAAGGGGTGGAATTCCCAAAAATCCGTTCTTGGTGGACACATACTCTTCACAAAGAACACACCCTCCAAGTTTCATGTCTCTAGGACCAGCGGTTTGGGCTGTGCGTATATCAGTCAGTCAGTCAGTTAGGACTTTGAATTTTATATATATATATATTTTAAACAGTACCCCATAGAAGATGAGTCTACTTTAGCCAGTCTGAAACCTGGTTGAACTAATAGGTCCCTATTTCTAGTACTATAATTATGTATTTCACCTCTTTTCCTAAAAAGATGTATTTTTCCTTACATACATGATGTTTTAGTAGATATATTGACAAGGTACCATCATGATGTTAATATCCTTAAACAGTTCCCTCAGAGAATCGCGCCTGCGGAGATCATATATGGCTTTGATGGCTCTTTTCTGCAGAATAAAAATAGACTCGATTTCTGCAGCCCATCCCCAAAGTAAAATACCGTAAGACATGATACTATGAAAGTAACTAAAATAGACTAGAGTCTGGCCAACGAAAGCTGACACAAAGTAAAGGCGGCAATTTAAAAAAAAAATGTTAGCTGTCCACCCTGGCTATACACTGCTTAAACGGAGTTGATAATTTTTGATTATTCATGAGATATGAGACATTCAGATACATTTATAAGGCTTCCTTCACATGCTAGTAATGAGCATGTCTCATTACTAGCATGCTCTAACTAATCGGAGCACGCGAAAATCAAAGTAACGAAAAAGGTAGTAGTAAAAGTAGTTTGTTTATTTATAAAATAGAGAAAAGACGGCTGACACAATAAAATAAAGAAAAAAACATTGAAGTTAAGAGTCATAGTCGAAATCGGATTCCAGGAACTCTACACTTGATAATATTGATTCATTGCTTTCTTCACTGCTAGTGCTGCTACTCTCCCCAACATGTATTATAAAACGTTCAAGCTCATTTTCGACAATATGGTCCCTCAATTTGTACTGATTTTCAATATTCAGGACGTGATCAGTGTACTTCTTCCAGTCATTGGCAGTTATGGATAGAAAACATTCTTTAATTAAATTTTGCATTTCAGTCACTGGTATGCCTAAGTTTTTGCTTGCTACTTTCCTCTTTGCCTGACTCCATACAAGCTCAATCGCATTGAGGTCGCAATGATAGGGTGGCAGCAACAAAATTTCGTGGTTGTGTTTTTTTGTAAGTTCTTCTGCTTCGTAAACAGGTGCAAGTTTATGTTTTTTTACTAAACACATTAATTCTGCTTTTGGTATGATATTCTTCAAAATTAATATTATTTTCTTGAAGCCATATTCGGATATTAGCTTTTGTGTCAGACATATTAGGGGGTTTGTTCACTTGTTTCACATGGTAACTTGCATTGTCCATCACAAGTACACTAGGTTTAGTTAAATTTGGTATCAACATTTCCACTAGCCATTTCATGAAGTTGGTGGAATTCATATCATCGTGGTAGTCAGCTGATTTAGATTTTGTGCTGAAAATCAATAAAGCACCTGGTACAAACCCTTCCTCCGATCCTGCATGCACAATAATATATCTCTTTCCAGAGGATATATTACTAGTGACACCACTTGTTGAAGGTCCTTGCCAAGATTTTTTTACTTTATAGTTCTGATGAACATATGTTTCATCAAGGTAAATAATCTGTTTACCTTCTAGTCTCTTTTCATGAATAGTTCTCAAGAATCTGTGTCTCCAAGCTGCAATATCATATTTTTCCGTAAGCAAAGCTCGTTCATTTTTATTGTTTAGAAATTCAAACCCATTTTTGTTTAAGATTTTCCTAAGAGTTTCACGGCATCCCGTAAATCCAATAGCTTCCCTCAGCTCATTGTGCAGGCTTCTCAGCGTAGGTACTTGTTTTTTTACACCATAAAACTCATTTATTTTATTTCTTATAGCTGAAATATCAAAATTATCCAAACTGGAAACTGTTGCAGAATGTGGACGCTTTTTTCCCGGGGTATTCCACTGTCCTTGATTTATAGACCCTTCCTTTTTTATTCTTCTAAGTGTTGTTACGCTTACATCTGAAACCAACAAATACAATTATTTTTAATACCAATAAAAATAACATTCCAAAAAATCAAATACATATAATACAACAAAATTCATATTATTTAATTTAAGACATCCTTACACATATACTTTATTTATATCCTTATAAACAACTGGTAGTACTGGTACTTATAATAATATCTAAAATGTTTGAACTGAGACAAATACCTGTCATTGAAGATATCTTTTCTATATATTGTGTTCTGACATTTCTATTTCTTCTAGAGTTTTCAATGCCTTTACTGCATTTGCAATTTGGAGTTTCGTCTGCTCATTGTCGATACCTCCTAAAAAGTATAATACACCGTGAGTAATAATGCAATTTGTTACAAATAGTCGAAAAGTATCAAACTGTTTTAGTAGAAATTCAAAAAACTAACCTAAAATTGTAATAATTGAATCCAGTCGTCGTATTTTCTCTGCAGATTTCTGATTTATATCACTTTTTATGTCTTTGAACTTGTCAATCATATTAAATAGAAGCCTCCTCGTCGAACTAGTAATTGTTTTCGGCATTATTTTAGACAAAACCAATGAAAATAAGATGCACGTAAACAAAAGTACGAAACGTCAATGTGACAATTTTGACAGTCTTGAAATGTTGCCATGTAAAAAGTTTAATAAATAATTCGTGGTCAGCTTTCGTTGGCCAGACTCTAGCCTCGCGGTATCTATATCAGTAAATTGACGGATTTTTCTGACAGCATATGCTGCTGAACTTAGCCAACCTGCAAGAAATGTTAAATGAGGACCCCATTGTAGACTTGCATCGAGCGTGATCCCCAGGAAAACAGTTCTATCGACGAATAATATTGTCTCTTGATTCAATACTATCTCACAATCACTACTTTTGACATTTGGTAAAGAAAATTTGATGCACTTGGTTTTTTCCCATTTAATACTAAATTATTAGCAGTAAACCAACCAATTTTGGACCTGCAGTAGAGCGTTATTTACTTCGTCAAAATTTGTAGTACGTCTATCTACCTTAAAAATGAAGGAAGTATCGTCAGCAAATAACACCATTTGTGGTTGATTTTTTAATAAATGGAGTATAATTAAAGATCATTTATGTACATTAAAAATGGAAAGGACCTAATATCGAGCCTTGTGGAATACCCATTTTCACTTTTAAACCGAGTGAATTTATACCATTTATTTGAACTTGCTGTTTATCATTTAAATAAGATTTTACTAAACTAAGTGCAAGTTTTCCAAGTCCGTAATTCTCAAGTTTCAAAAGTAAGGCTTCGTGATCAACGCTATCAAATGCCTTGGAGAGGTCACAAAAGATTCCTATGGCGTCTGAGGCCTCTTCCCACGCGTTAAAAATGTGTCTTAATAATGGTACACCGGCGTTGGTCGTGCAACGTCCTTTGGTGAAACCATACTGTTGTTTGTGAAGGATTTTATTCATGTTAAAATGATTGAGCATTTGATTAAGCATTACCTTTTCAAACACCTTACTGAAAACCGGCAACATGGTTACGGCTCTATAATTATTGGTGTCTTTACTGTCCCCGGATTTGAAAAGTGGTATTACCTTACTGTATTTCATTAAATCCGGGAAAACTCCTTGATCTACACACAAATTAAATATTGAGGCTAAGTAAGGCGCTATAGTCTCAATTATACAGGTACACACTTTAATAGACATTCCCCAAAGATCTTCGGTTAATTTGATCTTGATTTGCTTAAAAGCTTTTATTACTGTTAGAGAGTTAATATGCTTAAAGTTAAATTCAATCGGGCAGGCCAAAACGTTCGCCTTTACTAAATCAAAAGAGAGCGAGGGCGATGAATTTAAGGCGCCACCCCGAGCAAAACGCCGCGCAAGCCGTTTTTGTGCAGTTTTTAGGAGCTATCTACTTGTTATTTAAAATAAATATCAACTAATAAAAAATACATTAAATTTCTACATAGTCTTGATTCTATAATTACTGTTTTATTTTTTATTTTTATTGAGTATATCTTTAATAAATCTCATAACAACGAAACCCTAGAAATGATAAATAGTGATTGATAACATGCATCTCCTCGTAAAGTAAACATTATTTAATTTTGCTACTGACACTAATGGATAGACAATTTAATAATGAGCATTTTGTCCCGATTTTTTTTTCCAAAAGACAATTTTTTTATTTTATACAGATTTTATTCTAAAATGTGGGCGTATTTACTACTGTAACTCATGCGCCCCAAATCGGAATTCAGTGTGCCGCCAGCTCTCGAGGGTGCAACTCGTGCCGTTTGTCACCGCATCGCCGCTTCGCCGTCGGCTAGCGCACTTGCTTGCTTACGTAACATATTATATGTATAGATTATGGGGTTCATTCATAAACGTTGCTTAAAGATATAAAAGATATAGTAAGTAATGATTAGCGACTGTTTAGCCATACATTTTTGACGTTTGAACGTCACTTAACTTTAAACAACGTTTATGAATAAACCCCATAATCTATACATATAATATGTTACGTAAGCAAGCAAGTGCGCTAGCCGACGGCGAAGCGGCGATGCGGTGACAAACGGCTACTCATTACTTAACTTTAAGTTTAAAGTTAAGTAATGATTAGCGACTGTTTAACCATACATTTGGCGAAGCCTGGTTGCGAGTTTAGACTAATCCTATAGAGGATTAGTCTAAACTCGCAACCAGCTTCGCCAAACGCCGCGAGATCCGCGACTGGATTCCAGAGACGAAAATACTTGCATAGGAAATCGATACGTATCGTTTTTGCGAAAAAATAATACTTTGAAACTCATTTTTTTTTTTTTTGTACATACGTTTGTGCAGATTTTTTTTTTTGTTTGTAAATTATTTGTTAGTCGGAGCAAATACTTTAAAAACAAAACAAAGAATAGAATAGAATAGAATAGAATAGCATTTATTTGCAAATATGGGTTATACATAAGTAGGTAGTAGTAGGTTTTCATCAGAATTCTGCCATATTTCACCATTCAGCATGCAAACATTTTCATAATATAAAATTGTTAAAATTTAAACTCTTGTTGGAACATTAAATTAGTTATGTCATTCTCATTAAATAAAATTATTAAAATTCAAATATTCATTTAAAAAAAAATAAAAAATAAAAATTGTCAGTAACAGTAGGTATACAAATCGTGGTCCGAAGATAAATAAACAAACAAACATCAAAATTCCAGGTCATAGACAATACACCATAAATATTCCTTAAGCAAAACAATAATTAATTAATTAAAAATTCGAGGTAGTCTGATAAAAATTGTCCATTAAAAACTCAGTTACACTGTAATATGCTTTATCTATTAACAATTTACGAAGTGTACTTTTGAATTGTAACGTTTTTAAGTCTTTCCATGCACTTGGCAATTTATTATAAACAACTGGGGCCATGCAATAAATACTTTTGCGCATCATAGTGGTTTGCCACGGTACATTATTTAATTTTGAATTGTCACGTCTGTTTCTTGGGTATACATCGGCCAAACGTTCAAAACGATTTGGATTGTTCTTCACAAACATAGCCACTTCAAGAATATAGATACACGGAAGGGTCAATATGTTGTACTGCTTGAAATATGGCTTGCAACTGTCGGTGGTTTTTAGTTTAAACATTGACCGGAGACATCTTTTTTGAGCCTTAAATGCTGTCTCTTTGTCGGTGGAGTTCGCCCAGAAAATGACACCATAGCGTAAATAAGATTCAGCAATACCGTAGTACGCCGCAAGAAGTGTTTTTGTATCCACTATGGAGGATAGTCTATGTAAAGCAAATGCAGACGAACTCAATTTTTTACACAACCTGTCAATATGTGCTTTCCAGTTTAAACTGCAGTCTATTTGTAATCCTAAAAATTTGGTATCAGTTACTTCATCAATGTCGTTATTTTTATAGTGTATGTTAAGGTTAGGTACACGAGGCATACGTTGTCTAAAGTGCATTATCATAGTCTTACTTAAATTTATATTCAAATTATTCTTATCTAGATATTTAATCAAATTGTCAAGAGAATCATTTATGTCCGTTTCATATGTATTTACGTTTTTACACGGGATCGTAATGGTACTATCATCAGCAAACATAGTCAAGGGATGTTCAATGGACGTGGGCATATCATTTACATATAATATAAATCCAAACGGGCCCACAACGCTTCCCTGTGGAACACCGAATGTAATTTTGCGTTCTCGTGACCGTGATATCTCTTCATGTTTATTAATTACATTGATGCGACTAATTTCGGTTATCTGTGTTCTGTTTTCTAAATACGATTTCATTAGTTCGAGTACGTTGCCTCTTATGCCGTAGGCTTCTAACTTATTTAACAATGTATTATGATGGACATAATCGAAAGCCTGCGTCATATCGCAAAATATGGCACATATGGGGAATCGTTTATCCACATTTCTAATAATCGGAAACAAAAAGTCATAAATTGCCATATCGATGGTTCTATGCTGCCTAAATCCTTTTTGTTCTTCACATAATATGTTATTCTTTTCACTTAAATTAGCTAACTGTTTGTAAATGTACTTTTCGAATACCTTTGAGATGACTGGTATGAGTGAGATGGGTCTATAATTTTCCATCAAGTCCTTATCTGCTTTCTTAAATAGAGGTTTTATTATGGATATTTTTAATGCTTCTGGATATACACCCGTACATATACTGAGGTTGATTAAGTGGCTCAGATGACTGCATATCTCGACTGATACTGACTTTATTATTTTAGTGGCGATCCCATCAAAACCCACACTACCAGTGTTTTTTAATGACATTATTAATTTATGTATGTCGTATGGGGTGCTGGGAGCCATAAACATTGATTTAGGACTTCTTGATATAATGGATGCTTTTGGTTTATATTCAGCATCTAATTTTGGATGAATTTTATCGACAAAAAAGTCATTAAAAGCATTAGCGATATCCAATGGTTTGTGGATAGTTCGATTACCAGTTCTTAGTCTTTCAATTTGCTGTTTAGGGATATTGTTATTTGTCCGATTAATTATTTGCCAAGTAGTCTTAGATTTATTTTTTGATTGTTGTATTTTGTAATTATTCTGTGCTTTCTGTGTTAGATTAATAATTTTACTGTACAATTTAGAATAAGTAGCAAATTTATTTTTATTTTCATGGTTACGATTCAATCTAAATTGCCATAAGAGTTTTGTTTTTTTCTTACTGAACAATTTAACACCATTTGATAGCCATTTGGGCTTATTAAATGTGTTGATTTTGATTTCCTTGAACGGGAAGCATAAATCATAGAACAATTTAAACGTGTTGATAAACTCATTATAAGCCAAATTAGGATCTTCAGTTAGATATATCTCTGAAAATTTTAGATTGTTTATACAGTTTTTGAATTTCGTTATATTTTCGTTGCAGTAATCCCTTCTAGTTATATGCCAGTATTTTATTCTACATACAGTGGGTACTGGACATTGAAGCAGCTGAGCTATATGGTCAGACAATGCAAATTCCAAGACGTCTGTTTTCACAGATTTTTTAAAGTTATGCGCAAAATTATCTATACATGTCTTACTAGCCATTCGAGTCGGTTGTTTAAGAGCAAGTTTTAAGTTGTAATTTAGTAACATACACTCCAGTGCAACTGAATTTCCATTCGGTTTTAAAATATCGATATTAAAATCGCCTGCAATAACAATATTCTTATTAAGCCGGTTGGATACATCTTTGAGTAGTAATTCAAGTTTATTAAAACATTCAGTTATATTCTTAGTATTTGGTACTCTATAGAGACATATGATTATCAATTTATAATTAATTAGCTCAATACCACAACACTCAAAAACCCCTGGTGATGACAATCTAGCTATTTGAGGTATTTCTTTCCATTGGTGACAATTACTAATAATAATACACGCTCCCCCTCTCTTTTTATCCTGTCTACTATAGCATGCAGCCAAGCTGTAGTTTGGTATGCATAGTTGTTTTTCGAGTCCCTTCATGATGAAATGCTCGGTAATACATACTACATCCACATTTATATTTTTATCACAAAGTTCATTTAAACATACCGTAAGTGCATTTGATTTATTTAACAAACCTGCAATATTTTGGTGTAGAATGCTAATAAATTTATTGGAGAAAAAACAATTCTTTTGGCTCATTTATTGTATTAATAAGCGTGTTTTCCTCTAGAATTTCCAGTTGAAGGTTGTACAAGTCCTCAAAGATAGTTCTCATGGCGTAGTCTTTTAAAGCTCCCGATCTTGTATACGTAGAATGATGATAGCTTAGGTTCAAATTAGAGTCCAGGATATATGCGTATTGATGCGTAAAATTGTCTAAACACAGCATGTTAATGAAAGTTTCTAGTCGTGAATTATATAAAATATTGAAGTTATTGTTAAATTTAAAGGTTGGCAATGTAATAATTATATTTGTGTTTTGCATATCCAGCAATGTGTTTTTCATGCATGTTATTATGTTAAAGTAACATTTTGTAGTTTTAAAATCTTCCTCACCGATCATAATTATACAGTAATCATTCTTAGTATAATATCTGAGTTTTAACTGAATATCACGTAAAAGATGCATAATACTTGCGCCCGGTGTAAGATAATGACATATTTGATATCTGTCCTGAAAGTAATCTTCTGCTAAACCTAATATATTCTTATTAGTTTTATTAGTACTAATAATACATAGGTTATTGTTCAATTTATTTTTGTTTGTTTGTGTATTCTGCTTTGTCCCTTGCACATTCGCAGCTTTCGTCGCCATCTGTGGACTGGAATGTGTACTAATATTTTGCTGTCCATCATCACTTTTAGTCACTTTTTCTGTCATTGATAAGTCCGAATCAGTTTGCGTTTCTTTATTATTACACCCCGCTTTTTTGGTTTGTTTTTTCACCGTTTTTTTAGGTGTTGGAGATTTAGATGTACTTGTACTAGCTATTTGTTTATAGAGGGAATTCTTCCGACTTAGATTTTCAATTTCCTTCTTTAGGTTTGCGTTTTCAAGACTTAATGCGTCTATTTCTCCATTTGCACCACATAATTTCATTGTGAGCTCCTCAATTTGTTTCTTTAATTGAGTAACTAAATCAATTTCATCATCCGATAAATCTGGCATACTGCATGCAGTGCCATCTAGAGTGGAATTTGCAACACTGTCATGTAAGTTAATATCGGTGGTCGAACGCGCGCGTGCGCGTCTCATGGTGACGTTTTTGGTTCCGCTCATAGTTCAGCTATTTGTCGCTAGATGTCTTTTAAATGAAGTCGATAAAACAGTTTAGGCTTTAGTTCAGCTACTGTCCGCTTGAAGCGCTGACAAGAATTTTAAAATGTAGAAAGAAAAAACCGTCATCCCTTATCGTTCACCATAGTTTTATCACAATAAAAAGTATGTAATGTCACTGCTTAGCGATGAACAGAACTTACTGATGCGACGTAGAATTTTTCGTGGTAATATTTGGTAGAATTGTACTTATTTAATATTTTTAATTGTTTATGCACTGTAACTTTGTTTATAACGTTTGTTTACATCTAAACTGAGATTGTTCTTCAAAATAACACTTGTACGATATATTTATCGGTTAATGTTCACTTTAACTCACAATACGTAATTAGTAATTTGGTATTTATAATTAAATCAATTTATTAAAAACTTTCGGTAAGGAACTCAGTGTTTACGCGACGACAGCGCCGTGGCAGAATCAAAAAATCAAAAAATCTCTCATCAAAAAATCTCTTTATAATATTATTAAGTTTTCGAGGGTGCTAAAGCCGATAGCGAGGTCAAAATTCAAATCCAAAATGGCGGCTTCAAAATTTTCAAATTTTCCATCATGGGTATCGATTTCATGGTTTTCGAGGGTGCTAAAGCCGATAGTGAGGTCAAAATTAAAATCCAAAAAGGCGGCTTCGAAAATTTTCAAATTTTCCATCATGGGTATCGATTTTATGGTTTTCGAGGGTTTTAAAGCCGATAATGAGGTCAAAATTAAAATCCAAAATGGCGGCTTCGAAAATTTTCAAATTTTCCATCATGGGTATCGATTTTATGGTTTTCGAGGGTGCTAAAGCCGATAATGAGGTCAAAATTAAAATCCAAAATGGCGGCTTTGAGAATTTTCAATTTTCCATCATGGGTATAGACTTCATGGTTTTCGAGGGTGCTAAAACCGATAGTGAGGTCAAAATTAAAATCCAAAAAGGCGGCTTCGAAAATTTTCAATTTTCCATCATGGGTATCGATTTCATGGTGATTTTCATGGTTTCATGGTTTCAACACCAACGAGGGAAAAAAATTATGGTGGCTCCGTCTTGATTTTTGATTTTGACTACATTATAGTTATCGGCAATTTTTGTTACAGAGAAAGTCTCGTGGAGTCGCATAACGCTTTTTCGTTCTAAAAATTAGAAAGAATTAGAAAGTAATATTCATGGACGTGTAATCACTGAATTTATGTGACCGCGCTATATTTAGTGATTGGGCAACACCAGGTATTTACAAAAGTAGGCAGAGGTTATATGAATTGTATCATGAAAAAACATATAACCATGATGAAACTTTTAAAGAATTTGTTAAAAATTATTCTAAAACTTTTAAAAGAGCCTGTTCCTCAGCAAAAGCCATACATATTAAAAATAAAATAAAATCTTCTGGTAATAAAATTAAAACAACTTGGAATATTATTAATTCAGAAACGGGAAGAACGACAGTGCGGAATCGTGACTTCCATCTAAAAATCAATGATGTAGATATTAAAGCAGACGTGGAGGTGGCAGCTGAGTTTGAAAATTTCTTTACTAATATTCCCATTTTAACAACCAAAACTCTGTCATCGTCGTCCTCTACTTCTGCTTACTCAATACTAAAAGAATGTCTACCAGAATGTGATCAGCACTTTAAATTCACAATTGTTACCGCTAAAGACATAATAGAAACTTTTAAAGACCTTGATGTAAAAAAACTGCTGACCTTTGGGGATTATCAGTACATAACATGTCTTCAATAATTGATGTTATTTCACCGTTTTTAACAATTGTCTTTAATTCTTGTATTTCGTCTGGTGTATTTCCTGATCTGATGAAACTTAGCAAAGTGATTCCACTGTTCAAATCTGGCAGCACAACTGATCCCACGAATTTTCGGCCTATTTCGATATTACCTACATTAAGCAAAATCTTTGAAAAATTAATTTTAAAACAAATGTTAGGACATTTCAATTTACATAATTTACTTCATTTGAAACAGTTTGGTTTTACAAAGGGTCGTTCAACTACAGACGCGGGCGTGGAATTACTTAAGAGCATATTCGAGGCCTGGGAGGAGTCGCAGGATGCTCTTGGCATTTTCTGCGACTTGTCTAAGGCCTTCGATTGCGTACATCATGATACACTCATCAGGAAACTGCATCACTATGGTATGAGGGACAGGGCTCTCGACCTTCTGACTTCTTATCTGAACAACAGAATTCAGAAGGTTGATGTTAATGGCAAGAGATCTGCAGGATCTGCGGTCACTATGGGCGTTCCGCAGGGTTCAATTCTAGGTCCTTTCTGGTTTTTATTTACATAAATGACTTACCTTATCACATAAGGGACAATCACAAGATTGTGTTATTCGCAGATGACACTTCCCTCATTTTTAAAATCAAACGTCAGTTAGTCAACTTTGAACAAGTTAACGATGCACTCTCTAAAGTTGTTCATTGGTTTAATGTAAATAATCTTCTCCTGAACGAAAAAAAGACTAAATTCATTAAATTTTCAACGCGAAATGTCAGGCAGCTAACTACTAATGTTCAACTTAATGGAATAGATTTGGACCCTGTTGAGTCGACGGTTTTTCTTGGAATAACGATTGATGGTAAATTACAATGGGGCCCACACATAGAAAAATTGTCAGGAAGGCTAAGTTCGGCCGCCTATGCTGTTAAAAAAATTCGACAGATAACTGATTTAGATACTGCCAGAATTTATTTATTTTAGTTATTTTCATAGTCTTATGTCATATGGGATTCTTCTCTGGGGAACCTGTGCGGATATTAATACAATCTTTGTTTTACAGAAAAGGGCTGTTCGAGCCATTTATAACCTTGGTGCAAGAGATTCCCTTCGGGAAAAATTTAAAGAAATAGATATTCTGACTGTAGCCTCTCAATATATATTTGAAAATCTATTGTATGTACACAAAAATATATCAAATTTTAAGAAAATGTCCGATATTCATAGTCTAAATACCAGAAATAAACACAATCTTGCTGTACATCGCACTCGCCTCCACAGAGTAGGCAACTCATTCATGGGTCAATGTATACGCTTTTACAACAAACTTCCCATTGAAATTCGAAACTTACCCATTAAACGATTTAAAAGCTGTATTAAAACCAAACTTTGCAAAAAAGGATACTATAACATTTCTGATTATTTAGAAGACAAAAAAGCTTGGGATTGAACTGTTCGCTCTGCTTAAAGCCGTTTGATTAAACCGTAAAACTTGACATTTTAATAATTATACAACGTTTTATATACATACCTAATTATTGACATTATTAAATATTATATACAAAATGACATGAATATTTACTTTGAAAAGTATTACATATATTACTTTAATTATTGTGAATGTGAGCACTATGTGGGTCATTTGTTTTCTTTAAGATTGTCTCTTTTTCCTCTTTCTCAAGTATTTTTAATGATGGTCTGGATTTTTGAGTACTTTATGCGGCCTACCCAAATGTCCTTTCTTTGGTATTGTTCGTCGAGTCGTTGAGCTCCTTAAATCCTGAGTTGAGCTACACGTTTACTGACAAATGCTTGCACTGACTGGACAGGTCCACTCAAAATTGTGTGGTTCTTTCCTCAAAAGACCATTTCAGACACGGATCTACATGGTCCTCACATGATCTGACCAAGATTATGTCTGGACTTTAAAAGAGACTTTGACCCCTGAGTTTGTTTCGCCATTTCTTCTCAGGGATGGTCAGATAGGAAATGTCGACTTCCTCAAGCTTGTTTTTATATTTTTTATATGACGTGTAAAAGTGATTCCGATATCCTATTTACAGAATAAACGATTTCATTTCATTTCATTTCATTTCATTATGATCAAAATTACTTAGGCGCACCGTTTCTTTCATTCATAGAAATAATATATATTTTTATTCAATGCCGCGTCCGTGTATTCGAAGATCTTTGATTTTTACTAGTCACAGTTTCATAATTCGTAAGTTGTTCGCCAGACGGCGCTTATAATTTTTACTAAATATAATAAGTATTGTAGAGGTGGGGTGCGGCAAAGAGGGAACGAATGCGCAAGTTCATTTGCTCAGGGTACGGCAGTAAGGTTTCAGTTGTTTTAAGTGGGATATTGGTAAATAAAACAAATTCTTGCGCAACTACTTTGTTATCGCAAATGAGACCACATTACGTCTAAAGTGTATAATCAGAATTATGCTTTTCGTTCCTATTTGTTTCATTATTGATAATTTTCCAAACCGCCTTTATTTTATTGTCTACTGATTTAATCTTGTTGCTAATGAATAAGGCTTTAGCTGCCTTAAAAGTGTTCTTAAAAATTCTAGAGTAAGTAGGAACATATTGATTAAAAATTTGGGGGTCTATAAACGCACACTATAACATGCTTATCTAGCTCAACACAAGATAGCTCAATGCTATGTTCTACCGATTGTTCTACTATGTCTTTACGAGTTTTTGATTTAATATTACTAAACCACCACGCAGCACTGATTTTCGATTAAAACAACTGGCCATGATCTTCATGATCTTTTAACTAATGCATGCTCAGTTAAACAAATAATGTCAAACATTGTTTTTTCTAAAAATAAAACAATATCCAATTGTTTGGAAGAAAAACCTTGAATATTTTGGTGAAATAATTTCAAGGATTTCTGCTTAGCCCCTTTTCTACAGTTAACTATTATTACTACGAGTAGTGCTAGAAAATACCTTTTTGCTATTAAGTGCAACTATACTGTTAGTGGTACCTTCTGTTGTCTTACAAACTAGTTTAAATTATTTGAGCTAACCACCATAATTATTATTAGTACTATTACTAATTGTGGTGCTAATTGTAGATGACTTCGACATAGTAATTATGTTTGGGTTAATATTAAAAGCTAATAGCCTAGCTATTTAACGTCTAAAACTAATGGGCAGATACACAGTATCCCTAGTCGAGCTTAGCTTATCAACAAAAATGTTAGTGTCAAAATATGTATTGAATTTTTGATGGTATTGTTTAATGATTACGAGTATATTTTTTGTCTATTATGTGTTTCTCGTTGTTTTTATGCTTTGTCTGAAGGTCGAAAGTGTGACTGTCATTGACATAATATATTACTCTTTTGAAATAATTGGTAACTGCCTACCTGACCACCACAACCCGGAAAATGGGTAATATGATAGTGGGCGTAGTCGCAGTCGAATTTCTTAATTTCAGTTTTACCGATAATTAGTGTATGGTAAGTAAAAATTTGTGCATCCAACCATTGGGGAGCTATTCAAGAAAAACTGTTTCCGCTGGAACTACGTCATCCTAGCGGCACTTTTTTTTTCTATGGACAGGTCCATAAAAAAAAAAAAAAACTAATAATTTGTGTGTAGCGAGAAGTAAATGTGTATGTATAAATGAAATTTGTGTGTCATAAAACTGCGAAGATATTCAAGTTTCCGCTGCGCTGACGTTTGGCTATTTGATGAAAATCATATAAAACGGTTTACAACTGGATCACTATATTGTATGACATACGATTGTAGAAAATTTTAATGGAAAAGCAAAATGAAACATATTAAGGTTTAAGACTTTATTTCTCATAAAGAATTGCATACATAATTCACTTACTGAGAAACAATATCTAAAACTAAGATTAATAATTAGAGCGCACAGAGGCACGTATATAAAATAACAAAACAAAATAGCAAAAAACGAAAAAAAAAAATTATGTGGGTAAACAGATAACTTACACTCGATCGTAAGTTAACCAAGCACAACATGGATGTATGAATTTGAGTTTTTACTAGATGTGGAATTGATGGCATTCTCTGTTATTAGCAATTTTACTAATATAAGACTATTTTATTTTTAGTTTATTATTCTATTTATATATATTGGGTACTTATATGGTTTATAAAACATTTTGAGTATTGGATTTTATTTGTTTTTGTTTAATTAAAGTTATTACTAATGTATATTTTTCTTATCTTTATATTGTGTGTATTTTATTTATGTTAATAAACATATTTAAAAAAAAAAAAAACACATATTTGTATGTATTAACTGTGTGAGTTTTTAGTAGCTTTTTAAACCGGCCATAACTTTGTTCTTTTTTTATTAATGATGGTAATTTATTATAAATTGTAACCCGCAAACTCCAAATTTCTTCTTCCATAGTTAGTTCGAGGAGGGCGGGTCACTAAGTAACTAGCACGTCTTAAGTTAATCTTTCGTGTTTGTTGTTTCGTTACAAATATTATATTGGAATGGATTTCCTTAATTAATATTTTACGTATTAGAATACATGTGTAGTATATGTACGTTTGTTTTATATTCATTATTTTTGTTTCATCGTATATCTTTTCAGTAGGTGTCCGAAATTTATAGTTAAATAAAAAAATTACTAATCTATTCTGAACTCGTTGAATTGGATCTATAATAGTCTTCGCTGCAATACCCCAGATTTCAATGAGGTAGTCGATATGAGGCTTAACCAGAGAATTATAGATAAGATATCGTACTTTTCGAGGGAGACACTTTGTTATATTGCATAGTGCCCCTGTGAGTGAACTTAGTTTAAGATTAATTTTTTCTAGGTGCGGCTTCCAAGTTACGTTACTATCTAAAATAAGTCCGAGATATTTTTCTTTAGGTTTTCGTTCAAGTAGTTGGCCGTCTATTTTAAGTTCGAAATTATCATTTTTTTTTTTTAATTTTGCTGCAAACATTACATAATTTGTTTTTGTAATATTAATAGTTAAAAGATTTGACTGAAACCACTTATTGAACAGATTAAGATCATTCTGAGCGTCGGCTATTATAGTTTCCAAAGTAAAAGAGACTTGTGTCGTCTGCATAAAGGGAGATATCTCCTTTGATATTCCAATATTTAGTCTATTAATGCAACAATTCACATGTCAAATTTCAGGTCATTACACTAAATAATTAAATATAATAAAAATACCTGAACAACTCCAATACATGGATAAATCGACCAAGTTTGAATGGCTACCAAAAAGCGGGCCTGCAGTATAAAGAGCTAACGTTCTAAAATTACCAGTGTTGTACCATTATTGAATTGGTACAGATGGGCATACAATTCTTTAACAAGTAACTAATAGACTAATAACTTTCGTGATATTGTTGTAGGTAACTTGTTTTTTTCTTAAAATTACGAAATTATTTCAATAATCGGATGTCTTACAATATAGTGATCCAGTTGTAGTAAATTATGCCATAGCTCATTATTTACTAAGAGCACATAATTGAAACTTGGCAGGACATTGTAGACCCTTAAAAGATACAAATAAACGTTATAAGTTAGGCTCTAGAGTTACTATTTTAAGCACTTGGACCTAATAACGTTATTTTAGTTTTACGTGTATATCTTCTGAACGGTATGTTTTTTTCAAATTCTGTTTTCACAAATGTTACACACAAATTCAAAGCTACGTGCGTAAAAAATTACAACTCTCCACTAAACCGTTTTATATGATTTTCATCAAATGGCCAAACGTCAGCGCAGCGTAAACCTGAATATCTTCGCAGTTTTATGACACACAAATTTCATTTATACATACACATTTACCTCTCGCTACACACTAATTATTAGATGTATTTTTTTCTAGTAGGTCCATAAAAAAAAGAGCCGCTAGGATGACGTAGTTTCAGCAGAAACAGTTTTTCCTGAATAGCTCCCCAATGGTTGGATGCACAAATTTTTACTTACCATACACTAATTATCGGTAAAACTGAAATTAAGAAATTCGACACTTTTCCGCTGCGACTACGCACACAATATGATATCCCTTGATAGGAAGACGCTCCTGATTCTATGACTTGTGCCATTATTTGTTGAGCCGTGACGAAGACAAGAATGAAGAAGTAGTAACTCAAAAAGCAGCAGGGGTAGCTAACGGCCGAGGTAACTCACGGACACGGACCTGCAGTGCTATTTTTGTAGAAATCTTACCGTGAAAATCTAGGTGAAGTGAGCTTGAATTAATGAGCTGTCAATAGTGTCAATCCCTAGTCTCAGGTGGAATGACAGGTCACTTCGAGATCACTTCACCTAAGGTTTCACGGTGAGATTTTTACAGAATCGACCGGCTGGATGCCTTCTGCAAAGCTTGATATTTTGGATTATTACTACCTCAACCTAGTCTAATTCTTTTTAAATTTACTTTCTTTATATAATCTTATTATCAACTTATAATTGGGACAGCATATATAAAAACTGATTTCCTAACCAGATTTTACCCGCCATCATACCACCATCATAGGTTTAGCTTTCTCAATAAAGCATCAATTTTAATTACGTTTGATATTGCAGTGTTTCGCAGCGAACATTTACAGATATATCGAAAATATTTGCTCACTCGCATATTCCCGGCAGTCATTACAGGAAGCGACTACACCGGCGCTGCACCGCGCCTCCGAGAGCGGTATCTGTGTAATATATCTAAGTGTTAGCTCGCGTCTGCTTGCGGGAGTTAACTCAACACTCCGAGTTGTAGGAAAACTTCGACTTCGTAGGCCGACGTCTCTAGTCTCTGCCAATCATACTTGTGACAGTCTCATTACAGAACTAAAGAGAAATTATACGCTACAAGTTTGTACTGTGTTCTTGCATGTAAGTCTGTAGCCTAAGAGTCAAGCTGACCATATGCTTCTCCATCAACGACAAACTATCACGAGTAATCGCGCGTGACCGCACGGGCCGCACGTCGCCGCACAGCCCCTGACGGCTCCGCACGCCTCCGGACAACACCGACCGACGCTAATCTCACTTATCTGATGGAAATAGGGCGGCCAGTTAGTTTCAACTAGCGTGATGTGCTTGCAATGCAAACTGTGTGAGCAGGGAGGTACTCTGTGTCCCACTACTGCCGCTGGCTTGTAATAGGATGGGTCCTGCTTGTAAATTACGTTATCAAACTATGCTCTTTCAGTTCATTTGTTGTTACCTACTACATGATTGTTAAATTACAGGTATAATGCAAAAGACTGATAATAATATTCGCCTTTATACGTTATGTTTCTTTTTCTGTGGCATTCGACTAGCTAGTATTTTTTTGAAATTGATGGTAAATATTCTCAAATCTATGTAAATTAAATAATAATTTAGTGAAAAGTAAATTATAAGTATAAAGTCATGTTTCAAAAATGATGATATTATTTTTTAATTACTTACATACAATTTTACACCGCGAATTAACAGAGTGGCTGTATAAAAAGTTGGAACATGGCTTGCATAGTTTTTAAATTTTTTGACAGCAGGGAAAACCGTTTGCCAGGGACGAAAAGTACTGTTTTCATCCCTCTGATCAGGTAACTTCAAGCGTACTTTCCAAGTATGAGAAATTAAAAATAAATTTATTCTCTGCATTTCCTGACCTTGTAACTTTTGGTGGCGCGGCAAAACCACCAAAACTTCATTATATTTCATTATTCGTTGAGGTACAATTATTTTCATTACACGTACCGAATAGTACATAAACGGTACAATTTATCTAGAAAACTGTTTTTTTTTTTAATTTTCCCCTGTGGCGCGGCCGGGGAGTTTCACACCATAATTGTTCATGTGTGTAAAGCAATATTCCCTTAAGTCAAGTCCAATGTATTTGATTATACGGCATTGTGATTTGTTGATGGTGATGGTGGATTTTTTTTTATTGAAAAGTGTAATCGCTTAACTTAGAAAGATAACGACGATGGACGATTGGCGCCAGCGTCCCCAAAATTTAAACTTAATTAACAGACTTGAGACATCTCATTTAAGAGGTCTGTGTTTCGTGATAATTCTTTACTATTGCGACGATCGACAAAAGTATGGGATTTTTCGGGAAAAGAAGGAAAGGTAATCGTATTTTATTTTTGAATAATCAAACTTATTTTGTACGACAGTATCGTACAAAATAAGTTTGATTATTCAAAAATAAGTGAAAATCGTATTGGTTTTTACTTCACGTACTTCATATTGTATTTTATTTTCCATGACATAACATATTCACGCTTTTATGTCCCGTAGGTGTAGGTAGAGATTTTTTACCTACAACCCGATTTCTAAACTTAATCAAACGATTGTTGACGCCACCAGATTGATGAATATGCGCATAGGAGCGTGAATGAGTGCATGAAAAAAATGTGTGTTGTTAAAGAATCCATAAATGAAAGCTCTTAAATTGGCTAGCATGAATACATAATGTTAATTCTACCAAGAGCAGAGTCTTTCTTAATCCCGAGACGCCCTCCGACCTGTTGTCCTCGGTAGGAACTTCGTGGTAAAACAAATTGTTCGGAAAGTCGTCTTTGATACAAAAATCAAAGACCGCCGAAAGTGTTGTTGCAGGAGGGCTTTCTAATCTATGTTAGAGATTGTTTTCTGACAAAACACGCTCTGGCTGTTTTCTAGGTGCCCTGCTAAATGGGTTACAGTTGAATGCCTCTAATTATTGTGGAACTCGGGAATTCTCCAAACAACTTCCGATGTTCTAATAACGGCCATTTCAATATATAACGACCACATTCTGTTTATTTTCAACAGAGACATGGCCTGGTTGATATATTTGCAGATAATATATTATATCGCTTTAACTGATTGACAATACTCAACATTGATGTGTGCATTAACGGTGAGTAATGTCAATCAGCTATAGCGAGGGGAACTACCCATTTATTAGTAACAGTATACTCCTCTCCCCTAACTCTCAAAGTCTCAGTATTGCCACCGTCTTCGACGTTAAACTGGATGACCATCCACCCACACCTGTTTACGTCCCAGCTGAAAGTATCCGTGGGTATTTCTTATTGCAATTTTCATTAGTCCTGCGGGTAGAATTTACAAATTATATTATATGTCATCATATATCTTGATAGTATGTGGACATGTTTAATATCTAATAATAATAATAACTCCACCGCCGTATCTCTACGTTGACCTCGTGGTGGGACTTGCGCGCTCCAAACTCTAGGTCTGTGCCGATAGAGTTTACTTTACCGTAGGTGAGGAGCCAGACCAAGAGAGATACAGAAACCCGCAGGGAAGTATATGGCGAGCTGGTGGGCAGTTGCGACCCCACGGACCCTATCTCCCGGGAGAAGTCATGTTCCTCATCTCTGGCTTGCCTTTATTGGCCGGCTGGAGTGAACACTGACTAGGAACTGAGCTCCCCCCTCATTTTTGCCTTTATTGGCCGGCAAAAAAGGCTCGGAGGAAGGAAGTATTCCAGTAAGTGCTGGTAGGGATCTTGACCATCTTCCGGGCTCTGGGATTATTCTGAGAGCCGTGGAATACCTCTCCACTCCTCAAGCACCTCAGGATATGTTGCCCCCTTGTCGCTACGTCACTATGTGCTAGCGACTGTTTTCGGGGGCCCATTATTGAGTGTGCAAGTCACCCCCTGTCATTTTATCCGTGTATAATAAAACATTGATCAGGCAGGGGCCATAGTCCTTCCATAGTTTTAGGTAACCATTTCTTTTTAACCACCCAAACCCATAGTCCAATATCTTTGTTTCCATATCCTGCAATAGTCCTACACCAACCGGGGGTTGTCCTTGGGTGCACTTGCATAGTGCGTACAGGGATAATCGTCGGTTGGTGCCTCATTTAATTAAAAAGCGTCTAACGGGCCTCTGCGAGTTGGCTTTGGCCCCTCGTATGCCTTACAAAGGTCCGAGACCCCAGGGTCCTGAGATGTGTAGACATATAAAAATAAAATAATAATAATAATAATAAATCATTTATTTTGGATTCATCCCACGATTACATCCATATTTGTTAATGTGAGCTTACAAACTAGTGATAATAATAATTTTATTAATAAGTGTTAAGTCCGGGTGGACTCCCCGATGATGGGGACAAACCACTATACGACTGCGTGCAGCCGTATCCAGCGAGCCAGCATCGGAGAGTCCCACCGGTCCGCCAGCGCGCAGGATGGTATTGTATAATAAGGGATCCCGTTGCGGATCTGGAAGCTCGGCTGATAATATGTTATCAACCTCTATGTTATCAATATTAGTATAGAAGGCCTTGGGTTCCTTAAAAACTTGGAAAACAAATAAAAATGCCCAAGAATAAGGACCGAGAAATAAACAAACTTGTTATTCTGCTATATAATCTGAACGCCAAGTCTAATGTCACTTTCATGAGGTCGACTCCACTCTCATTTGAATTTTTATAACAACAGTCGCTTTAAGTCCCAGACGGTTCATCTTTACTTGGAAAATACAATTTTATACTCCGAGCCGAAACAAATGTTTTTCAAATGTGCCTTCGGGCTAGACGCGAGCTAAAAACTAAATAGAACGGGTTGGAAAATCCAATGTGCATTACTACATAGGATTTTCAATAGATTTGCATACAAAGTTAAATATAAACCTATTTTCCTAAATCATTAGACCGTTTACGATATACATAAAAAAATCAAACAAACACATTCGCACACAAACCGTTTGAAGTTTAAAACCAGGGTATTACCAGTCATGGCAGTTTCTTGTGAACGAGTGAACAGACACAGATTATTAGATTATAAGTAGTATCACATGTTGTATCGAAGACTATGACGAGAAAGGATTACGAAAAGAATGTTTTGGTCGTTTGCAATTCGCTACTGCCAGTGGCTCGGTACCGTTACTAGCTCACTACAGCGGCATGCGGCACAGCCAGCGCCCCCTCGCGCACATTTACATGCAATCTCGTTTCAATTTTACCGAATGCGCCTTTCGCGTAATCCTCATACTCTCCAAATGGAACTTATTTCGTACGAATTCCGTAGGTACTAGTAATATTAAGGCTTTAGGTAAATATACTCGCGCTATATAACTTCGGAGACGAGTTTTTACTCGACAGACTAATTGAGTTCATCCCATTCTGTTGTAGGTACTGCTGTACGTGTACACTGAATGAATTTAATAATTCCGTGAACACGAAACAAAGACGAACCGCATGACAATGGAGTATTTCTCAGTAGTTCTGATGAGCCGATACCCGCTAAATGTTTAATGAATCGATCTCGTCCCGGACCGCACCGCACGGCCCTGCACCGCACCGCACCGCAACGCACCGCCCCGCGCCCCGCTCGGCTCCCGAGCCCACAATCAGCCAATCTATTTTGTCATTAACGTACTGCCACCTGCAGGCGGAGCGTTGAGTCGTTTGAGTGAATGGCGTTATGAAAGCTATTTAATTTGAATCATTGACCAAAGAGCGTGGCTGTACAACCGCGGGTACGGAAGTTTATAGGGACAGTCGAGCGCACGTCGCTGGTAACAATTTGACCTTGAGTTGGCCTAGTGCAGCATAGAGCTTCAATAGAATGTGAGGCCAGCTTATACTGGTTTTTTACAACTGCCGTGCGGCCTACTGCAACATATCATTTTATATTAGGTACTAATATGTACCATACCTAAGTACATTAAAACATTTACTTATTTATTTAAACTTTTCACACAATATATGTACAAAGGCGGACTTAATGCCATAGGCATTCTCTACCAGTCAACCAAGGGTAGTGAAGAGGTAAGATGACAGGTGCTCTAATTAATAGGGAGGAGAGGAGATAATAATAATAATAAAAATATTAAAAAGATAACAAATAAAATTGATACACAAGTACATAAATATGTTGTAAACTTATAATAGACATACATACATATTACTATAACGTATAAATACCTACTTATTATATATAATATATATATATACAAATTCAAGGGGAAGAGATGATTGGGTTGACTCTACACTATTTGTTATGAAAATAACTCTGCAATTTCCGCTTAAATGCATACCGACTGGTGGCCGTCCTCATACCCAGAAGAAGCGCATTCCAGAGAAGAATAGACTGAATATGAAAGGAAGAATGAACAAAGTCAGAAGTATGAGAAGGACATAGTAGGAGAAGATTGTTGGAAGAACGTAGATTCTTAGCGTGTGAAAAACATAGATATTGAAAGTGATACTTAAGATAAGAAGGAGGGGTGGGGAGTTGAGAAGGGAGAAAAGCGTGATCAAAGCACGCAAATTTCTTCTCTGACGAATAGACATCCATTTGAGCTCGACACATGGTCATATTTCCGCAGGTTGAATATGAACCGGATCCCATTATTGAGCAGTCTGTCGAGCTTATCTAGCAAAACCTCATTCAAGTCAAAGTAGCACACGTCACCATAGTCGATGATAGGGAAAATCAAAGTCTGCATAAGCATAGTTTTCGCCTTAGCGGGCAAAAGTTCTTCAGACGATACGGAGATCGCAGAGTACCGTTGACCCTTTGGCTAACACTAGAAACCTGGCGTTGCCAGCTAAGTGTCGAGTCAAGATGCAAACCGAGATCGTTCACCGAAGAGGTAAAGGGTATAACGGTACCATTGAAAATAATAGGAGGAAGAGAGCTGAGCGCCACCCTACCCATCATGCGCGAACTTCCAATTACAATGGCCTGACACTTTGAGGGGTTTACTGACACCCAAAAACTATCAGACCACTTCTTGACAGCATCTAAGTCTCGGTTTGCATCTGCTATAGCAACAACTTAGTTATGCGAGCCCTGTATCTTATCGTGTAAATAACGCAAATGGTAAATGGGAATGTAACACAAAGTGTGACAATTAGCGAGTTTTATTGATGTTGAGAGTGAGACTGATGTCAACTAATTAGTTCATAGTTTGTCGCATCAACTTGTTGCTTAGCGCACTGGTACCGAACTACCAACGGACATACCGGGAAAGTTGTGTTGGTGTACTCGTATTATATCGATGAAGTGGTCTATAGAAAACTTTAAGCAATGATTAAATCGTTTTATAAGGTAAACGGGGTAAACCTATTTACTACTGCTAGTAAAACTCTCACATATATGCGGACAACCTTATTTATTCAACGAAGATGAAAACAACTCAGCTTGGTAGCAACAAACGATCTGACATGACAAACGCCTCTACAACCATTACTCTCAACCCTCAGTGCGATACTTCACAGTCTCCGCCGGCTCTTTCGAAGGCTTAGCAAGAATGCATGGGTGTTGAAAGCCACCTATCCCTTATAACGGTATATCCCATGTAAGTTGGTGTTTAATACGTCAAAGTTTTCGGTAATAACTTTTAGTAGGATGAAATGATAGAATGAATAGATGAAACTATAGATGGACAACACGTTATTTAAAAGAACGGAAACGTGCGATTTAGAAGTACGCCTTGACTCGGACCTAGCGTTTCTTAATAACATCGTAAATGTTTGTAAAAAAGCCTATAGGAATCTAGGTTTCGTCCTAAGAAGAGCAGGGGGTTTTACAAGCATCGCTGCGCTAACTTCTTTGTACAATGAAGAAATTGAGAATTGATTGAATTGATTGATTGAGAATTGGTAAGAAGTCAGCTCGAACGGAACGCATTCATATTGGCTCCGCATGAAGCTAAATACAGTCTCATGCTGGAGCGTATCAACAAAATAAAATTAATTGGTTTCTGTACCTAAGGTGGTATGGTGTATATCAATTTTATCCATTGATGTATACAATTTTTTTTTTTTTTTTTTATAAAACTTTGCCCCACACTAGGAATTTCTCCTGTTTTGTGGGTGCGTTTACAAACATTTTAACTCACATACACAAACAGCCAGACCCGGAACAACTACTTGTAGGTCATACAAACATTTGTTCCGTGCGGGAATCGAACCCGCGACACGCAGCGCAGCAGTCAATCGCTTAACCACTGCATATAGGCATGGTGGGATACCTACAATAAATTGGAAACAAGGAGGGACATAGCTCTTGCTAGGTACCTATATTTTCACACTATTGCGAGGCAAGACTTCAAACCAAGATATAATATATTTATTTATTTAGTACATGGAGGACTTACAGCTAATAAAAACAAACAAAATAGGAAACCATAGTCACCAGAGAGCCAATTACAAATCCTCACGTATAGACATAGAATAGGTAATAATTTATGGTGAATGAAATAAACCTGTGTGTGCCCAACAAATCCAACAATTATGTTTTGCGAAGGCGACGGCCACGTCTATTGGCGGTGCCCAGTAGTATGACCAATCTACTGAGTACTCGTAAAGCCTCTATAACGCGTACCTTACGTGTACTTAATGACGTAGCAGACAGCATAGATCTTTTTTCTGGTTCTCTGAAAAACCACGATATACCTACATAATATGTAACTGTAATTTTAGCCACACACACTATTGGCATACACTATTGGATTAAGAAATTCCTGTAATGATAGTGATGATGAGTTAATTAATAAATAAATCCCTCTTGAACCTCCCAATTATGTAAATAGGCCTCGCTCACCACCCTGTCTGCAAACAAAGTCCATATGAATGGGTAACAGGAGACATAGTAACAGCTCTTTTAGCTGGATCACCTGTCCCTGTCCAATAAAGATGGAGTACATGGAGCTAATTGTTGCAATACATCGCTTTGGGCGGAGTGCACGCGCGCGGACACACTTCGTCTCTGTCACGCGCCACCCGCTAGTTTTATTGTGTCGCCGTAACGTTCCGCCCTAAACGTGTACCCAATACTCAAACAGTGAACTTACCTACGTGGAATTGTCGTGCCTGAAATGTTCCTACAATAATTCTTTCTACACAATAATATCTCGAAATACCAGCAATTCCCGAGCGAACCCTCTGTTTTCAAAAAAACATAACTTTGCAGGAATATGTACGTTCCCAGTGAGAATGTTATCCAGCTCCAAGTGTCGCACTAAATCATTTTTCACGAAAATATTTTTGGGTCACGTCGGTACACGGCGGCAGACCAAACATACTAACGTGCATACAAAGTGACCGCGCGTACTACCCCCGCGACAGCAAAACAAGCTGGCTAAAAGCCACCACGCATGCATATAAAGCAAGCAGCGATGTAGCGACAACAAAACAAGGTAACGAGGTTCTGCTAGCGGCAAAAAGCATGCATACATAAAAGGTGAGTAGCGATACCAAAGCAAACTGAGACCTGAGGCGATGACCACGCCGCATGGAAATTAGTAGTGAGCGATGCGTCCGCAGAGAACATGAGTATTCATAAGGTATGCCGCGCAGCGCACTTCTGGAAATTAAATAAACTAACATTCCGTTCACTAAAACACGTAATACCGAGCTAGTGACAGCAAACTAATAAGGTTAAAAACTGAAGCTCGTCATAGGTGGCAGCACTGTTTTTAGTCTCGAAACCACCATTGTTGTGTCAATCCCAAATTAAACGAAAACTAAATAAAAATGTATGTGATTCTATTACAATGTACCTGCACCACAAGAGCCTCTAATGAAAACAGATATGGTTACCTATTTCAAAAGACTTCAGGTTTAAAATGGATAGCACTGGAATGGCACTAGATAGCACTTAGTCTCGACAAATTATCGGGTTCCCATTTTTTCTTCGGAGAGCTTTCCTCCACAGTTTGCATCTTTTAAGAGCATTGGGAAATACATGGTGAAGCGAAATAAAAACTCACCACATTAAAACGTATAATAATTTAGTGATATTTAAAAAAAAATATAACAAAAATGTAAATAAACGTAAGTAAAAATTAACCCTCATTTGGGGCAGTCGGTACCTATATAATTATGATCAAAACAGTTGTCGAACAGATAATTTGGCCTAAATGAAGAGAGATTACGAGAAAACTGAAGGTACGTCAGATGTTAAATCTTAGTCACGCATTTAGTTTCCGAACCAAGGAATCTATTGCAAATAGTCTTCACCTATAAATATTAATTAATGTATACAAACTATTGTTAACATTTTAAAAGAGTAAGTATGGAGTTTCTTGCCCATTCTTCTCCATACATAACTACATTTTGGAAGGCGCAACTAGAATCAATTAACTATTCATGTAATTTTTGACGTTCAAAAGTGCATCTTCGTGCCTATTTGAAATAAATTATTTGACTTTGACTTTGAATCAGTTTTAAGTCCGTGAATCCTACATTACATAACCTTTCAAATTATTCATATCTTCTAATTGTAAGTTACCCCGATCAAAACAGCGGCGGCAAAACTACGGCGTTCCGCAGGGTAGCGTACTGGGACCGACTCTCCTATATCTATATCTTCTTCTTCTATTCTTCTATACATATAATAAATCTGTAGACGAGGAGTTTCTGCACATTGAAAATATATAAAAAAATGGGGTGTTAAAGAAAACAATACACACAGATGCTATTTCATCAATTTTTGGAATTTTTGTCTGTTTGTCTGTTTGTTATTGTTTGAACAGGTTCAACGTAAAAAGTACCATACCAATATGGTTAACCTTTATACTTAAATATTGTGTATATCTCGGGGTAGTTATTAGTTTTTGTTTCATCGCAATCGCGATATTATCAATTTAAAGTCTTTAAGAATTTAACTATTCAGTTAAAACACGTAACGACATCTAGGTACTAACCTAAAATGACACTATCGTGAACTCAAATAAGTTTGTGAGAGTGTAGTTTTCACACTGCGCGCGCTAACTTAACTCGATACATTGTGAATAGATTAATAACTCCCAATGACCCAATCAAAGGTTAGGCTAGTTAAAGTATTCAAAATGCGTTGTTAAATAGTTTAGTAGTAGTGCTCTAGGTGGCGCTATACTTAATTTATTTAACATGAAACAATAAAGATAATAAATATGCATTCCTTTAAAAACTATTTATCTTTATTATAATGTTTTTTGAAGTCTACATAGCTTACAGTGTTTGTTTGAGCGTTTTCCCATGCGTAATATTTTGAGAGTATCACTTTGTACTCGAAAGATGGCGTTGTTCTTTTAACGTCATTTTCTGAATCGTGGTGTCAAGATTTTCCGTGGAAGAATGATCCTCGCTGATGTATAAACTTAATTTTCAAAGAGAAGAGACAGATTGTGTCCTTGATCTTGACTTCTTCATCATTGTCTGATGTAATAAGTGTTTCGTTCCGCGTTGGTTTTGGGCTTAACACAGCTGATCTTCCAGTAGTAGTGGGTCGCTGTCGAATTTTTGACGGACGACCGTTTTCCGACGACGAAAACGGTTGCAAAAACGGTCATCGTTGCAACTGGTTTGAAGACGAACGACGAAATTTAATTGCGTTATAGTGAAATAGTTGCAGTTTCTTACAATTATCAACAGGTTTGATCGTCGCATCACGAACGACAGCATTGACAACTGGTAGGTAAGGTAAGGTTATACATTATCGACTGTATTTCATTAACATAAAGTTCACTTTCTATTGTAAGACTGTTTTGCAAACGAACGGAACGAGACGTATTGGCAACTGGTAATACATTATTGACTGTATTTCATTGACATAAAGTTCACTTTCTATAGCAAGGACTGTTTTTTAAACGAACGGACGACGACGCGACGGACGAGATAGTTGGCTCATTGCGATCTAGACTGTATTTTCATAGACGTAAAATAAAAAATCGCACTAAATAATTCGAAGACTGGTTTGTGCAACGAAGACTGTTGCAACCCAGGACGTAAAACGGTTTCATCGTCGCAGAACACAAAACGGTCTTTGAAAACGGTTAGTCGTCGCAACGCCCACTCCTATCTTCCAGCAAACAATTATTATTTTTTGATGTCGGTTAGCCTATAATACTTCTCAGAAATTCAAGTCCACATAAACTGGAACGGCACTCGGTTCATAGTCACCAATCTCCAACACAACGGCATCGTAGCCGAAATTCGTAACAGGTTGCGGCGCTGGTGATGTTGTTTTTATTCCCAGAACTCCCCTCATTCCCAATAATTTCCCGTTTAGTTTTAAACGTGTGCAATTCCCCGTCAGCCTATGTTACGCCACGACCATTATTAAGCTCAGGGCCAAACATTGTCCGTTGCGGGGGTGGATCTTAGTATTGGTTGCTTTTCCGACGGCCAACTTTATGTAGCTCTTTCGCCTGTGATGAACCCTTTTTTCGGGTTCCGTAGCCAAATGGCAAAAAACGAAACCCTTATGGATTCGTCATGTCTGTCTGTCTGTCCTTCCGTATGTCACAGCCACTTTTTTTCCGAAACTATACTGTTGAAACTTGGTAAGTAGATTTATTCTGTGGACCGCATTAAGATTTTCACACAAAAATAGAAAAAAAAAACAATAAATTTTGGGGGTTCCCCATACTTAGAACTGAAACTATTTTTTTTTAATCAAACTCACTAACTTTTGCCCTCGGCTTCGCCCGCGTGGATGTCGTTTATCGCATAAAAAAGTACCCTATGTCCTTCTCCATATCCCAGGCTATATCTCAAATTTCTAATGCCCGGTTTACATTATTCCAGTCCAGCGATCGAATCCAGCGCTGGATTGCTTACTGGAAAAATGTAAACCGGCACTGGAATGCACTAAATCCAGTTAGCATTCCAGTCCAGTAACTGGATTGGTGGTCTACTTTTGAATCCAGTGCGACTAATCCAGAGTAAATGGAATAATGTAGACGGCCAACCCAGTGCCATTCCAAACGATTCGAAAATAATCTCTTCTTGAAATCATTGTCACTGTAGTGTTCATACTTCAACGGCTTCTAAATAACTGAAATAATGTAGATATTACAAATCCAGTCCAGCACTGGACTGAATTCTCGCTGGATCACTGGACTGGAATAATGTAAACCGGGCATAACTTAATATTAAAGTGATTCACTATGAGAATTTAAACCGAAACAAATGACAATCTATCTATATATATAAAATGGTAAACTGACTGACAGATTTTTTGGGAAATCTACCCCTAAAGGGGTAAAATAGGGGATGGAAGTTTATAAGAAAGTCCGTCAGTTTTGAAGTTAGGATCTTCAAATTTTGTGTTTAGGCTGACGATTATAAATCAATTTATACATGTCTCAGCGCTTTTGATAATTCCAGCCCCGAAGGGTTAAAAAGAGGATCAACCGGCGCAATATGGTTCGTCTAGAACATATATGGGCAACAACCGGCCCGCGGGCCGGATCCGGCCCACTGTAAGATATGATCCGCCCGCGAGACATTTTGAAAAAACCCAATTAAAAAAATATTACATTAGGTACTTATACTCACGGGAGTGAGAGTTAGGCGGCAAACATCAAAGGATTTGATGTTTGCCGCCCACTCGGCTTGCTCGATCAAATTCTTTGAGGTTTGCCGCCTTACGGGCGACACATCAAAAGATTTATTGCTTCTCAATTATTCTAATCTCGTTTATTCCAGATTATTCCTTCATTTTGCCTATATAAGCGGGTGGATGGCCCGAACGTTAGTTCAGCCGAAAGCTGCTCCGCGCGCAACAGAATCTTGCGCTGCGGACCATTGTTGACGCTCCTCGCTGTGTGAGAAACAGCGTACTACACCGGGACCTCGGGATTGAGAGCCTGGATGAGTTTGTGAGGCACCTCGCGAAAGGCATGTTCGCGCGTGCCGACGCATCTGCTTGGCCCCATGTCAAGCAGATAGCGCCCTAGCACACGCGCCCGCCTGACGCGAGACCCCTGCCCCGCGACCTGGTAGCTAGCGGAAGACTGACCCCATCGCACCGGACATGACGCCCAAGCAAGCGGCACCCAGGTTACACGCGGCTTGCTTGAGACAATTAATACGTCACAAACCACACGCATCTGTTACGTATTTGTATTCTAGGTTAATACATGTAGGTATGAATACGTAACAAAAACAGACATTCATCTCTATACAGGCACCTATATATGCACGTATAGTCGCAGCTGCGGTCGCGACTACACGTTTTCACCGGGCGGCGTTACACTATAGTACTATGCCGCTCTCACACTCATATTCCGCCTATTACCCGGGTCATGGTTTGGCTGGCTCTGATAAGTGAGTCGGGTATAGGCTACATTGACCTGTAGAAGCGCCATAAAGTCGCCATCTCGTCGCTGGTCATCCTCGCCGTGCCTCCCCCAGGTAACTGGGGGTCTCACCTGGCGGGGACAGACCGCCGAGATGTCGTGAAGAAGCGACACTGTGCAACAGTGTCGCGGCGCGACTACAGAAACAATCTCAGATACCTTATCACAGGGCCCGCGTCTGTTACGCGGGCCCAACATCCGGAGGCCGTATTAGGCCGCCACAAGGAGGGGCCCATATTAATGGGTCACCGCGAACCCTCCGTGGACGGGGAGCAATGCCCCGGTTCCACCGGCCACACCCCCTTGCGGGGGCGTAGCGACATCCAGATCGAACGTTAGTTCAGTTCTATTTGAGCTACTGAGGTGATAACTTGGACAAGCGATATCCTAGCGAACTGCTCGACCCGTCAACTTGCTTTGTGACTTTGTGTGCATCTTGAGTGGTTACTAACTATAGTTAGTTATTAAGTTTATTGAACGAAAAGTAAACAAAAATGATATCTGGTGGAAAGAAACGAAAAGTAGATACAGAGGGTCGCCAGTTTCAAGAAAAATGGACTGAAGAATTCTTTTTTATCTTGCACAATGGTAAGCCTATTTGTTTGCTGTGTAATGAATCCATTTCAGTAATGAAATAATTCAATATAAAGAGGCATTACTCAACTAAGCATGCTACGCTGCACTCACTGACAATTAAGAACGGACAAAATCCAGAAGCTTAACGCAAATTTGAAAAAACAGCAACAAATGTTTCATAAACAAAGAACACAACTTGATAATGTTGTGAAAGCTAGTTTTATAATTAGCTCAAAATTGGCAAAGGCATTAAAACCATTTGCCGAAGGAGAATTTATCAAAGAGTGTATGTTAGAAGTTTGCAGTATTTTGTGTCTGAAAAGAAAAATGAATTTGAAAAAATTAGTTTGTCAAGACGAACTGTTGTTCGACGTATAGAAATGATGGCTAATGATATAAAAACGACATTGACTGACCGTATGGCTGGTTTTGAATCATTTTCCATAGCATTAGACGAGAGCACTGATTTGTCTGACACAGCTCAACTGGCTATATTTATTCGAGGTATTGATAAGGAGTTACTGAAGAAGTGCTTGCTTTACAGCCGCTTAAAGGAACCACTACAGGAGAAAAACATGATCACGGATAAACTGAAGTCACTGCGGGTGGGTGTTTATGAGCAGACAAAACGGTCTACCCTCTTTCTTGTTCTTTTTTTGCTCTCAGTACCGCTACCGCGCTTATATTAATAATAATATTAGTGACCATGACAGTTTAAAAACTTATAATAAATATATCCTGTGGACTGCTGTGGAACAATTTTTTATTTTTTTTCTAGAGCACCTCTTCTCAATCTCAAGATTAGTACTTTTTGAGGAGTGGCATAAACACAGCGACGTTAACCGGAATAGCGGACTCTTTAGTCTACTATCTTCAAAATACGACCTATCCGGTATTACTGAAGATTCTTTGAGGGCTCTGAAGAAGTCAATCAGCATATTTATCGTGAATTTAGAAAAAAAAAAATGGTACGTTCACAAAAAGAGCCGTGACGTTTTTTTGTCAAAAAATTAAGAATGGACATCAAAAGACTTCGTGTTTAACGTGTCGTTTTGCCACGCATAGCCATCTACTTCTTCACTTTCAACTGCTGGACGTCGAAGCAAAGAGTTTGAACAGTCCAGTGATAAAACGAAAAGGAGAAGAGTAGACGATCTGCTAAGCACACGCGACACAAATCAGTTAGTGGCTGCAGCAGAATTCTCCGCGCGATTGTCTGGGCACTGGACCTTGGCTGCTGTCATAAGGGACGCAAACAAAAGTCCTGAAAAGTGCAAAACGATGAAAAATAGTATCAGTGACAGTGAAAGCAGCAGTCAAAGGTGTTTCACGAAGGAAGAAGGTTTGGCATGTTATGTGGACTCAAAATCAACAAGCCACTCCTACAAGCAGACGCGTAAATGAAGTATGAAAGCTGGGCATAAGGTATTTCCATCAATGTATAGTCTTAGGAAAGCTAAGATAGACTGTTTCCCTCCCGAGGAAGATTTATTTGTGGATGAGGCTCACACAGAAATTAAATTTCAAGCTTGATTTAAATAAAACAGTTGAACGTTTAATTATTGCGCAGCATGATATTCTTAAATCTTCATCTCTTGGGACATCATTCAATCTTATTAGCAAGTGGGGTTGTGATGGCATTTCTATATTTTTGTTACTAATTATATGGAATTAACTAAGTGTTGTACACTTATTTAATTAGATTAACTAAAAAAAATAGAGAGTTACCTATCGCTAATTTCTACCTGAGATTTTGTTATTATTAATATATTCAATAATTACCTCCTATGTGCCTGACCAGTTTGCTTATAGTTGTTTGTTTTCGTGTTTTATTTTCATAATAAATAGTTTTTATAAGTATGAAAAGGTTTTTTTTTACATATTCTATAACTACCACTCCCTTTACCCCTCAAAATGGGTCTCTTTCCACCAAAACGAAATTAGGTAATCATAACAGGTTATAAGAAAGCCCCTAGGAACCAAAATTCGCAAAAAAAAATCTGTCCAGCTAGCATGTTCTAGACAAACCATAGTGCGGCGGGCAGGTCACCGCCTCAAGGAACGCGCCCACACCGGTGGTGCCCCGTAAAGGGCCATGGACCGCACGACCCCTGCCTACGACATAGAGTCTCCGGCAGGAAGCGTTTGGACCCCCTAGATCGGGCAGCAGCCGCTTCAAGGCAGCCGCGGCCCGCTCCAGTCTAGGAGCCAAACGTTGGAAATGCTCCACGAAGTTCCACCGGCTGTCGAGGACGAGTCCCAGAAGAATATATAGAGAATAATTTTGCTAAAAACACACACACACATCACACTGTGCGTATTCCTTATTCCATAATTATATAATTTTTTATATTGTTAAAAATCTTTGGCATGCTTTCAAAATTATTTATTGTTTATTCTCTCACAATGTATAGTCAATGTAAACTGGAAGAGCGGAATTACCTAATACAAGCAAATCTTTGCTTAAAAGGTGACTCCAAACTTAATAATGTAATTTACATAAGTTAATGAACTTTTTTTTATGCAACGCCGCATGCGAACTATGCGCATTAAAGACCTGACGTCACAAATCCTACATCGCGCAATCAGAGTTTACCGCGTTATATACAACATCCCGACATCAAACGTCGGGCAGTTGCCCACCAGACACAACACCCGTCTGGGCCTCAAGTCTGCTATTACAATAGTGTCAGAATGGTCTCTTCATTGTGAGTTTTTGACAGATTTGCCATACAAACACTGTCAAATACTCACAATGGCGAGACCATTCTGACACTATTGTAATAGCAGACTTGAGGCCCTGGTCGGATGATGCTCCCTTTTCTATAGAGGATGAGTGAACTTGACACTCTGTTCCTCATACCTCTATACTGGTGACTACGACGTGATGATACCTCTATAAGACCATAGACTTCTTATAGGTTTGCCTGTAATCTATAAGTAAAGAACTATTCTGTATTTTTTCGAAATTGTAGGCTTAATAGTTTCGGAGAAAAGGGGGGAAAATGGACAATTTTCAATATTTTTTTAAATAACTTTAAAATTATACACTGTAAATAAAAATAGTATTTTATATATCTGCAATTCTTACAGGCCTTTCATTTAATATGTCACAATGTACAGTCAATTAACTTCTTTTTTTTCTAGTTTGCCTTCCAAAAGTGAAACCCTCTGTTTGGGTCACAGAAGTTCATATGTGTAGCAAATTTCAACTTAATCTGCCCAGTAGATTTGGAGCAAACTGGCTGTGACAGACGGACAGACAGACAGACACACGAGTTTCTTTTTGAGGTACGAAACAATAAAAATATGGATAGTGACAGCTAGCTGTCAAATTCTTGGACTAGTGATACTCGTAGTAGCGATATCTGAAGTAAGCAAGTAGCAGTTTTTATCCCCATTACCAACAACAGCACAAATAATGAGACCTTTACAAATCGTGAAATTTATTGACCCAGAACTCCTTTTGAGTGAATGTATCTGGGTGATTCTAGGAAGTACCTTCTTCTGTATGTCGTAAGGTTTCGTAAGCGCTCTACAGCATCTAGAGTCATAACAGCGAGGCGGCGCGGCAGCGGCGGCGCGGCGGCGCCTGCAGGCTGCGCAAAAGGTTAAACCGAAGCTAACGTAAAGGCGAGCGGTGTGCGGTAACGACAGTAAAAGAAAATAAGGCCGGCACAAACAGGGTGCGGGCGAAGCTTTTAGCGGTCGGCTGTGTGCGGCGGCTAATGGTCGCGGCAGTGTGGGCACCTCGCCTGTCGCGTCTCGTACGGGGAAGTACTTAACAATACGTACACGTTGATGCAAGGAGGGTTTTAACATGTTTTAAAGTCAATTTTGATTTAAGCGACAGATTTCACTTATTTGCATGATGTTCAGTTGTTGTGGAGGGCATTCTTATTTGGTTGAAAAAGTTATCGTTACAAGCCCTCTTTTTACAAGCTTTTATTTAACTTGCTTTGTTAGTTAGTTAGTTAGATGTTTAGGTCAAATCTTGCAAGCTGAATTAAAACCACTTCCTTTTTTGGGCATTTTTCCTTTTGGCAGCGATGCGGACAATTTTGTTGATGCCCTATGCCTCTTTTCTCTCTTGTATACATGTTCATATTAGTATTATTATTTAAAGTCTGTTAACTTCTTCTTATCCTACGGAGTTGAGATTTTACGTGTAAAAAATAATGTTTTTTTCAATCATTTCGTCGACATCAACGACGCATCAAATAGAGGAACCATCGCACATGTATGTATAATGCGATATTGAAGGAAAACGAGGGCAGCGCGCCATTGAATACTATCTCCGCGAGACGAGCTCTGAGCAAACAGCGCGCTATCAACATTGCATCAGCACACACGCGGCACACACGCGGCACACAGTGGCACACAGGCGGCTGACGAGCGACATGCATGCGGCGCATTCATGCTGACGTTATTGTAACTTATGAGACACACTAACATACACATGTTCAATGATGGCGCTTGCTTGCTGCTCGGGAATTCATTTACATCACGATAGCATCCTGCAAACCTCGTAAGTTGCCCAAAAAGCATATAAATAGTTAACTCGTTAATTAAAATCTCTAATAAATCCCCAGAGTACAACGCATTCATAAAATCCCGATCTGAATCCGAGAGGGTCGAAAAGTGCACAGCATTGTGAGAGAGCAATTGATTTCACTATAAACAAATTAACGTAACGAGAACTTAATCTGTTAAGTGTTTTGTTGTGTTAACACGTTCGCGATCTGATTCCAACCAGCGTGAACTGGTTGCAGGCTACAAAATAAGGTTGGTTTTAGCGATTTGTTTTGAAAAACCAACCTTATTTTGAAGCCGATAAGGTTCATGTATAGCGACGCGCGTACGGCCGGCGCTGGTGAGACGCGTCGCTCTGAAACCAGCCAACATACAACCGCTTGCCTTAATGTATTGTGTCGTTGGGCCTACCCATAACACGTTTTCGTTGGGCCTTCGTAGGACAATGTACGTTGGCCCCATCGCAAGTTGGGCCTTTGTAGGGCAATGTACGTTGGCCCCATCGCAAGTTGGGCCTTCGTAGGGCAATGTACGTTGGCCCCATCGCAAGTTGGGCCTTCGTAGGCAAATCCTCGTAGGCCATCAGTTGTTGGCCCAACCCGCAAACTGCCCGCCAATTGTGTGCATTTGCCAACCAACCATTTCTTTTTTTTTGACGCTGAGAAATGCATTACGCATGCCCGCTCGTCGGGGGACGAGACGGGGTATGTGGGACTCCCTGCCAAAATGGCAGTATACCCACTAAAACTCAGCGGAGTTCCCTTATCGCCTTGATGGGAGGGTCATGGGAAACCGGTACAGCCTTTACTTCCACAACACCGCATGCCCCTCCGCCTGGGGGGGATATGGGAATGCCCGGGAACACCTGGCCATTCCCGTCCGACACTGGTGGAGGCCTGTGCAATACAGGCAAGGGTGCCCCCGCACCCTTGCCTGCTGGCCTCCACCTGGGACCCCGCGCCAGACGACCTTGCGTCCAGGCGCCCCTCGACGGGTCAGGTCAGTGGCCCCGCCGCCTACCACTTTTCGGCCGCAGAGGATAGGGAGAGCGGCCAACACAATACCGACACTCCTCTTCCTCTGCGGCCCCACCGCGTCCGCCATTCAACGGTGGCGACCCCGTCAAGGCCGCGGAAGGTAGGAAGAACGGCTCACTGCAATACCGGCACTCCTCTCCCGCCGCGGCCTCCGACACTCAGCCGCGATGCCGCCCATTCGACATCGCGGCCCACCTCAGTTGCGATGTCGCCGAAGTGGCACCGCAACCTACGACCGCTACGTCGTCGGCTTAGCCGCAAAAACCCTGACGAGCGGCCCCCTCCTCGGGTTCCTCTTAGCTTCACCGTGGCCCTCCAAGCCACGGCTACTGAGCCCCCCCGCCTCGACAATGCGGGAACCCACCGGGGGGTTTGCCAACTAACCAGAGGTAAGTGGCCCAACTATTTGCCAACAAAAAATGCTACTAGGGTAGGACATGATAAACATACTTATTCAATTTTTTTATTGTTTTAACGGTTATGATTCCCCATCTTGAATCACTTATTAAAGTTTTATAAATGCCTAATTATAATCTGAATTATAAAAACTACATAAAACAACACTTTTTTAGGTTTTGTCGTATTTCGTTTGTACACGTTTGTCAGGAAAGAGCTTGAAACTTCAGACTCTATTCTTGTAGGTGTTAATTAGGATGCCTAAATATTTGGTGTCTCCGCTCCGAGACAAAGGCGCAACTCAGACAGCACGGCGACGGTGACGCTGGACGGCGGGCCGTACAGTAGTCGGCGCTTACTGCTCGTTATTTTTGTTTCCAAACGTTCTCCTAATTTGCCGGCCATTAGCTCAGCCTCATTACTAACTTTTATTGTTCTTTGAAGGAGTTTTCCCGTGCAACACCCCCTGCACCGCGCCCCTGACACCGCGCCCCTCGCTTGCGTCCGTTCGGAACGAAACAATCGCGCCGTTTTTTTTTTCACTTTTATTGAAAAGGCTGTAAAAATAAGCCCCTGCGCCGGAAATTATATGTATTAATTAACAAGTATTGCCTTCTGGCACTTCAGGGCTTCCGGGGACGATTCTCGTTTTGTTAAAGGTTTTTTATTTTTTTATTGTGTCAAAATAGACTTTCTAAATGTTATGAATTCATCCAGATTATGATTATTATAATTTATTCCAAAATTGACCCTGTAAGTCTTATCTACCTACCTGACTATAATATTATTATTTGACTTCACTATAATTTCTGTTTTGTTTGTGGACATTCCTTTGTTTGTTTTTTTTTTTTAATTATGTTATTTGCACGCCGTATGGTAGACTGTAGCCGATCTCTGTAATTTATGTACAGACGCCAGCAGGTACCTACCCGAAACTGTCAAATTTTCGCAATCAACCTTGAACCTTATACTGTAGTGATAAAGTTGAAAATCTATTAAATAAATTTGACAGATTGTAGTAGCTTGATGTGCTGGCGTCTGTACAATACCTTATACCTGTACCTACAATCATACCAAATAAAGTTCTGATTCTGATTCTGATATAATAATTGAGTTGGTTGAAAAAGTGCTTTCAAATTAAATTAATTTATATAATTGGGTGCTCTGAAATCCTACAGTTTTCCCTGACTATTAACATTTTTATCCCGGAAGGCAAAACCTACGCAATATTTACGCAACAAAACTCCAACGGGTAACTCAAATAATTTTAGATACTTATTGAAATGAAAACAAACTGTATGTAGAACTTTAATTTTGGGACTTTGTCGGCGAGCTAGATTTCTGATAAGTTAGTCATCGCTTGGTAAGCAATTATAATTACGACATTATTTCTCTCAATTTTCTTCATAGGTCTTAGTGAGCAGATGCACTATATATAGTCCACCCCAACTTAAGAACATTTCATCCACTCGAACAGTTCGAGCACCACGCTGTTGCCCTGACACTGAAGCACAGACGAGTTGAGACGCGGTCAATTAACGATAAATGATTTTATTTCTGTAAGTAGGTTAGTACAAAAACTTTTACACGTCAATCATATGCAAAAAACCAGATGAGGTCTGCGTTTCCTATCTGACTACTCTGAGAAGAAAGGCCGAAACAGTCTCTTTTAAAGTCCAGACTTAATCTTGGTCAAATCATGTGAAGACCCATGTAGATTGGTGTCTGAAATGGTCTTTTGATGAAAGAACCACACAAATTGAGTGGAACGATTTGGCGAACAATACCAAAGAAAGGACATTTGGGTAGGCCGCATAAATTACTCAAACTGCCAGACCATGATAACAACTAACAGAAAACAACACAACAAAAACAAAAAATAAACTATGACCCATATAGTCCTCACATTCACAATAATTAAATAATAATATAATACTTAATAATAAAAATAATAAAATCTTTTTCAAAACAAGCTTTTCTTGTTATTAAAAAGAACGAAAAATTTATAAATAATAATTTAAACCTGGTAAGATAAATATCATTATACGATAATTAACCATATTCGTCTACGTCACAATAATCCCATATCGTAAGTAGGTACATATGTACATACCTACGAGTATTAGACATTTTTATTAAACCCTAAAACTTTACACCTTGTATTAATCACTATCACTATCACTATCACTATCACTATCACTATCACTACATATCATAAAACAAAGTCCTCCGCCGCGTCTGTCTGTCTGTCTGTCTGTCTGTTCGCGATAAACTCAAATACTACTGCACCGATTCTCATGCTGTTTTCACCAATGGATAGCTTGGTTCTCGAGGAAGGTTTTAGTATATAATTTGTTATGTTTTTGTATGCATTTTTGTATGAATTAACGATATTAATTTGTTGGAGGTGTCGGAAAAAAATAAGCCGTCTGGGAGCTTTCAACGAAAACCCTTTGAGATATAACAAAATAATGTATGGTGGAATTATGTATCTTTTAAAGGTCTTCAAAAAAGTCCGCGATGGCATATGTCTATCTCTTAAGGATAACATACTATATCCATTTTATTGACTTTTTGTAGGTATTTGTTTGCCGAATTTTACTCTTGGAAATACGATTACGATAACAATACGCTATAATATCAGTAGCTATTAGCCAAATTATGTTCGTAGATAAATAAGCTAGCTAGCTACGTGTATTTCAAACAGTATACAAGAATATTTATCATAAAAACATTATTAAACACGGCGGCCTTATGATCAAAATTTGTGCATTCCAAAACTTTCGTTACTTTTTCACTGACATATTTATCACTTTTCGATAAACTAACACTCAATACGAAATCTACACTTATTTCTCAGTAATACTGTATAAGATTCTTCTAAGATTAAACCGTTTTCTCATTGAATCCATTACTTTACGCACGTATAACCTTGATGAATGTTTACATTAAGCATCGCGTCACACCGCCACACGACCACAGAGTATAGACGTATTTTGTTTTCTTTTTTTTTTCGTTCGTTTAGTGGTGTTCCCGCTAAAATGTCAACCGGTCAAGTATTAGTCGATTAATCGAATTCTACATCCAGATCGTGTTGCAAGTACAAAATAAATGTCAAATATTTCATCCAATTGCGCACGTGACCCTGAGAAAAGTTATGCACCAATGGTGTTCATTAGACATTTCAATCGTTAAAAAAAATATATATAGTAAATTTCATATTTTGATTTTGTGTTTGTTATCTTTAGGTAAAGACTCATTCACGTTCAGAACATAAGTACTTTTACTATATTAAATCATTTGTTTCGGTTTCTATTCACATAGTGAGTCACATTAAAATTAATATTAAGTTAGAATTTTGAGATATAGCCTGGGATATGGAGAAGGACATAGGGTACTTTTTTATGCGATAACCGACATCCACGCGGGCGAAGCCGCGGGCAAAAGCTAGTTTGATTATAAAAGAAAAATAATGAAGGTGTAATTATGCTAAATGTTCTTTAATGTTCCATCACAATGTAACACGCTTTTATTTATAAAAAATTTGGTATGTAATAAAAACGCAAAGATTTAATACAAGGTGTAAAGTTTTAGGGCTTATTAAAAATGTCAAATAGGTATGTACCTACTTACGATAAGGGATTATTGTGACGTAGACGAATATGGTTAATATTATTGTTAAAGGTTGTAATGTAGTTATATTTTTCTTATCAGGTTTAAATTATTATTTTTATTTTTTTTGTTACTTTTTTTAACAAGAACATAACAAATGCTTGTTTTTAAAAAGTTTTATTTTTTCTTTTAATTTTATTTTTACTTTTTAGTATATTTTATATTTCAATAACTTTACATATCAATTAGCTATGTAATTACTGGTTAGTTGTTTGTAACATTTCTTATTCTATCCATTTCATTGAATGCGTCAATGTTACAAAGTTTCTTCGAAGTCAACTTGGAGTAGTCAAGTTTTTCGATTTGAAGACCCGCTAAAGAAAGAACTCGGCTTAAAGCTACATAAGCTTGACCTGAAAGCAACCACTTTGGAACCAAGATAAATAACAGCATGATCTACAGTAGTTCGCTAACAACACAAGACATAACATAACATTTATAACATTCTACAAGACTAAATAAAATTCTAAACATTTATTTTATTGTAATTTATAATATTAATAATGTAAATCGTGTAATATATAATGTAAAAATATTTAAATATAACTTAAAACCAAATATTATATATAAATCCATACTATCCATACTAGTCCATACTTAATATTATAAATTCGAAAGTAACTCTGTCTGTCTGTCTGTCTGTCTGTCTGTATGTTACCTTTTCACGCTTAAACTACTGAACGGATATCGATAAAATTTGGCAGAGCGATAGATTGTATACTAGGAAAGGACAAAGGCTACTTTTTGTCTCAAAAATATCCCTAAAGGGGGGGATATAGGGGATGAAAGTTTGTATGGGAAACCTGTTATTTCTTAAGTCAGGGATATGAAAATTCAAATTTATGCTTTTAGTAACAAATAATGAATTACGTATTTCATAGTTTTCTGAAATGATCCCTCAAGCGGGTAAAATAGGGGATGATTTTAAAATTCACATGTAATATTGTCATTTTTGTGTAACTATTTTCAAGAGATTAAAGGATTGGAAATATAGTCATAGTCCGTATCTGGAGGTGACGTTTAGTCTTTATTTCATTAAAATCGGTCCACTCCGTCAAAAGTTATCACTACTTGCAACAGGTTGGAACAGAGAGTTTAGGTTTTCCTCGATAGATGGCGCTGTACAAATGACGCTATTTTTTGAATCGCGGTGTTAAGACTTTCCGTAGGATAGTAACCCTCATTCATGCAACGTATTAGTGTTAGTTGGTCATTCGTTTCTCAAAATAATCGTTGTTCGTTCGTAGGTAGTTGATTTTTTAAAAAATGGATTTTATTTATTGGTTCTTCTAATCGCTTCGTTGTGTATTTTTTTTTTTGTTTTTTATATTTATATATTTGTCTTTTTTTTTTGTTTTATTTCTCGGAAAAAAAAATCGATCGAACTGGTCGAAGTTCTGTTCTGGTTCGATCGATCGGAATTTTTTTAGTACGAGGCACTACGAGGTCAGGAGGTCTCGCTTCTCGGTCGAGTGTTTTCTAAATCTCTACTCTATAGAGTTTTTAATCAATTTAATCTAACTTCCGTTGACGTGTGTAAATTGCCTTCTCGATCTCAAAAGTTGTCTCCGTTGACCTTAGTAATTCGTAGGTTTATATACTATATATGTTGTTTTATAAGTAGTGTATTCAATAAGACTTATTTTTAGTTAGTTCATTAGGTTTCAAAAATAATCTATTTTGCACTTAGTTTGCTGTTTACAAAAATGTGTTTACATAAGATATCAATACCTCCCACGTAAAAAGACGAAACATTATTTTTTTGTTTTTGTAAAATGAGATTTTAGTACTATAATGTAATGTTATACCTATACATACTAGAAATTCTTATAAACTATATTTTCACTAAAAACCGAGTTTCTAACCCGCTAATAGTCTTATCATATTATGTTTTGCGGCTGATCAACACAAAGATGACGTTAAAAATCTCTCTCTTGAAAAATCACAAATTTAAACATACGACCTTATGCGGGTGTCGATATATACCTATTTTATTAAAATTACTTTGCATAGGTATTGTTATGGGACATAGGATACTTTTTATCCCGACAGTACGTTCCCATGGGATAATTTCCGACCTCCACGCGGGCGAAGCCGCGGGCAAAAGCTAGTCATTATATAAAATTCATCAGTATCAATGAGTATATAAAAATACAGACATAATCTTGGTCAGATCATTTAAGGACCATGTAGAATGCTCTCTGAAATGGTCTTTTGAGGAAAGAACCTCACAGATTTGAGTGGACCTGTCCAGTCAGTGCACGTTTAGAGGTATAGGGAACAGGGTGTAAAGTTCACTCATACTCTATAGTTAAGGGAGGATCCTCCGACCAGACGGGTGTTGTGTCTGGTGGGCAACTGCCCAACGGTTGATGTCAGGATGTTGTATATATGCTAGTCGCGCGGTAAACTCTGATAGCGCGATGCAGGATTTGTGATGACAGGTTTTTGATGAGTAGTTCGCATGTGGCGTTGTTGATATCGCCACATTACTCCCCTCCGGAGACCGGATGTCGATAGTGGGCTGAGTCAGTGCATATGATGCTTGCCAGGACCAGTTCTGATTCCAGTGAGTCGGAACCGGGTGCCGCATAGTTCACGGTGAGTCGGAACTATCTGCGGTGATTCCTCAGTGAGTCGGGGTGGCGCTGCGTTTGTTGATCCAGTGAGTTGGACGTCGTACAGCGCCGGGTTGAGGCTGACTGCTGGCGTCGACCAGGAGAGGGTTGAATGGCTCTGCTTGTGGACCGGTCGAAAGTGCAGTGTGCTGTGCGAAGGTTGCTGATGAGGCTGAGGGTGATAACCAGGTATGCGCGTTCGCTGCATGCTGGTGGTCAGGATACCCGTCGAAGCCGTAGGTGCTAGCTGGCTGTGTGACTCGCCGCTCGAAAGCTTGAGGAAGTGATGGATGACGTCACGCTGAAGTAGTTGCACGAAAGCTGCGCTAACGTCCATGTTCGGGGTCACCAATTTAGAGGTATAGGGAACAGGGTGTAAAGTTCACTCATACTCTATAGTTAAGGGAGGATCCTCCGACCAGACGGGTGGGCAACTGCCCAACGGTTGATGTCGGGATGTTATATATATGCTAGTCGCGCGGTAAACTCTGATAGCGCGATGCAGGATTTGTGAAGTCAGGCCTTTGATGCGTAGTTCGCATGTGGCGTTGTTGATACCGCCTCACACGCATTTGTCAGTTATCGTGCAGCACTTAAAGAACTCAACGATTCGACGACCAATACCAAAGAAATGACATTTGGGTAGGCCGCATAAAGTACTCAAACTGCTAGACTATCATTTAAACTAACTGAGAGAAAAAACCGGCCAAGTGCGTGTCGGACCACACACAACCAAGGGTTCCGTAATTGGGATGAATTTATCCTAAGAACAAACTTAGCATTGTAGTTGAAAAACATGTTCACCCATACATACCAACTGCAAATGTAAGTTTGTACGCAAAATATGACATTTACCATGTTATTTCGAGACCATAGACTTTTCTAGATTTTCCTGTAATCTATACTTAAAGAACTATTTTCAGTATTTTTATTTTTTCCAAAATTTTTGGCTCAGTAGTTTCGGATATAAGGGTCAATGGTCAATTTTCATCTATTTTATTGAATAACTTTAAATTTATTTTAAAAAAATTGTGCTATAATCTTTACAATAAGCCCTTTCATTTGATGTGTCACACGGTACAGTTTACAAAACGCCGCACAAAATTGTCCATTGAACCATATTCAAAATTCATTTATTCACGTTACACGTCCGTGTTTTGGTCACAGAAGTTCATAATTGTGTGTACCAAACCCAACTTAACTTCTTAACTTCGGCTGGTACCAATTATAACCAGTAAATGCTTAATCAGCCCAGTAGATTCGGAGCAAATTGGCTGAGACAAATGGACAGACAGACACACGAGTGATCCTATAATAATAATAAACATATAAGAAAGTATTTGCGCAAGAATTTGTAAATTTCTTTACCAATATCCCACTCAAAACGACTGAAACCTTAAATTCCTCACCCTCGCTCTCTTTTGATTTAGTAAAGGCGAACGATTCAGCCTGCCCGATTGAATTTAACTTTAATCATATTAACCCCATAATAGTAATAAAAGCTTTTAAGCAAATCAAGATCAAATTAACCGAAGATCTTTGGGGAATGTCTATTAAAGTCTGTACCCCTATAATTGAGACTATAGCGCCTTACTTAGCCTTAATATTTAATTTGTGTGTAGATCAAGGAGTCTTCCCGGATTTAATGAAATACCGTAAGCCACCAATAATTATAGACCCGTATCCGTGTTGCCGGTTTTCAGTAAGGTGTTTGAAAAGGTAATGCTTAATCAAATGCTCAATCATTTTAACACGAATAAAATCCTTCACGAACAACAGAACCACCAAAGGACGTTGCACGACCGACGCCGGTGTAAAATTATTAAGACACATTTTTAACGCGTGGGAAGAAGCCCAAGACGCCATAGGAATCTTTTGTGACCTCTCCAAGGCATTTGATTGCGTCGATCACGAAACCTTACTTTTGAAACTTGAGCATTACGGACTTGGAAAACTTGCACTTAGTTTAGTAAAATCTTGTTTAAATGATAGACAGCAGCAAGTTCAAATAAATGGTATCAATTCACTCGGTTTAAAAGTAAAAATGGGTGTTCCACAAGGCTCGATATTGGGTCCTTTCCTTTTTTTGTGTATATAAATGATCTACTCCATTTATTAAAAAATCAACCACAAATGGTGTTATTTGCTGACGATACTTCCTTAATTTTTAAGGTAGATAGACGTGCTACAAATTTTGACGACGTAAATAATGCTCTTTTGCACGTCCAAAATTGGTTTACTGCTAATAATTTAGTATTAAATGGGAAAAAAATCAAGTGCATAATATTTTCTTTACCAAATGTCAAAAGTAGTGATTGTGAGATGATAGTATTGAATCAAGAGAAACTAGAATTAGTCGATAAAACTGTTTTCCTGGGGATCACGCTCGATTCAAGACTACAATGGGGTCCTCATTTAACATCTCTTGCAGGACGGCTAAGTTCAGCAGCATATGCTGTCAGAAAAATCCGTCAATTTACTGATGTAGATACCGCGAGGCTAGTCTATTTCAGTTACTTCCATAGTATAATGTCTTACGGTATTTTACCTTGGGGACGGGCTGCAGACATCGAGTCTATTTTTATTCTGCAGAAAAGAGCTATCAGAGCTATATATAATCTCCGCAGGCGCGATTCTCTAAGGGAATTGTTTAAGGATATTAACATCATGACGGTACCTTGTCAATATATCTACGAAAACATCATGTACGTAAGGAAAAATTTACATCTTTTTAGAAAAAGAGGTGAAAGACATAATTATATTACTAGAAATAGGGACCTATTAGCTCAACCAGGTTTCAGACTGGCTAAAGTAGACTCATCTTTCATGGGGTACTGTTTAAAATGTTACAATAAAATTCCTCCCAACATACTTCAACTGAATGAGACTTAATTTAAATCTTGTATAAAACGCACACTATGCAGGCAGGCATATTATAAGTTGGGGGATTACATCGCTGATAAAAATGCTTGGCTGAATGCTGGTCCTGCTCCACAACCTCAGCTAGTTGATTAACATTTGACAATCATGTTGGAGCTGCTGAAGAGTGTAAGACTATCTTTGCATTGTATAAACTCATTCTCCTTTGTATTATATAAATGCATAGCACAGGCGTGAGTCCTATGTACTATAGAGCTACCATTGACCGGGTAATATGTCTTTCATTGACTTGAATGTGCCCTGGCGGTTGAGAGTATGTCATGCTCACTTAAAAGTCTCGCTGATGGTGGCGTGTGTGTTGGATCATTTAGCTCCCTTCAAAATGGTTGAGCTGAATGGTGCTAATCCATGCGTCATGTTCGTGAACGGGCGCCGTCAGTTGGGACTGGTCATCTCTTAGCTGCCACGGGTTATTTTATTTCATTTTGTTTCTATTTGTTGTACCTACGCTTGACGCTTTTAACGTGTAAGTTTTTATTATTTTTATTTTTACATCGTTCTCACTTTTAGTTATAAATGCAACATTATAGATGTAACGAATACTTTTGTAACAATTTAATTTAAAAGAGTGTCCATGGAGTTTCTTGCCCGTTCTTCTCCATAGGTACCTACGCTTTGGAATGGGAATGTAGCTTAATTTTTCTTACTGACCGACTGCTTGACAATTCAAAAGTGCCTGTAAATGGTTTAATAGAAATAAATGATTTGAGTTTGAGTTTGAGTTTAATAATAATAATACCCCGCTCTCCATGGCTAAAGAGAACTGGCGCAAACCTGTGGTACTTACTATAGATGATCTCAGGGAGGTATGGCAAAGCAAGGAGCTTCACGGACGCTTCTATCGGGCTCTTCATGAGCCTGGTGTAGATTTCTTAGCCCAACGCACATACGCACATAGTTCACCTGATGACCATACCAGTACTTATTATTAGATATTAATCATTTCTAATGGCATATTAGCTTTGCTTAACTTTGTAACAAATCTATATCTATATATACTAATATATAAAGCTGAAGAGTTTGTTTGTTTGTTTGTTTGAACGCGCTAATCTCAGGAACTTCTGGTTGGAATTGAAACATTATTTTTGTGTTGGATAGTACATTTATTGAGGAATATTATAGGCTATATAACATCACGCTACGACTAATAGGAGCGGAGCATAAATGAAAAATGTTATAAAAACGGGAAAAAATATTCCTTTTTCAGAGCTTCCGTTGCGTGCGCTGCGTAAACGGTTTAAGTTACGCAAGTATGATGGAATTGTTCCTCTTTAAAAGTTCTAAAAAAAAAATACGCGACAGCATATGTCTATCTTTTAAGATTGACTCACTATAACCTTTTTTTATGGTAATCAATTTTTTTCGAAATTAATGCATTATTTGCGAAGGAGTTTTATCAACATAATATTAATCCTTATCCAAATAAATATGTTATTAATCACAAGTATTTAAATGTAAACAAAATTGTCATTGACATCACTGGATTTCAATCAACATCTTAGGAGATATCATAATTTTAAAATAACTCCGTAACAAAATAAGTAGTAAATTCATTACTTAAACCACTCTCTCTCTTAGGTGACGCAAACAAAGTTGCGCGGGTCAGCTATATTATAAAGCTATACAGTACAGTATAAAGAAGAGTTTGTTTGTTTGGTTGAACGCGCTAATCTCAGGAACTAGATACTGGTTCGAATAGAAAAATTATTTTAGTGTTGGATAGCCCATTTCTCGAGGAAGGCTATATAACATCACGTTAGATCCTTAGTTCCGAGTGGTGCCGGACGTAAAGAATAGCTCCATTCCATTTCCTACCGTGGGTGTCATAAAAGGCGACTAAGGGATTTTACTAGAGAATGGGCAGCAGCGTTCTCTATTTATTTTTAACACCATACTGCGATCGCCAACCCGCCTGCCAAGCGTGGCGATTATGGCAAACCCCCCCAATTGGGGGAGGCCTATGTCCAGGAGTGGACGTCTTTCGGCTGAAATGATGATGGTGATGAGATCCTTAGGAGCCAAGCGAAAAGAACAAAAGTCAGAAATACGCTAAGTGATAACGAAGTTATAGCGCAGGCGAGCGACGGGATGCGACGCGATGGGTGGCCCGAAATTTCACGCGGACGAAGTCGCGGGCAGAAGCTAGTAAAAATATAAGTGTTTCTCTCATCGAGGTAGGAAGCGGCCTCTAGTGAACGAGTGAGTGATCATTTTTTTAAAGAGCTAGATGGCGTTGGTGTCAATCCGAATAATCGATTGATTTTCTGATAACAATATTTATTATGCATAAATATTCAATAAATAAATAATATTGTTTATCAGCTACATTATAACTCAATGATGTGGTGCATTGGATAAAATGTGAATATAAATGTAGCCAGTTAAATAAATAGGGTTGGTAGATGGTTCTGAGTACTGACAACATTACGACAAGCCTTTGATTTTCTGGCGTCATCACGAACGGGTGAAAGAACTTTTGACGCCGATAATTTAGAGAATAATATATTCAAAAATTAACATGATTACAAAGACATTAAATTATACGCAGCAATAGACGGGACATTGCGAACAAAATCGTAATCCGATACTTATGTATGTGTATAAGTCGCTCATTCTAGTTTGGGACGCCAACGCCTGCGTGTCAAGTCGCATTCGTGTCCACCAAAGCATTGACATAAATATTAAAGAAAAATATTTTCTAAGGAAATATGCCAAGTTGCGCATTACGTTACTGTAAATCTCGTAATGGCAAGACGACTGGACCTAATTTCGGCTTATTTTCGTATGAATTGTTTATATTTACTGAGTAATTAGAATTAAATAATTTTCATAAATAGATCTAGAATATTTGCAAATTTTGTAATAAGCGCCCTCTTTTGCTAAGTAGCTTTAGTATTGCCTTGCAGAGATGTGATGTTAGGTATTTATCGAATTTGTTATCGATAATATTTATTAGGGTAAATAATAAATAACACTTAAAATTTAATACTGTTTGAGCATAATCATGTCATTATATTTAAATGTCAATAAATGAACAAGTACTATTCGTTCATGTAGGTTTCTGTTACTAGGTTTCCGAATGCTAATAATCTAGAACGTGAAAAGTGGATACGGTTTGTTCAAATAAACCGTAGAGAAGAAAATTGGCTTCCATCTGCTTTATCAAAATTATGCTTAAATCAGATAAATCACGATTTTTTCAAGTGTCTGCTTCAGAGCTAAGCTTCTTTGACAATCTATACTAATACGATGAAGAGTTCGTTTGATTGTTTGTTTGAACGCGCTAATCTCTAGAACTATCAGTCGGATTTGAAAATTTATTTACATAAATTCATCACATACATATTTGTGTCCTGTAGGAATCGAACCCACGTCTAATAACGATAATTTAGTCATTTGTATGTAAAAAGAATTTTGTAAATAAATAACTTGTAAACATTGAAACTACTAGTAATTTTAATGCTTTCCAATTTTTTGGGCACGTGTTTTAATCTATTCAAATGCGAAAAAAATAATAGTCTTAGTAGGTACCTAACTTTTTTTCAATATTATCGATACCTTTATATCTATATGGTGAAATCCCTACCATAGGTTTCTACTTGACGTCACCCGGCATTGCCAGACCTACGAATTTATCCATAGATCTACGGATTTTGGACCTCTCCTCGGATATACCCTTTGTGATATAATACTCGTTAATTCGGAGGCAAACGGACGAAACCGCAACGAGGCACGTTTAAAATTATTTTATTTAAAAATGCACATAAAAACACACTGAAACTGATACCTAGTCACATTAGTCATAGATGGTGACACGAACAATGAGTAGCGAATAAAATTCTAAAATATTTTTTTCTGAGACAAGTTTTGCTTAGTTTCTTTAGTTTTCGACATTTATTTACCTGATTTGAACTATAATAGGTTTTTCAGGCTTAATCCACCGATTGAAAATCGGATCTAGCAACACTAGCCACACTGGCCACCTACCGAGCGATAGCTGAATAAATTAATCAATGTTTGCTGTTTTTGTGTTATGATGTTTCCAATTGCCGCTCTAATTTTGCTATATTATGCTAGATCGCCATCTATCATGCCCATGCCATGCAAGCCCATGTCTCAGTGACGCCTCACTGAGACATGGGATCACAGTTTTTGTATGACATTTCTTTGCATAGCCTCTCTATTGTATCTTAAATCTCTTTGAATTATTATAATGCGGAGAATTCCGTAACGGAGCCAGCGTACTCGTATTGACCTTTAATAATCTAATTACCTGATGGCTATGCTGGCTCTAATAAATAACCAATAAATGACGTAAGTCAAATACGAATATATAAAAAAGAAAACCTGCGGTCCTACGTTGCGAGATTGATGACTATTGTGACATACATCCATTCATCGGTTCCTGAGCACACGAGGTAATCTCGTGGCTCCTGTTTAAACCAACGTTCCTGCGAGCTGCGATGTTGATTGCGAGGCGTGTATTTGGGTAACACTATACGAGGATATTGTCATTTAGACTCTCACCAAATGTAAGTTGCCAATATTTATTTTGTGCACCAACAGCAAGAACTTAGCAGGAAGAACCACTTGTATTGTCGCTTTAGACGAAATAAATTACATTGTATGACCGCATTATTGTGTTTCATTTGTGAGCTCTCAAGCATAGCGCCCTAAAAGTCTCATGCAAAACTGCCGCTAGGCGTAGTCGGTTGGGTAAGGAAAATTCTGCCTTACAACTTACCCCATAACTTGTCATAATTCACCATATCAAATGCCTTTGACATATCAAGGAAGCAAGAAAAGACCGGACTCCGATTATCTACGTAATAGCTTACTGCCTTTTTTAGGCATAATATAGCAGTCTCTGTTGATAGTCCCTGGCGAAAACCGTGCTGTGTATCATGTAATGTAATATTATTCTGTAAGAAGGTGTTCAAGAGACTATCAAAAACCTTTGCGACCATCGATAATCGAGAACTATGCGGCCTAAAGCAAAAAGAAAAAAATGCTTGAGAATAAATTTATCTCATGTTGACTATCTGACTCGCAATCCTGTAAATGTGTGCGAAATACAGAAACCACATAACTGGGCACATTTAGCACAGTTTGCGGACGAAGAAACGCATTCTCTGTTGCAGTAGTTAGAGGAGGGTGAACCCGATTCTAATCGGTATATCAAGCGAAACGATGTTCTCTATTAAAAATATATAAACACTACTGAAGAACCACGTTAATTGTGTTTTATAGCGAAACGATATAGCCTCAGCCTTTTAATATTTTTTCTTGATGAACATCATCACATTGGCACAGATAAAACAATTGATCTAATTTTAAACTGTTTCTGGTTCCCTGGCCTTGCTAAATTTGTTAAAAAATATGTACAACATTGAATTGTCTGCTTATCTCATAATAAAGTTCCAAGACAACCGTTACAGCCGATAGAATCATTGAGTAAGTCCAATAAGCCGTTTGAATGCATATAGTGATGCTCTGGGGCCACTCCCTGTTTCTAACGGATTTAAATTTGTTATAATTATTGTTGACGCTTTTACAAATTTCTGCTTATTGTATCCGATACGTAAAAAATATGCAAACGAACTTAAATGCGTTTTTGAATCGGCAATATTCATATTTAGTATGCCCAAATTGATTGTCGCTGACCGTGGCCGAATGTATGAGAGTTCAGCTTTTGCAACTTGGTTACGTGAATTCGGGGGCGAATTATATTTAATAACACCAGACATGCATCAAAGTAATGGTTAGGCTAAGCGGTATCGCAGAACGGTTCTAAACATGATAAGAGTTGAAGTTAACTTAGAAATGAAAAGTGGTCAGATGAATTTATTAGGCAAATTACAGCTCACCCTGAACATTACAAAGCATAAATCTACTCAATATTGACCAATGAATTTATAATCCGGCAGCTAAGCTATATATATATATGTATTTCTCAAGGAGCTATTGACTATTGAGCGAGCCGAGCGGTCTCCTTCGACGCGCGTGCGGCATGAGTCAAATGAGCTAACAGTCGGCGTCTAAGCGATTAAGTCACTGAGCTATAGAAGAGCTAGTGAGCTAGAAGAGTAATATAGCTCTTTAGAGTGGAATAGCTAATCACTCTTTTTCTTTTCAGTGAGTTATTTCGCCCACGTCTAGCGGAAATGAGGTCGCCGCTGCAGCTGTCCGTCTGCCCCATTCTTGCGCCTCGTGACGTTATTCAGCCGCCACGCCTTCAATCGCAGGATTCTCCGCTAGCAGTAATAAGTTATTTTAATTATTGTGAATGTGAGGACTATCATTATGAGGGTCATTGTTTTTTAGGGTTCTGTATCTCAAATGGAAAAAACGGAACCCTTATAGAATCGGCCTTTCAGTCAGTTACTAATGTTAGTTTAAAATATGATGTGACGTGGTCAGACCACTTTCCTTTATTTGTTTATTGTAATTTAAGTGTTATTAATCCAAATTTAAATCTCATGAATAACGGTAACAGTAAATCAAATAAAATCTTATAGGGTACTATACCCAGTCTCTTATTCAGATAATTTATGTAAACAAAGTAATGTCAAGAAACGTCACTGTCAAAATGACAGGACAGTGGTGCAAAACATTATATTTTTTTTTTTTTTTTTGTAAATATTCATCGCTAAAATGAAAGTGAATTAATTATAAGAACTATGCAAACAAAATACTGTTGCCAAACAATGTTTTGTGTAGTATGTCGGAGACATAGCATATGATCGTCATAATCAGCCCTTTTAAGTCCAGTGCTAGACGTAGGCCTCCCAAAATCGATTTCCACTCGAAACAGTTTCCAGCCGTTTTCATCCAAAATGTGGCTGGATATGCTACTTACAATATAAATCTATGAATGAGAGTGGTAATATTAGTGTTGTTGCAGATGTAAAAAATTCGAAAATGTTTGGATCTCCTGCATTATTACCAGTATCATAAAATATTTTCTACCAGAAAATCTCCTTTTTTTAATAACTTTGTTTAAAACCGGAAATTTATAAAAATAATTACGGTATGATTATTTTTTAATTATTATTTCTTAAAATCAGTACTTAAAGAAAATGAAACCTCTTTTTTCGCCATTTTATGTGAATTACCATTACGAAGATACTTTTTTGTTATGTTATCCCCTTTGTTTACATAAATTATCTGAATTTGAGACTTTGGTATAGACATTTGCAACAGCTGACCTTATATAATGAAATATGTAATGATTATTTAAAATTTATTGATTTTCCTTATAACTTTCAAAATTGTTGTGACATGAATTGTGATAAATTAGAGCATCGTTTAGTACGTAATTAACAAATTGTATAATCATTTATAATGATTCTGTGTAACGCTGCAACTGCTTCATTTTATGTACCGCCTTGCAAAAGAAAGTGAGGTTATATTAAAGGCTGGAATCTTCATGTTAGCGGGGCTCATCGGGAGGCCAGACTTAGTTTTCTGTTATGGGAGTCAGCGGGTAAACCTTCACACGGTGAAGTGTACAATAATATGATGAAAACTATAAATGCGTTCAAATCAAAACTGAAATGGTACCAGGACCACCAGGACCAAATAGTTATGGATCGGATTGCATCGCATCACAACAAAAATAATTTTCGGGATTTTTGGAAATGCACAAAAAACATGAATCATGCAACTGTCCCGGTGAGTGTTGATGGACTGTTTGACGTCACTGATATTATCTAACAGCTTTAAAGATGTTTTTGTAATTGACTCACCGCTGGGACCGCCGTCGTCATCGGGTGACGTTGAAATTAGTACCGCGCCTTCAATACCGAAAAGTCTTACCATAAGATTTACAGCTAAAGAGGTCACGAATGCAATTAGTCAGATGAAACGTGGTAAGTCACCCGGACATGACGGGCTCAGTGTTGAGCATTTAAGACACGCTGGTAAGCATTTGCCCCGAGTCTTAGCGTTGCTGTATAATTTTTGTATCTCGCATTCCTATCTGCCCAGTGACATGATGAAAACTGTTGTGGTACCTATTATCAAAAACAAAAATGGTGACATATCGGACAAGTCAAAGACCGATCTCGCTACGATGGGAAGAGACCGGACGAAATGACCATAATGCCTTGGAAGTTAGGTCGGCCTTTGGTGTGGGATGCAACCTGTGTCGACACCCTTGCGCCATCCCATCTTCCTAGCACGGCGGGCTGTGCTGGGTCGGCTGCTGCAGGTGCAGAAAACCTCAAACGGCGCAAATATAACAACCTTATTGGGAGCTATATGTTTGAGCCGTTTGGGGTTGAAACTCTAGGACCATGGGGTCCGAGTGCCCACTTGGTTTTTCGAGACATCGCCAAGCGGTTGGTCGACTCTTCTCGTGACCAGAAGGCTGGCCTATTTCTTGGCCAAAGAATCAGCATTGCCATACAACGTGGCAATGCTGCCAGCCTTTTGGGCACTTTTCCTGTTGACAACGATGCGGACGAATTTTTTGATGCCCTTTGATCCTTTCCCCTCCCATATTTTTTATATATTTGTACATATTATCTTTCGATGGAAAATTAAAAATAAATACCGTTCCCCCCTTATCTCGTAAGTTGAAATGATGAAGTTGAAAGTTGAAATGATCATTTGAAGATCAAATGCTTGTCAATTTTTAATAAATAAAAATGTACCAAAACACCTTGTTGACGCTCGATTGTGACATAATCGTCATATAATAAAATAAATTGTAGCTCAATAGCTTTCATATGGCATAGGTTTTATCACTGTTGTGGGATTGGACCAGGTCCCATACATTTTTGCCCATGGTTCTTTGTGGTTGTTCCTAGTATTTACATGATGGATACCACTGTATTTTTTAAACAGATTAATATTTTAATGTGCATACAAAAAGATTTTCATAAGGAACAGTCATTATATTAATTAATCTCTTTAAATTTATGTCTGAGGGAGTGTCAGGACTTAGCTTATAAATTGAACGAATTGCCCTTTTTTGTATAACTAAAATTGTCTGAATGAATATTGACGGCATTTCCCCTCAACAGAATACCGTTAGGATCCTGTTAACCCTTGTCAACACGTGCTATACGTGTACTCCTAGGACACGCTCTCTGCGATCAAGTCTGCTATTATAGATTTCAATACTGATACAGTTTCTGACTCATCGTCAAAAAACGTTTCAAACCAATAACAAAATCTTCCATTATTTTGATTGAATTATAATTTTTTAATACCCAATAAAATATTATCTTGTGTTAAATAAAATATGTAAATCTTAACGCAATTTACGTCAATTTCGTCTAAATGGGATTATCTCGTCTGTAGGACGTCCTTTGTCGGTATTCAAAACGTAGGCATTTGGTTTGTTACGTCAGATCGCTGGACCGCGTCATTTCGGTGACAAAAGGAGAATGATCTACAGAGAGAATGCTCAAACACAGTTACCAGCGAGTCTCATGAGGATTCAACCCGTACACATGATTTTCAAAAATGAAAGGCTTTTATTTGTAGTCCCTCAGTAATTGGGTTGTGGAGGTTAGATGGCAGTCTCCATATTGAATACTGATTGAACCGTATGGAAAACGCCGTTCCGCATCGACTCGCATACCACTCAAGTGATCTTCATGACAACTCTATGAGAAATCCAAAAGAAATATAGATCAGAAATAGAAATATTTGACCTAAATCATCGTGTCAGTACATCGCTACTTTATCGACGAAGTGGTTGTCCGGACATTAAACTGCGACTTTTCAAATCAAATCAAATCATTTGTTATTCAGCATTTTTTTTTTTCGTTCATATTCTAAGTTGAATCATTTACTTTAAAACCTTCATTTGAAATCAAGTAGGTACTGTACCAGAGGAACACTAAGCCACAGAATATAAATGGACAGTAGCGAATCTAGGAAGAAACGTTCTCGACGGCACACTCAGGCGCGCGCATCTACGACACATAAAAGGGCACGTCGTCGCAGTGCTCTCAGTCGCAGGCACAGAACACCTATAATCAGGATAAGAATGATAACTTCATACAAATAAAATGCTTACGAGAGCACACTAGCGCTCCAGTTTATACCATTAGAAACTCGTGAGGCGCGGGAATTATGAACAGATAGGTACGGTACCTGGTACAGTACTAGGTCTTGTATGTATGTAGACTCGATGTATAACTAATTAACTAAGTGACCCAAATGATTTAAATGACTTACTAAGCTATTGTTAATCAAGTTTAAAATTGCATGAAACTGTATTCTAAATGTAAAATGTCAATGCTCCTTGTTATTTTATTTTGCACAACCCTAAGGTTGAATATAGTGTAACAAACAAACTGTATAACGTCTTATGTGCAATATTATTATTAACACGAACGGGATATTTACCATGTTTATTATTTGTTATGAGTTTCCGATATTTCGGCGCTGTTGCAAGCACCATGATCACGGATAAACTAAAGTCATTGCGGGTGGGTGTTTATGAGCAGACAAAACGGTCTACCCGCTTTCTTGTTCGTTTTTTGCACTCAGTGCCGCTACCACTGTCACTCGCAACTGCCGAAATATCGGGAACTCATAACAAATAATAAACATGGTAAATATCCCGTTCGTGTTAATAATGGTACAGCCTGAGATTAGTAGTTGTCCATCTTCCAGTAGTCATGATTGTTATCATTCAGTTATGTTCTCAGATAGTATAGGAAGAGGTTTAGGAAAATTACTTAGCAACAATCTGAGTCATTCTTCTCAAAACGATTGTATGGCTCAGACTTCTTACAATCAAATAATGTCTTCAATAACTAGGAAAGAATATGATCCTAAGGCGATTATTACTGTATTTATAGGTAATAGTTTTAACGTTAAAAAAGATGATATCACTGATAGTGTCACCAAACTATTAAAGTTGAATTGTAATAAAATAATTCTGTGTGCTTTTCCCTACTTTGAGCACTTGTCAAACAGGCAAAACAAGTACATTCACATGTTAAATAATTACATGCATTTTTTAGGTAGACCTTACAATGAACAATGTTAATATTTTGTATAAAGAATTCTTTTCAGTAGTCCAAACCGAGTTCAATAATTATTTTAAAAAGAACACTAAAACTATCAGCCCTAGGTTTTTATTTAGTGACTGGGCAACTAAAGGACTCAGGAAAAGTAGGGAAAGACTTTTCGAGTTGTATGGCCTTAAGCCTTATATTAACACAGAAACTTTTAATAAGTATGTTGCTACTTACTCTAGAATTTTTAAGAACACTTGTAAGGCAGCTAAAGCCTTATTCATCAGTAACAAGGTTAAATCAGCAGACGATAAAATAAAGACGGTTTGGAAAATTATCAATAATGAAACAAATAGGAACAAAAAGCATAATTCTGATTATACACTGGAGACGTCGTGTGGTCTTATTTGCGATAACAAAGTAGTTGCGCAAGAATTTGTAAATTTCTTTACCAGTATCCCACTTAAAACGACTGAAACCTTAAATTCCTCACCCTCGCTCTCTTTTGATTTAGTAAAGGCGAACGTTTCAGCCTGCCCGATTGAATTTAACTTTAAGCATATTAACCCCATAATAGTAATAAAAGCTTTTAAGCAAATCAAGATCAAATTAACCGAAGATCTTTGGGGAATGTCTATTAAAGTCTGTACCCCTATAATTGAGACTATAGCGCCTTACTTAGCCTTAATATTTAATTTGTGTGTAGATCAAGGAGTCTTCCCGGATTTAATGAAATACCGTAAGGTAATACCTCTTTTCAAATCCGGGGACAGTAAAGACACCAATAATAATAGACCCGTATCCGTGTTGCCGGTTTTCAGTAAGGTGTTTGAAAAGGTAATGCTTAATCAAATGCTCAATCATTTTAATACGAATAAAATCCTTCACGAACAACAGAACCACCAAAGGACGTTGCACGACCGACGCCGGTGTAAAATTATTAAGACACATTTTTAACGCGTGGGAAGAAGCCCAAGACGCCATAGGAATCTTTTGTGACCTCTCCAAGGCATTTGATTGCGTCGATCACGAAACCTTACTTTTGAAACTTGAGCATTACGGACTTGGAAAACTTGCACTTAGTTTAGTAAAATCTTATTTAAATGATAGACAACAGCAAGTTCAAATAAATGGTATCAATTCACTCGGTTCAAAAGTAAAAATGGGTGTTCCACAAGGCTCGATATTGGGTCCTTTCCTTTTTTTAGTGTATATAAATGATCTACTCCATTTATTAAAAAATCAACCACAAATGGTGTTATTTGCTGACGATACTTCCTTAATTTTTAAGGTAGATAGACGAGCTACAAATTTTGACGACGTAAATAACGCTCTATTGCAGGTCCAAAATTGGTTTACTGCTAATAATTTAGTATTAAATGGGAAAAAAACGAAGTGCATAAAATTTTCTTTACCAAATGTCAAAAGTAGTGATTGTGAGATAGTATTGAATAAAGAGAAACTAGAATTCGTCGATAAAACTGTTTTTCTGGGGATCACGCTCGATTCAAGACTACAATGGGGTCCTCATTTAACATCTCTTGCAGGACGGCTAAGTTCAGCAGCATATGCTGTCAGAAAAATCCGTCAATTTACTGATGTAGATACCGCGAGGCTAGTCTATTTCAGTTACTTCCATAGTATAATGTCTTACGGTATTTTACTTTGGGGACGGGCTGCAGACATCGAGTCTATTTTTATTCTGCAGAAAAGAGCCATCAGAGCCATATGTAATCTCCGCAGGCGCGATTCTCTAAGGGAACTGTTTAAGGATATTAACATCATGACGGTACCTTGTCAATATATCTACGAAAACATCATGTACGTAAGGAAAAATTTACATCTTTTTAGAAAAAGAGGTGAAAGGCATAATTATAGTACTAGAAATAGGGAACTATTAGCTCAACCAGGTTTCAGACTGGCTAAAGTAGACTCATCTTTCATGGGGTACTGTTTAAAATGTTACAATAAAATTCCTCCCCACATACTTCAACTGAATGAGACTAAATTTAAATCTTGTATAAAACGCACACTATGCAGGCAGGCATATTATAAGTTGGGGGATTACATCGCTGATAAAAATGCTTGGCTGAATGCTGGTCCTGCTCCACAACCTCAGCTAGTTGATTAACATTTGACAATCATGTTGGAGCTACTGAAGAGTGTAAGACTATCTTTGCATTGTATAAACTCAATCTCCTCTGTATTATATAATTGCATAGCACAGGTGTGAGTCCTATGTACCATAGAGCTACCATTGACCGGGTAATATGTCTTTCATTGACTTGAATGTGCCCTGGCGGTTGAGAGTATGTCATGCTCACTTAAAGGTCTCGCTGATGGTGGCGTGTGTGTTGGATCATTTAGCTCCCTTCAAAATGGTTGAGCTGAATGGTGCTAATCCATGCGTCATGTTCGTGAACGGGCGCCGTCAGTTGGGACTGGTCATCTCTTAGCTGCCACGGGTTATTTTATTTTATTTTGTTTTATTTTGTTTCTATTTGTCTTACCTACGCTTGACGCTTTTAACGTGTAAGTTTTTATTATTTTTATTTTTACATCGTTCTCACTTTTAGTTATAAATGCTACATTATAGATGTAACGAATACTTTTGTAACAATTTAATTTAAAAGAGTGTCCATGGAGTTTCTTGCCCGTTCTTCTCCATAGGTACCTACGCTTTGGAATGGGAATGTAGCTTAATTTTTCTTACTGACCGACTGCTTGACAATTCAAAAGTGCCTGTAAATGGTTTAATTGAAATAAATGATTTGAGTTTCGAGTTTGAGTTTGAGTTTGAGTTTGAATAATATTAGTGACCATGACAGTTTAAAAACTTGTATCTTATGTGCATCCTATATTCTAGCCAATAAAGATACCATTAATTCATTAATTCATTCATTCATTTATTCATTCATTCATTCATTCATTCTTTCTTCATTTTAGTTTAATTTATATCAACAACGAATTCTCATTTTGCAGTTTGTAAAGGAATATGTATTTTATGTAATGCATACTTAATGCATCAAATAAAATACATAAGTACTCCTTTGACAAAAACTGCAAAATGAAAATTCGCTGTAATAGAAATCAACACTAATGTAATGACAGACAACAAATAAAACAAAGCTTTTAAACATGTTCAAATATATTTATTTTTCTTTTCATACACTTTTTGGAGGCTTCTTCAACAAACTCCTGGTTTTTTCAATTTACACAACCGTTTAAGGCGTACCTATAGCAATTGTGCTACTTATATTTATTTCATCATTAATGTTGTAATGATCCTCACACCTCTTCAGCCAATCTGTATTTATGTTTTCACAAACTTGATATAATTTAATTTAAAGTTTTCCTGTCATTTTCGCACTGTAGAGCATACTAATTGTAGTCTGTGCTGTAATAGTACATTACTTACCAAAGGCTGTAAAAGAAAGAAAGCCCGAAATGGCAGGTATTTGTGACCCGAGCCGCAGACGAGGGCTGTAAATATGCGATAGAGGGCTTTCTTTTTTACTACCCGTGGTGAGTACACAATTTTACGTCTTCACCTGGCCACAATGCGAGATTTACTGTACGCGTAGCGTGCGGTAAAACTCACATTATGGCCAGGTGTGACGTAAAGTCTGACGGACTGACGGACAGATAGACTAACGGATTGACGGAGTGACGGACAGACGGACTGACGGACAGACGGACAGATTTCTAATTTAATTTGTTTTTAAGGATTGATAGGAATGTTTTTTTTTTTTTTTAATTTTTAACGTCATACACCTTTAAATAATGTTTATATTTTATTGAAGCTGGTTATTTGTAACTCATAATTATTTATAAAGTTTGTTTTAATGCAGAAATCCTAATTTAACATTAATACCATACGAAATTTAAGAGAATTTATGAGAATTTTCTCGGAAATATTCTCGGAAATATTCTCAGGAATATTCTCGCTCAGGAGAATTTACTGAGAATTTAAGTTATAGAGTAGTATTATTTTGAAGTAAACTTCGTAAAACATTTAAATGCACTCAAAACTATTACCCTAAAAATAGATTGATACAATAAAGTCATCCAATTTTTAAATTCTCGTAAATTCCCTTCCAAAAGAATATTCTCGGGAACTTAACAGCAAAGTTCTCGCAAGGAGAATATTCTCGGGAATTTACCATCACTAGTCACGAACCACAAGCTCGTAACAATTGGTGTCAGACAGAAGTCAGGGATAAAATCATGCCGATTTTACCTAAAGACGACATGGAGGGTATCCGTACCCGGAGTCATCGCCAACAGGAGACGGACCTGAGACATTTTGGTAGAGCTACGCCACAGAGTGCGGAAGGCCAGCTACCGACCTCAGAGGCCAGCCCGTCCGCAGCAGCTCCAGCAACAGCAACACCAGACTTTGCTGCCCTGATGATGGTGCTGCAGGAGCAGGCCCGCCGTCAGGAGGAGCAAGCTCGTCGACTGGAAAAACAGCTACAGTGGGACAAGGAGGAACAGGCCCGCTGATAGGCAGAACAGGCTCGTCGGTTGGAAGAACAGCTTCAGCGGGACAAGGAGGAACAGGCCCGCCGTCAGGAGGAACAGACCCGCCGACAGGAGGAACAGATGCTCCTTCCGTTTTGTAGTTCAGAAGAACAACACAGTCACATGATTTGCCTTGGGTAGTTTCTATAGATTTATTATTTTAATGTAGGTAATAGGTACACAGATATTGGGTATTTATTTTGGTAATTTTCCATTAATCACAGCACAACACATATACAAACATGTATGTCGTAACAATTTATTTTATTTCGTATGAGTATTTTATATCACCTTTAATTTATCTTAATTTATGTTTTTAAACGGACACATTTACCTATGTTTTTATTATTCTAGCGTATGGCACTCGTGGGTTGCAGCTGAAAATCAGCGTCAGTTGGTACACCATGTGTGTCATCTGACATTATGCTGAGCTGAAGCCCTTTTGGCATTATAATCATAGTTTTCTGTTTTTTATAGTTTTAATGTGTATTTTTTGCTGTAATGCCAATAAACGCATTTTTCTTTCTTTTCTTTCGTTCTTTCCTTATGAAGGACCTTCACGCTACCTTCGGGAAAGACATGAAGGAGGTGAAGGATAAGGTTTCCCAACATGACAACCGCCTGTCGGAAGCTGAAACCCGAATCGACCAAGTGAATAATCGGGTTGACAACGTGATGGCTGACGTGAAGAAAACCGTGATGGCTGACGTGAAGAAAACGCTGGATTACCTTAATCTTGGGGTTGGAATCGCAGCTCCCGTAGCTACAACACTGCCGCTACGTGGATTCAAAGTGCCACCGTTTGACGGAACTTCTTCCTGGTTGGCCTACAAAATCCAGTTTGATGCTATCATGAAGGCGAACGGGTGGCATCAAAGTCAGGCCATGACTGCCCTCACCTTAGGCCTGCGTGACCAGGCCTTAACTGTACTGGAAGCTCTCGGTAAGGAAGTGACTTACGAGCAGCTCCTTGAGATATTGTAGGCTCGGTATGGCTACGCCCACCTGGAACACGTGTTTCGTGCGCAGCTCAAGGATCATGTGCAACGCAGTAAAGAAAACCTGCAGCAGTGGGCCCTTGAAGTGGAGAAGCTGGTTCGCAAAGCTTACCAGTCCGTACCTGCGCTTATTGATGGGAACCTGGTGCAGGCATTCATCGACGACATCCGCGATCTTGAAGTTAGAGCTGCTGTGAGGCTCGGTCACCACGGGACGCTTAAGAACGCCTTGGCCCATGCACTGGAGGTGGAAGCTGTGCGGTAGGATCATCGTTCCCATAGCGTCAGGGAGGTTGCAGCGGCTACAGTTCGCGACCGCAATAAAGGGTACAGCCCTAGGTGCTATGGCTGTGGGTAAAGGGGCCACCTTCGATCCAATTGCCCTAAGCGAGCTGCAGAAAGAGAAGACGGCCGATCTCCAGATGGCAGTGCGGCTAACGGCACCGCCCAGCACCAGCAGCAGGGAAACGAGTAATAGCCAAGACTGCGGGGTGGGTCCTGGCTGATGTTCAAAGAGCCCCAAGGATTTCGATCACACAAACCCATGACGGGAACAGCCTATTCATCAAGGGCGAGATAAATGGAATGCCTTGTAAGCTGACCTTAGATAATGGAGCCTCTCGTACGGTCGTCAATTCCCAACTTATAAGTCGGTTCCTTGGGGACTCCACATACAACCGAGAACGCATTAATTTGGTAACAGCCACCGGTCAGCGCATACCCGTCCATAGAGAGAAGAAGATGGAGTTGAAGCTAGGCAACAAAATCTACCTGCATAATGTCATCGTGGCTGATATAATGGACGATTGCATCCTGGGCCTTGACTTTATGAGGAAGAATTATTGCGAGATTGTCATCAAGCAAGGTGTTTTGAAATGTGGACAAGAGAAACTTTTCGCGGAAGTGGCGTTACCCGGAAATGTGTACAGCCTTAAGAAGATTGTTCTTCCTCCGAGATCGGAAATGATTGTGCCGGTTAGTCTTCCTCGGAATCGGAAAGGGAAAGGGAAAGGATAGACAATGACCTTCCATGGAAAGTGGCACGAACTTTAGTCAGAGCCACCGACATATCAGGGGTACGTATGCTGAACCTTTGTGATCAGGAGCAGATTATTGACGACGGCATACTGATTGGTACTTGCGAGAAAGTGGATTAGTTGCGTCAATGCGAATATCTATCGACTGGGACCCTCAGCAAGGATGCATCAACGAGAGTGACTACACTTTTAGAAAACTGTCGCAACGCTCTGTCTCAAAATGAAATGGCCAAGGCGAAGAAGATGTTACTCAAGTACGCCGATGTTTTCTCTTCAAACGATGCTGACATTGGGAAGACTGGCCTAGTTCAACACAAAATAAACACAGTAGAAGAATTGCCTATCTCTCAGCGGCCAAAGAGATTGCCGGTAGCACGTGAAAAGGAAGTGGAAACCATGATTGAGGGAATGGTGAAGGATGGTGTTATTGAACCTTCATCTAGTCCATGGTGTTCACCTGTAGTGCTGGTAAGGAAGAAGGACGGCAGCATGCGGTTTTGTGTTGACTATCGTCATCTGAATAACGTTACGAAGAAGGGCAGCTACCCTTTGCCAAGAATTGATGACACGCTGGACATGCTTACTGGAGTAAAGTGGTTTAGCACGCTGGACCTGAAAACTGGCTACTGGCAAGTTGAAATAGACCCTAAGGACAAGGAGAAAATAGCATTCTCTACAGGAAAGGGCCTCAGGCAATTTAAAGTTATGCTGTTTGGATTGTGTAACGCTCCGACAACGTTTGAAAGGCTTATGGAACTTGTACTAACTGGGTTAATTGGCGATGCCTGTCTGGTTTACTTAAATGACATCATCATCGTAGGCCGTACGTTTGAAGAACATATTCAAAACCTGGAACGCGTGCTCATGAAGATCCAAAGTGCCAACCTCAAGTTGAGTCCGAAGAAATGTTCACTATTCAAACGGCAAGTTAGCTTTTTGGGGTATGTAGTGTCGGAAGAAGGTATCCGCACGGATCCAGAAAAAATCGCCGCTGTCAAAGATTGGCCAGTTCCAAAAGACAAGACGCAGGTCAGAGCATTTTTGGGTTTGTGCTCTTATTATCGGCGATTTGTTAAGAACTTTGCGGATATAGCCAAACCCCTGCACAAGCTAACCGAGGAAAAGCGACATTTCTGCTGGGATGAAAGTTGCGACATCGCATTTCAGAAGTTAAAGGATCGCCTGTGCAAAACACCTAATTTGGAGTACCCTGATGCAGGCAAGGAATTTATAGTTGACACAGACGCAAGTGACATAGGACTTGGCGGTGTATTGTCTCAATGGAATGGTGATCAAGAGGTTGTGATAGCGTACTTCAGCAAGTCGTAGTCAAAGCCGGAAAGGAACTATCTTGTTACGAGACGGGAATCGCTTGCTATGGTAAAGTAATTACAGCATTTTAGCAAATATCTTCTGGGCGGAAATTCCACTTAGGAACTGACCATGCTGCACTAAAATGGCTATTGCAGTTCAAAAATCCAGAAGAACAAGTTGCGAGATGGATTGAGCTACTGCAGGAGTATGACTTTGTGGTCAAACATCACAGCGGGAAATCTCATGGCAACGGAGATGCATTATCAAGAAGACCTTGTCCTGAAGACTGCAAGCATTGTACCAGGCATGAGGGTAAGGAAGTGGAACATGTAAGGATGCTCAGGATAGACCTCAGCAGCGAGTGGAAGGAAAGCCTACAACGTGCACAGCAGGAAGATTCAGTTATCAAGCCGATTCTGGAGTGGATAAAGGCCAGAACTCCTAAGCCCAGGTGGAGCGACGTCTCAGCGATGAGTTCGATCACAAAAAGCTATTGGGCTCAAAGAGACAGCTTGGCGATTCAGGATGGAGTCCTGTGCCGTAAATGGGAAAATGCTCGGGGGGACAGCTGTCATTTGCAAATGATTGTCCCTAAAGCTCAAGTACCGGATGTTCTACAGCTGTACCATAATGGTTGTTCAGGAGGTCATCTGGTAGTAAAACGGACTCTACTGAAGATACGAGAACGGTTTTACTGGGTCCACTGTCGGGACGATGTCGAGGACTGGTGTCGCAAATGTACAAGTTGTGCAGCTGTAAAGGGACCTCAGACTCGTAGTAGAGGTGCATTGTAGTTGTACAATGTTGGTGCACCATGGGAGAGGATAGCCCTTGACGTTGCGGGACCGTCTCCGGAAAGTGAAAGCGGTAACAAGTATTTCATGGTTGTAATGGATTACTTCACTAAGTGGCTGGAAGTCTTCGCCATTCCAAACCAAAAAGCTTCAACAGTTGCAGATAAACTGGTTCATGAAGTCTTCTGTCGTTTTGGAGTACCCTTGGAGATTCACAGCGATCAGGGAAGGAATTTTGAGTCACAAATATTTCAAGAAATTTGCCGAATAATGGGCCTACTCATAAAACGAGAACAACTTCTTACCACCCACAATCGAATGGAATGGTGGAACGATTTAATAAAATATTGGAGAGATACCTGGCAAAAGTTGTGAAAAATCGACAACGAGATTGGGACAAACACATACAACGTTTTTTGTTGTCATATCGAAGTGCTGTTCACGAAAGTACATCGGGACACCAGCTTTCGCAAACTTTGGAAGAGAATTACGGCTGCCTACAGACCTGATCACCGGAATACCACCTGATGCCCCACGCAGTATAACCGATTATGCGAATGACTTGCGGAACAAAATGAATGACATTTATGAGCACGTCAGACAATCGGGCCAGCAAATGTCTGAAACGATGAAAACCCGTCATGAGCGCAAAATGAACAATTAAGGGTACGACGAAGGTTTACTAGTGTGGTTGCACAATCCAGTACGAAGCAAAGGAAAATCCGCTAACCTTCAAGCTAAATGGGACGGACCGTACCGGATTGTGACAAAAATCAATCACGTAACCTACCGGATACAGAAAGGTGCAAGAGGTACTCCTAAGATTGTCCATGTGGATCGACTGGCGCGTTATTATGGGGCCGATAATGCTCGGGACGAACATGTCTTAGGAGGGGGCAGTGTTACGCGCCATAATTAATGCGTGGTACATCGAAACAAGTTTAAGTACTACTAGCGCCATCTAGTATCGAATAGCAGAACTAGTGACCACTAGCGCCATCTAGTATCGAGTAGCAGAACTAGTAGACTCGAGATTCTTCTGGAAAATTCGATGCTAGAACTTTCGACATCTTTCTGGTCAGTCGGGGCCGGTATATACTCGAACATTCTAGAAGTTTCTACAGTAAAAGGTTCTGGAACTATATAAGGACTCTAAAAGGCCGGTAGGGACCGAGACCCGACACAGTTGAATAACAAGCGATACAGGCGATCATTTAGTGCGACTTTAGAGTGCAGTTATGCTTATAATTAGTGTGTTTGAGTTGTTATCAGTATTATTTAATTAAAATGTCATTTTTTGTTTTTAAATCGGCAGTTTTTATTGTCACGAACCACAAGCTCGTAACAATATGTTCCCGAATTAAAACAAAACCTTTAACAAAATTGTTAGTATCAAAAAATAATAAACGGTCACTATGACGGCATGTCAAAATATGCATTAGATTATTTAAACTACAAATGCAATCGTTTACAAATTATCTGAATATGGCAATGCACATAATATTAATTTACCTAATTTTAATTTAAGTAGGGTGTCGACACCATTAACTATGTCCCTTTTAGATAAACTCAAACTGTTTCCAATTAAAAGAACTACAGTAGTCTGCTCATTCATTTGTGTATGTTTTATTTTATGAACAAGCTCATTAAAATGCAGGTTATGGTGACAATAATTAACTATGGTTACTTTAACAACAAAACTTACTTTAACAAAAAAAAATACTTGTTTTTTACATCTGTGTGCAAACATGAATATTAACTATTCGTATCTTATATTTGCATCTTCCCTGTATTAGTAAGAATAGTTCTTGTATTATCCATTTCTGGTACGTACAATCATAAGAACATAAACAAAAAGAATATTCTATTCTTTTTGTTTATTTGACCAACCTTATTTGTTAACCACCTGCAGAACAATAAACGATATTCTATTCAAAAACGTTGGATTTTAGTACAGTGAGTCAGAGCTGCCTATTACTTCAGTTGTCATCCGATACATCAGTCCGGTACATGCGCCAACATCGGCAACCTCCAACTAAGCCAGTGTCGGAATTAGCGCGTGAAGTTGGCGCCACTCGAATCAATCTCTGTCGCCCCCGCTGATGTTAATATGCACTATATTAACGAAATTTCATATAAACGGAGCGATCACTCCGAGAGTCTACATGACTATTAAAACTTCAGCTACCATCGAAAGATTGACTTGACTTGGCTCTGACTTTAAGCTGGCATTTTGAGAGCAGTCTGATAAATTTTTTAAAAGAGTTTATACAAAGAATTAAACCGTACTATAAGCATTAAGTTTTATCCATTAATTAAAATACGTTACGTTTCTACTTCGAACGCGTTAAAAGTTGTTCTTATCCCGCATTCGAGTTTACTAATTAAGTAAAAGTAGGTACAAGCAAACATGTGAGAGGCAATTAGATAATAAGCGTGCAAGACTTGTGAACAACATTTGATATCACTGAAAGAGAACTGGCTCAGTAAACCAGTAAAGTTCTCAAGGATAATATTATTCAATCTAGTTTAGATTTTAAACATCTCTTTAAAAACCTATGAAGTCAAAGTAAAATCTTATTCCGCGCACAATATGAAACCAGTTGTCATAGCAAGCACCTCGGTGCACACTGCGCGATATTTCTGCCGACGGCGACGCGGCACGTCGCTATCCGCAGATGAGCCGTCGCGTTCGATACGGTGCCGTCGTGAGATACATATATCCCGCCATTCGTCTCACGACTGCGGCGTTTGTATGCACGCTCTCAAATAAGTCGCGACTCTCCCGCTTTGAATATAATAGCATCTAAATTTTATATGGCGCTTGCAGTTTTATAGCAATTTGGATTACAACAATATTCTAAAAGAAAATCGGTTTGTCAAAGGAGACTGATAAGAATACTACATGTCGCCGCAAGAACGTCTACCTGTTAAGATTATTACATAATTAGCTAATAAGACTTAATATGATAAAAGTAGCGCTTCCGCCCACTTAGAGCGAAATGCGAGGATGGCGTCCGATGGCAATATAAGAAAATTTTGTTAAAAAGGATTACAATTGTAATAGTCAAAAACAAAACCTGTGTAACATAAAGTTAAGATTTAAAAGAGTGTTCATGGAGTTTCATGCCCGTTCTTCTCCATAAGTAACCTACATTTTGGAATGGGATTCACTTAACTCAAACTAACTGACTGCTTGATAGATGATAATTCAGAAGTGTCTGTAACTGTTTTAGTGACAATAAATGCTTTGAGTTAAGTGTTGACAGTGCGTGTGATTGAAATTCAATACCTACCTAAAACACAAACAAATCACTCCGTTATACATAATACTACCAGACAGATACTACTCATACTCCTGCATCCATCTATTCTGATACTCCATAGTTTAATTCAACGACAAATCTTCTATTCAGTTTAGAAGGCATCATTTGTGGATGGAACGGTGCTGGTATTATGTCGACGTCATGATTGTTCATAATCCCGTAGTTCCGCGCCCGCAGCCGGCAGCCGCCAGCCGAGCTCGCAGCTCGCATTCGCTTCATAACATTCATTTATCTTCGTGTCACTACACGAGCACAGCTCGGCGTTCCATAATATTCGTCTGACGTAATCACGTAACAGTCGCGAATATTAGGAAAAAATTATATCCAACAATGATATTATACTGATATTATGAAAGTTATAATGATATTATTCATTAATCTTAAATATTTTTCCAGTTCATGTTCTGGGTATAACATTACATTTACTAAAATAATAACGTACGATATTATTATGGTAGGTCACACTATGTGTATCGTGCACAAGTCGTTTTTTGATATCGAGATACAAATCTTGAATTTGTGCCCATCGTTCTGCAGTTTATGTACGTAAATTTTGAATTTGAGAAAAAAAGAGTTGATGAAATAAAGAACTTATTTCATAACACTCTTTTCCCAAATACCACGTAATACTGAAAACAGGTGATACCGGCGGGCGGCGGGTATCTGTTATTAGCAGGCAGTTAGAGACTCCAAGTGATCTAATCATCGTCATATTAGTAATTTACTATGCACTATTACTATACACTATTTACTATACTAATTTAATACTATTATTAGTAATAGTACTTGACAGCACGGTTGGCGCAGTGGTTAAGCGATTGACTGCTGCGCTGCTTGTCGCGGGTAAGTTTCCCGCACGGAACAAATATTTGTATGACCTACAAGTAGTTGTTCCGGGTCTGGCTGTTTGTGTATGTGAGATTGAATGTTTGTAAACGCACCCACAATACAAGAGAAATTCCTAGTGTGGGGCAACGTTTAAAAATCAAAATACTAGATTTGTTTCCTTAAACGTTAATAAAATAAACAAGCTACAGTAGCATGTATGACGGAAGCTTTTGCGGCGACAATTAGCGGCTCCCCGCGGACGTGTCCTTTATTAGCTACTCACACACCCTCACTCGCGCACTCTCGTAACAACTACCAGTAGCTCCACGGCCCAGGGGAGGCACCGGCTACAGAGAACTGCTTGAAGTCACGCTAACTCGACCAGCTCAATTTATAGATACCACCTCCTGTAGGAATGTGTTCTTAATCCATACTTCCATACTAATATTATAAATGTGAAAGAAACTCTGTCTGTCTGTCGGTCTGTATGTTACGTTTTCACGCCAAAACCGCTGAACCGATCGTCATGAAATTTGGCAGAGATATACCCTGGAATACGAAGAAGGACATAGGCTACTTTTTTACGCGATATAACCAACATCCACGCGGGCGGAGCCGCGGGCAAAACGGGCGCTAGTAATAATAATAATAATTAATTTGCAATAAGTATTGGTACAGTGTTGGTCTTGAAGTCAGTAATTAAGTTCCTAATACTCGTACATAGTCAGACATTTAACATGCAAAACATTAAAATTTATTTAATGCTAGAGTGTTATATTCTTGTTCTTGGTAATTTTACAGCTCATTTGAACAGACAAGTGATAAAGATGCTCGCCTTACTATATTTTTCTTTTATCTTGACCGTAGAACAATGCCATTCTATTACTGAAACCTCAGCAGAAATACCTGTTTAATATTTTCAGTTGTATTGTCGTGAGTTCAGCTCACAGCATCGATGGCAATATTGCGGTAGAAAACAATAAAGCGTGCACTAACTCAATAATTCCACAGGACGTGATTTTTTGAGCGTCTGCCAACGTTAGCACCGGCGTGCCCGCTTTTCAAGCAGTAGGCAGCTGCCGAAGATCCAGTCTTCATGATGAATGTTAGCAAGCCACGCATCATTTCATCATCACCATCAACATGATCTAATAGCAATGACTGGACTCCATTTCACCGCAAAAGCCACATTAATGTTTGAGTTTGTTACCGTGAGGTACGAACCTTCTGTCCCTTCTTATTTCACGGTTTTACGGCCACAGTCGCACAACGTCGCTTGAAAGGAAGCCAAATATAAATGGAGGTAAGTATATTATTAATAGTTAGCCGGACCCGCCGGCGGTTATAAAGAAAATCGTTCAGGAAGCGAGGAAGCGAAATTGCCGTCCGATTGAAATTCGAGTCGAGTAGGAAAATCTAGCAGAATAGCCGCCGTAACCACTACTACGAGACCTTCTGCTAGCCGTGACATTTGAGCCAACATGTACGCGATGTGCACCTATCGGATTACTGATCCCGAGACGCCCCGAGTTTACTAGATGTATGATATTTATGATATCAGAACTTGTGCCGTGAAAAATTGTGGTGCAAATGTGGTGCACGAATTTTTGTTTTAGTTTTGTACCTATTATAACATATCCATAATTGCTCTCATATTTCATAATCCTCTGTTATAGAGCTAAACAAATATAATAATTTCTAGTTGCAATAAGTATTGCAAAGTTTATATTATTTATTTATTTATTTAACTATGGATGACTTACATGGCAGCTAAAACAAAATTATGTTCAATTGGTTTCAACAGCCCTGAGTCAGTTTGGCAGGAGGCGGTATAAATCAATCCGGTGGGCAGGGCACGGACAAAGGGAGCTTCCCGTGGATGTATCTCTGGAGACGACGCCGTAGTACATCACTAGATAAGCGCCATTCGACGCGCCAGCTGGACGCACCTGCGACTTAAACTATGGAAGTGTTATCATCCACTACAGACGGCAGTGCGCGTATGAATGTGGAGAAAGACGAGAAAGGCTGACTCCACGACTGTTCGGAATTTAATCGAATCCATGCATCAAACTTCTCTGGTACTTCGTTTTTCAGTAGGAACGATTCAGTTGGATGCCCATGATGCAAGTCGATTATACTTACTAGACAAAAAAAAAAAGAAGATAAGTTAACTAAGTAACACGCAACGCAGCTCACTGACTCTCGAAACATGAAAGAAATCAGTGGTAACGACACAAGGTGTTCGCGAGCGGCGCGAATTAAACTTCCAATTCAATACAAGTTGTAATTAAAAATTTCCAATCGGGCACTTTCGGGGAGAGCGTGAAGTCGCGGGGGTGCGGGGGCGCAGGCCGAGGGGCGCAGCATCCGCCGCCGTGTACACTTCGGAATCACCGCGCCGACCTCCGCACTTACCGACCACAGTTTCACATTGAGAATAGGTAAGAATTTAAAAAGGTGATTCGAAGTAAGTTTGATTTCTACAATTAATGCGCTCATTTAGGCCTGTGTTCACCAACAGTCAAACCACCGGTTAGGTATTTAAACAGTTGATTTAGGTCAAATTTCCTAAGTAAAGAACTGATTAAATATCTAAACAGTTGATTTAAATGTTGGTGAACACAGGCCTTAGAGTGATACATCCAAGCAAGCGGTCAATTGTCGAACAAGGAGCGCATTACAAATTCACAAAGGCAACAAGTAAAAAACCGGCCAAGTAGGCGTATCCGTAGTTGGGATGAATTTATCCCAAGAACAAACTTAACATTGCGGTTGAAAAACATGTTCTCCCATACATTACAACTGCAAATGTAAGTTTGTAAGCACAGTATTGAGAGATTTAACATGTTATTTTAAGACCAAAGACTTCTTAAGGTTTTCCTGTAATCTATAATCGCACCTTTAATCAAAAGAAAATACCTCAACTTATTTCGAGTTTTGACCATAAAGTGAATTATTTATTTATTTTATTTTACTATGGGTTTGCTCTTGACTCTAGTCTAGGTCTGGGTGACAAAGAAAGTCGACGATGTCGATGATGGATGTGAGCTTACCCAGAATACTTCTTCTTGAATTAACTTCACACAGAGAATACGTTCAGACCAACAGCCGACTAGATACGATGAAAATGACAGAGATAGATCACCGTCATTCACTTTTTGATTAACACGCGCGAACAAGTTGGTGGTGGTAAAGTGGTCGAATTCAGTGATGATCCGACTTTGCTCAACCTTACGTTGAGCAAAGTCGGATCATCACTGAATTCGGAATCTCGGAAGAAAATTAAAAAAGCGGAGTAAAAAGAAATAAGGTCGGTGTTTTACTATCAGGAGATTATTTTACATGCTTTTTTTATTCAAAAAGTGCAATTGTTTGACTTAATTCAGTTTTGTGTAAATTGTTTCGTATCGTATTACGAAATCATTTCAGGTTGATGCAGTTTTATAATAAAATGCACAAGCAACCCTAAAGTGAATAGGTATTATTTCAGTATTGTATAATAATTTATCAGAAATGCAGTATTTTTTTTGGTTTGTTCCTGTTTACTATTTAATTTGTCAGGTATGACTTTCATTTTATTTATAGTTATTTCACTCTTTTAGTAAAAATTACGAATGTTGGTTTTTTTAAAATATTAACAAGTGTTATTTTTTTTTAATCTCAAAAAACCTTGCACGGAAAACAGGCTAAATTCACTACACAGAATGTTAATTGGAATTAAATCAAAGTTTTAAACATAACCGAAGAAAGCCCTCCCCTTTTTTTCTACAACACATCATCATACAAGGATGAAATCGAAATATCACTTCACTTATTGTGTTATTTCTTTGATAATAAAACCAAAATGATGGAGTCTTCGATGTGGATTGGACTCGGCAGGACATGAGAATTGTATATGACCTTCGTCTTGTCCAGATTCATGCCGAGGCCCATCCATTTAGGCTGTGCAGATCTGGTCTAACTGCTCCAGTGTCTCTGCCATTATGACGATGTCATTGGCAAAGCGAAGGTGTGAGATGTACTCGCCGTTTATGTTAATTCCCTGTCCAATCCAGCTCAACATCTTAAAGACGTCCTCCAACGCATTGGTGAAAAGTTTCGGGGATAACACATCCCCTGTCTCTCCTCTCTGACCAGTTGGATGGGGCTGGTTTCCTTGTAAGATTAAGATTTAGATAGTCATGTTGACAGCTTCACACAAACATCTCAACAATTCGATATAGCGCCAGTCAATTCGAAATCGTTGCAGAGAGGCCAGCTGCTCATATTTGGATGGAGTCGAAGGTTTCCTCGTACTCCACAAATGCCGTACACAGCAATGCCATGCATACAAGCTGGTTGTACTCCTCGGTCTTCTGCACAATTTGCCGAACAGTATCGATGTGGTCTTCGGTACTGAAGCCTTTTCGAAAACCGGCTTGTGTGTCTGGAACTCGTCAAGTCTCCTGGCGAGACGCTTCTCGAAGATGTGGAGGAGTATGTCTGCCTAGGGCAAGTCATTCAGCTCGATTAACACAACCTTGAGAAAGAAGCCGACAGGAGGATCCAGTTGGGCTGTGGAGCGTTTGGAAAACTCCGTCAAATCTTTTTGTCGCCTATCCCGCACTGGTAGATGACCCCGCAATGTTTGAAGACTAAGGTCTTCACCACTGGGTGAAGACCTTAGTTCAACCTGTACGTTTTGATATACAGTGCCGAAACGTGGACACTGATAGTTGAGCTGGTCCACAAATTTATGGTCACTCAGCGTGCTATGGAGTGGGCTATGCTCGGAGTTTCTTTGAAGTATAAAATCAGAAACGAAATTATCCGGAAAAGAACTGGAGTTGCCGACATAGCTTACCGAGTAAGCAAGCTGAATTGGCAGTGGGCTAGCCATGTTTGTCGAAGGACCGATGACCAGTAGAGCAGACGAGTCCTGGAGTGGAGACCGCGTATCGCCAAGGGTAGTGTGGGACGCCCACAGCTAGATGGACTGACGACCTTAAAAAGTTATATCTCGACCTGAGACGCATAAGGTCGAATTTCGAGATCAGAGCAAAATAACTTTAATAGTCAGCTGAAACCAGTATCTCGCGCTCTTTCCAAGCATAAAACAATCGTAATTCTATCTCTTTTTGTTCTGATGTTATACAAATGCATAAGGTCGAATCTGTCGAATTTTTACATTTATATCGTGGAATAAGGCTTGATAGCAACTACAGTATTTATGCTTGAAATTTTGGTTTAATTAGAAGGTCGAACATTGACTTCAGCTTTTATGCTTTTATATTATTTTACGCGTAAGGAAGGGACTTTTTTGACATTCGACTATATCCTACGAGGATTGTTGGTAAAAATAATACGTATTGTCCTATAGACCTTTATGCCTCTTGAAATTAAATAATCAGATGTCGTACCTTGAGATATAGTATTATGCCTCGAAAATTTAATGTATTTGGTTAAGGTCTACAAACATAATTAGCCCTTATGCCTTTAAAAAGTGCTACTTTATCGTTGTACAGAAATGCCTATGTGAAGAAGAAACACTATTCCATTGATTTCGTGACCGCACACCGACGCGATAAAATGACATCGGACCTTATCGCCGGACACTCGGCTGTTTTCGGCGCCACGGTGGCTTGACCTATCAGCGCACAGCACCGAGCGCGTTGACGGTTGTACCGAAATATTTTCAACACCAACTTCAATTTAAGCTTCAAACTACCGTCGGTCGACACTCGTGATGATTGCAATGCATTTGAGAGAAAGCTATTAGATGTTGTGGATGCAGAGCTGAAAAATAATATAGAAAAAGAAAAGGAAATTCATGCTAAGACTGCTGAAGAAAGATATAACTTGAAGAGAAATGACAAAAAAGAAGCAGAATCAAGTTCAGGTGAAAAAAAGTATTGATGTTTATTTTTATTTTTTGACGATGGGTTTGCTCTTGACTCTAGTCTAGGTCAGAGGTGACAAAGTCGACGATGGAGTGAGCTTACCCAGAAGAAGCCAGTTCACTCTAACTTTGAATAAATTAGGGTTGTATGCGTTCGGAAACACAGACACAGGCAGAGAATTCCACTCCTTTGCTGTGCGCATTATAAAAGACGTTTCAAAACGCTTAGTGCGAGTTGGGGGAATATCAACCAGGTAGGGGTAACTTGCAGTGCATCTTGTCCAATGGTAGTAGGGGGCCGGTGGAATGAGGTCGTGGAATTCATGGGCACACTTGCCGAAGTACAATCTCTATAAGACCGACAAGCAGGCAACCTTGCGGCGATGAGCCAAGCTGTGAAGCTTGGCATCCACCAGTTTTAGGTCGCCAATGAGCCTCTTAGCTGCGCGTTCCACCGAGTCAAGCGCAGCAAGTCGGTACTTAGCTGTTGTATTTGATTTGCAGAAGTGTTTGGCTACACCGAATTTAACTAATAGTAAATCTTTTTATCTACGAAAACTTTGGACATAAATTTGATTCTACAGCTAATAGAGCTGCAAACATGTTATGGTCTGAAAATATAGGTGACAGAGGAGGAAACGAAATAACTTCTTGTCTGATACGATGGGTTGAAGAAAATTTTGAAAATATTACTAACGTGAGGGAATTAACTCTGTGCTCTGATAATTGTGCGGGCGAAAACCGAAATTTGATGGTCGTGATGGCGGACATGTAAATATTGCCCAAACATGCCCAGCTGAAAATAATAAACCACAAATTTATGCTGAAGGGTCATCATCATCATCATCATTCCAGCCAAAATACGTCCACTGCTGAACATAGGCCTCCCCCAATTGGGGGGGTTTGCCATAATCGCCACGCTTGGCAGGCGGGCTGGCGATCGCAGTATGGTGTTCAAATGCATAGAGAACGCTGCTGCCCATTCTCTAGTAACAACAAGGGTCATACACACATGGAAGTCGATCAAATACACTTACAAATCGAAAAAAAGAAAAAACTATTGAAAACAATGCAAATTGCGATACCCCGAGACTGGTCTCAGTTTATTCGAACTTGTGGAGGAAGAAGAACTTTTAACGTCTGTGATTTATGCAGCTTCATAATTTTAAAACCGTTAATACGTCTTCATTTAAGAAAAATGGTCCTTTTGTTTCCAGAAATAAGAATAAAGATGGTAAAGATTTTATTGAAATATCAGAATGTGTTTGGCTTCAGATTAAACAAGACCAGCCTGGAATATTATTTTATAAAAATACATTTGTAGAAGATTTTACCGAAATATCTTTTATCCGAAATGCTTCTAAGCGAATTCAGTTCCCTGATCATTTACCTAGTGTAAGTCAAACTGAAAAGCCCGTACCTATCAACGGCAAAATACAATGATTTTATGAGTGTTTTACAATGGAATTCCATACATATTATAAAAAATTAAAACATTCCGAGAGTCAGGCAGATTTTCATGGAGTTGATTAAATTTAATAATAATTAATGTTAATAATGTTTCCATTCTTTTTTAGTTTAAAAAATAAGCTTGGAAGTCATAATGTTTAAGTTTTATAATTTTTTAATTTCATTTTATTAATTCCGACCTTATTTACTTAATAATAATTAATTTAAATGCCTCATAAATAGATATATAACAAGATCGGACGTAACTAAATTTTTATTTTTGGTCAAACATAATGTTACATGTTTTAAAAAAGCTTACAATACACATTGAATTTACCAAAAAATTGTAGGCATAAAGTTGGATCAGTGAATATAATTAAAAGGATTCGTCGTTTAATAACTCTGTACAAGCATAAGGTTGGATGTCACCAAAAAAGTAGTTTTTAATTAATAAAATATTATTATTTTAATGTGATGTGACTAGTTTTATTACTATACGGATACAAAGGTACACGACTTATCTAAAACATTATACTATTTTTGTTAGCCTATTCGATAATGAACAAAAGTTTTGACACGATTTTGTCAATATCTTTCTTTTGGCTCTCCTCTAAACTTGTAAAATTCCATATCAGACCTTATGCGTCTCAGGTCGAGAATATATAGACTGGAGGCCAAGTCTACTAATGTACAAACGTTGCAATGGTCTCTTCATTGTGAGTTTTTGGCAGATTTGCCGTACAAATACTGTCAAATACTCACAGTAGTAGACTTAGGCCCCTAAATGCGGAAGGCGGACAGAGTGTTGTAGCGCAACCTGGGGGAGGCCTATGTTCAGCAGTGGACTGCGATAGGCTGAGTTAATTAATTGATTGATTAAGTCTGTTTACGGCTTGTCTCAAACAATTCTCTTAGTTATTAATAAATATTATATATTTTGTCAATTTCATAACAAAACTAGAAGAAGATTTAACAAAGATTTTTTATTTTTTTTTATTATTAAAATTGCCTTAATAATACTACATACAATATTGTTAGTTGAGTTTTATAATAAATAATAAATAAAAATGGTTCTAAATACCAATTTAACCATTTTTGATAATAAATACGGATAAAACGAAGAAACACGTCTTTTTTATGAAAAAATACGTTTGTGAATTAGAATTACAACACACACACACAGTTTAGGCTTCTTCTTAACAATGTAAAAAATCTAAATATTTCGTGTACTTGCAAGATGATTTTAATATAAAACTACAACATTTACAATTACTCCGTCCGAATCTAAATTATTTGTTTACATATTTTATTGAAAAGTGAAATAACAACGAACTTTTTTTTTTAATAGTTTATTTGAGCGTCTTCCTGATAAAAACGATGATAACTTTTACGATAATCTACTAGTTTATTAATTACGCTAACTATCCCTACTTTTGGAATTGACCTAAACCATTTCTTTATTTTTCTGTGATAAATTGAAGCCAAACATCTAAAACTTACTTTCACTAAAAATAAGCACATTATTAACTTTGCGTACACCCTTTGTCATGTGCCTCTCACTAAACTCAATTCGCGATCTCGGCGTTGAAGGTATTCGATTCCAAACTATGCCTCTATTTACACATTAGCAAAATTGTAAGTAAAGCTTACCAAATGTATGGCTTTATCATGAGGGTTGAGCCGGATTCTTTTATTTTGCCGTCAAAGTTATGACACCGTCGTTTTGACTTTTAGCAATATTATTCAATAACGCATGCATGTACACTCTTGAAACATTTTATGGTTATTAAAAGCGCCAAGAAAGACCGAATACAGTTTTCAGAGAGCTTATACGTTTTTTCATTTAGGTGTTACGATATTTTTCGGGTTTTCAAAAAAGCGCGATTACTTGAAAATTATAAATATTTTCTTAAATCTAATTCTGTCACAAATACGCAAAAATAAAGAGCTACTCGTGTATATTTATTCTAAGGGCGCACATATGTATAATGGTTTTAGAGATACGATTCTGCAAAACGTTACTCCAGCAGGAAATGCAATCTCTCGAAAACCTGAAGACGCACAAATTATATTTTCGGCGCACATTTTTGCATAAATATAAGCTCTCTGCCCATGCAAAATATTTCTCTCTCCGATCATTCATTTAGAATTTTCCTGCTGGAAAATCGTTACTCCAGCAGGAATCGTTTTTTCCATTTTTTTCCAAAACGACAAACCACACAAATTTCTTATGTGGCGCAAATTTACAGCAGATTACGCACTAATTATACGTTCCACTCATATCACTCTATACTCCATCATCACTATCACTACATATTCTGTCTGTCTGTCTGTTCGCGATAAACTCAAAAACTACTGCACCGATTCGCATGCTGTTTTCATCAATGGATAGCTTGGTTCTCGAGGAAGGTTTTAGTATATAATTTGTTAAGTTTTTGTAGACATTTTTGTATAAATAAACGATATTTGTTGGAGGTGTCGGAAAAAATAAGCCGTCTGGGAGCTTTCAACGAAAACGCTGTCTAAACCCTTTGACATATAACAAAATAATGTATGGTGGAATTGTGTATCTTATAAAGGTCTTCAAAAAAGTCCGCGATGGCATATGTCTATCTCTTAAGGATAACATACTATATCCATTTTATTGTCTTTTTGTAGGTATTTGTTAGCCGAATTTTACTCTTGGAAATACGATTACGATAACAATACGCTATAATATCAGTAGCTATTAGCCAAATTATGTTCGTAGATAAATAAGCTAGCTACTTACGTGTATTTCAAACAGTATACAAGAATATTTATCATAAAAACATTACTAAACACGGCGGCCTTATGATCAAAATTTGTGCATTCCAAAACTTTCGTTACTTTTTCACTGACATACTTATCACTTTTCGATAAACTAACACTCAATACGAAATCTATATTTATTTCTCAGTAATTCTGTATAAGATTCTTCTAAGATTAAACCGTTTTCTCATTGAATCCATTACTTTACGCACGTATAACCTTGATGAATGTTTACATTAAGCACCGCGCCACACCGCCACACGACCACAGAGTACAGACGTATTTTGTTTTCTTTTTTTTTTTCGTTCGTTTAGTGGTGTTCCCGCTAAAATGTCAACCGGTCAAGTATTAGTCGATTAATCGAATTCTACAGCCAGATCGTGTTGCAAGTACAAAATAAATGTCAAATATTTCGTCCAATTGCGAACGTGACCTTGAGAAAAGTTATGCACCAATGGTGTTCATTAGATTTCGAGTGTTTTCTCAGCAAAAACGGTGTATCGTGCGACATTTCGGAGGATTTAATTTTGTTTTCATATTGTTGGTACTTACGTGAATTATTTTAAAATTATTATTTGTGTCACATTTTTATTTCGTGTTGTAATTTGGTACAATTGATTGCTTTAAGAATTTGAGTGAAATTTCGTATTTTGATTTTGTGTTTGTTATCTTTAGGTAAAGACTCATTATACGTTCAGATCATAAGTACTTTTATTATATTAAATCATTTGTTTCGTTTGCTATTCACATAGTGAATCACATTAAAATTAATATTACGTTAGAAATTTGAGATATAGCCTGGGATATGGAGAAGGACATAGGGTACTTTTTTATGCGATAACCGACATCCACGCGGGCGAAGCCGCGGCCAAAAGCTAGTTTAGTATAACATTAGACAAATAACTGTTCTCACCCTTTCGTTATTTCGATGTAAACGTTTAATAAACTCCGTTATTTCACAATAAATACAAAGCACTGTAATCTATTTACCATTTACATTTAAAAAAATAACTCTAAAGTGCAGTAATTTCAACAATATTACACAATAACTGTCGTTATTTAGCCGTTATTTATCTAATGCTATAATAAATGGAGTATAGGAGACAATTTCCTGCTGGGGTAACGTACACCTAGCTACGTTACTCTCAGTTACTCAGCAAATACGAGCTCCTCCCCCTTAATTTTCGAAGACAATACCTTGAAGCCATTATTTCATCTCTCACAGGGTGCCACAGAGAAGCATCCTGGGTTCCATTTCATTCCTAATCTACGTAAATGACTTATGCAAGATGACCCTGCCTAATACCAAAATATTTGCATATTCTGATGACATCGTTATTATAGTATGGGTCAACGTGGGATAGCGCAGAATCAGCACTTACTAGAGTAATAAAATGGCTCAACCTAAATCTGCTAACGCTTAATTTTGACAAGACGGCCTATATACATTCTCGGTAATAGTTCACACCTGCTCACGGGTGTCATCTCTGTGTCAATGTCGAATACTTTCAAGAACTGGAACTATAAAATATCTTGATATACAAATAGATGCAGAATTGCGATGGGATAAGCAGCTTAATGCCTTGACCTCCAGGACTATGAGACTTATACACATTTTTAGGTCTTTTAAGGAGTCGGCTAACCCTGAAACCTGAAAATGGTCTTCTATACTCTGTGTCAATCCGTAATCGGGTATGGTATCACGGTATGGGGTGGCGCAACTAAAACCAGTTTAATCAAAGTTGAAAGAGCACAGAGACCTATATTAAAAGTAATGATACGAAGGCCTTACCGTTACCCTACAACACAATTGTATTCGGAATGTAAGGTGCTTACTGTCCGTCAGCTCTTTGTGTTCCGATCGGTACTTAAAAGGCACGCTTGCGTCCCTCCTTCTGATCCTAAAAAACGTACCAACATTCCCCCTGGCACACAGCATAAAACATCGTTCGCCAGACACCAATACCACACACTTAGTGCATATATTTACAAAAAACTCACCAGGACCTCAACATCCGCGACCTCAATAGATATCAAGTAAAGTCTAAGGTGAAAGTACTTCAACAAGACTATTTACAGACTGAGTCCCTACTTACATACATTGCTTTATAATAACAACTATTTCTCACTGCATACTCATAATTTCACTCACACACACTCTCCATATACACATAGGTGTGCAGTTACATACATTCACACACACTCTCCTACATTCTTAAGTTGCACTCTTGTCTTTTCTCTCCCTTTTTTTAATATAATATAAACAATGGCAACTGACATACTTCACAAGTTTTGTTTATTTTATGATATACCTTATAGCTGATAACTGTCTCTTAAGATACAGGTCATCCTAGTTTATTTAAATTTATTTATTTATTCATTCATGTAACAATTCGCATTGTGTCTGAAATATTTTGTACATTAATTAACATAATAGATATAGATATGAATTTCAAACAGTAGTTTCAGCAAAACAGAAAAAAAGTAAAAACAAAAAATCAATAACGTGATAAATATTAAGCATTATGTCCATAGATCGTAAATCGATAATATGTCAACAAATTTTAAGTCAATACATTATACTCGTATTATAGTAAATATACTAATAGAATAGAATTTCTCTTTATTCGAGTATCCATGACTCAAAAGCTGTTAGTAAAACTTATGACTGTGTTAGTAAGAACTGATAAAAAAAAAAAAAAATTAAGAGCCAGGGCTCACCCAATTTATGTACAGACCTTGAGGATACAGAATAACTATGTAATACCTGTCTTTAATCTTATGCCAACCAGTTGAAACTCCATCATTTACCATAACAACAACTTTTTTTTTTCGTCTGTAACTTATTTGAAATAAATAGATTCATTATTATTATTGTTTTATTATATGTGTCGGAAACGAGTTGTATCCGGTACGCCAGTGCCATCTAGTCGCGTTCAATGGAGTTATTGGAGTTCGCGCCAACGATTTTTGATTAATCGGGACGCAAGTGCTGCCTAGCGGCGCATGACGGAGTCTACAATATAACGATCGATTGGCGACAAGTGTCCTCCACACATTCGAAAAGTGGAGTTCATCGATGGCGGTCAAGCAGTCAATACGTCTAGAAACTGTTGCGCGTTCGGTATAGTTGTGTCGTGTTCCTACATTAATTACTTTGCATACCCATTACTGTATAAAATCAAGTTCTTCTAACTGAACAGGCAGATGTGCTGCTGGGGAGTTTGTTCCGCTACTTGTTCTTCCCAGCTAAAGCACTAGGAAGTGGTGAAGGGATGGTCGTTTTGGGTTAATGTCTTATGTAATCTTTAAAGTTCTATCTCAGGTTGAGTAAATGTCTTTTGAGTTTAATTCCGTTTTTCTATTGCGCAATAACCAACACTACCCACAGTACTGTTCATCCCCCATACAAAATAGCGTGATAATTTATACCCTATAATTTGACCAAACCTACATTGAATATTTATACAAAATTTGATCAAAATCTAAAAAGTTTTTGCGTGATGCTGGTACATACATTCAGATAAACACAAACAGACAAAAAATCTAAAAACTATATTTACGGCATCAGAATCGTTGACTTCGCTACGACTTTATTATAATTGTAGGTATAGATAACATAACTCACTAAGGCCTGTGTTCACCAACATTTTAATCAACTGTTTAGATATTTAATCAGTTGTTTACTCAAAATTTCATAGGAAATTTGACATAAACCAACTGTTTAAATACCTAACCGGTGGTTTGAATGTTGGTGAACACAGGCCTAAGGCCTGTGTTCACCAACATTTAAATCAACTATTAGATATTTAATCAGTTGTTTACTCAAAATTTCATAGGAAATTTGACATAAACCAACTGTTTAAATACCTAACCGGTGGTTTGAACGTTGGTGAACACAGGCCTAAAGCGAGGCTCCCCGAGCGTCGTAGGCATATAACGCTTACCCCAGCCCCCGCAATGAGTAGCGATACGTAACAAATTACGATGCGTGGGAGACGCGCGCGCCAAACTCACCGCTCGTGAGTTCACGAACTCGTAGCGACACAGAATAGAGCAATGCAGTAAGTAGATCAACGTGAATTGATTAGTTTATGTTTATTTTGTTTTTGCAGTGTAACATCTTTCCTCTCCCTTCCCTGCAATCTGCGGGAGTGATTTCTTGAAAAGGGACGGAAGTGTGTAACAGGAAGCCGGGGAAGCGCGCGTTATTTGATTTGACCAATGAGCGCTTGTGGTGGTAGATTTAGCCGTCAGATGGTACCAACTACCAACCCCTTTTTTATTTTTAAATGCGCAACAAACGAAAATTTGGTTTTACCACCTATAAACATTAAAAAATTTGCATCATGGGTGTCGTTTTCATGGTGTTTGAGAGTGCTAGAGCCGATAGTGAGGTCAAAATAAAAATCTAAGATCGGCATCTTAGATTTTTATTTTGACCTCACTATCGGCTCTAGCACTCTCAAACGACACCCATGAAGAAAAATATGAAAATTTTCCGGCGAAAATTTTCATATTTTTCTTCATGGGTGTCGTTTTCATGGTTTTCGAGGATGCTAAAGCCGATCATGGTGCCGATTCTCTTGTCACTAAATTCTCTAAACTCTAGTTTAGAGAATTTTGTGACAAGAGAATCACCAAAAATCACCAAAATTTAGTTTATTCCTCTCAAACGACGATTTCCTATTCTGAAATTGACTAAAGTGACACAACTAAACTATATTTTAGTTTGACAACACTAAGATGGTACTGAGTTTTTAATTTAGTGAAAATGACAATTTTGCTATTCTAAATTTCACGTTTTTAAACTAAAATTTAGATTTTCTAACTATATCTGACTATTTTTAATTGCGATTAAAAACGTGTGGAATAAAATTAGTTGTCATGAACTAAAAATTCACACCAACACCTCGACTTCTGGTGCAAAAACGGTACTGTATATTTTTTCTTTTCTTTTGCTTATATCTCGAAAATGGTGCGTCCTATCGCAAAAATAATGAAAATTTCGACCCCCTTCGCAGCCCGTAAACTTTAAAACTCTACATGTAGGTAATTTTTTTTTTTTTTCCATACTAAAAGTGAATAATTCCATATAAAAAAAGTTATTTTTAAATTTAGAGAATTTTGTTTGCAGAATAGCTTTAAGATTCTCATAGCCAAAAGTAAAGAGTTTTAGTGATAATTTAGTGAGTTTAGTTCTGTGTACAAGAGAATCGGCATCAGTGAGGTCAAAATTAAAATCCAAAATGGCGGCTTCGAAAATTTTCAAATTTTGCATCATGGGTGTTGTTCTCATGGTTTTTGAGAGTGCTAGAGCCAATAGTAAGGTCAAAATAAAAAACCAAGATGGCGGCTGCGAAAATTTTCATATTTTTGTTCATGGGTGTCGTTTTAATGGTTTTCGAGGGTGCTAGAGCCGATAGTGAGGTCAAAATAAAAATCCAAGATGGCGGCTGTGAAAATGTTCATCGATCGTGGGTGTGGTTTCCATGGGTTTCGAGGGCGCTGACAACGATAATGCCCTCCAAATCTAAGTCAAAGATGGAGCCACTTGAATTTAGATTTTGAACCCATAATCGTTGTCAGTGCCCTCGAAAACCAAGGAAACAACACCTATGATGAAAAATTTGGAAATTTTCGCTACCACCATCTTGTATTTTCATTTTGACCCCATCAACGTTATCAGTACTCTCGAAAATCATGAAAACGACCTAGGATTTACATTTTAAAAACACTTCAAAAACCATGAAACAGCCGCCATCTCGGATTTAAATTATAGGTGAGGCGCATTTAAAAATAAAAATAAAGTCCACCATCCTATCTGACGGCCAACTCTATCACCGCGCGCGCTTAAGGCTCCTACAAACAGGCGCGACAAGCGACGCGACACAAAGAGACTGCTAGTCGAGTGGCACGCGGTGTCTTTATGTCACGTCGCGTGTCGCACCTGTGTGTAGGAGCCTTTATTCGTCAAATCAAATAGCGCGCGAAGTCAAAATCGATTGAACGGACTGTAAAAAAGGTTTACTTAGTCAAATATTATTTCAAATAGAGTATAACTACGTATAATATTACAACTATCTAAAAACTAAACTTTTTACAGGTATTATTATTATTATTATTTTACAAGCTAATTTGGGCTCAGCCGGTAACAGAACTCGTCGGGGGTGGCGCGTTCGCAAAAATTGACACAGGTCCAACCTCTAACGCGTTCCGCTCGGGACTGAGCGGCGAGATGGCAGCGGGTCGCGAGTAAATTGTGCCGTGAACTTCGTTAATTTTGGGTTTAAAAGTATATGTTTTACGATATTAACAATGTTAAACCCGAAAAACATTACATCATCCTAGACGTTTATTTTTATGTGATTTTCAATACATAAAGTAGTATAATATTGAAATGAAATGAGTTTTAATTTACAAAATAAGGGTATGTTTGGATTTTTTTTCTATAGAGTGAACTTTGTCCAATTATGTAACGACTACCCGACGTGCCTACAGAAAGATCTCAAAAGCAACATATAATTTTTTCACGTGTTTAATAATTACCGTTTCTAAATAAAATTACATTTCCTAGAGGTTATCTTAAAGAACCTCGCCTTAACAGGGGTTGGAATCGAGCCAGGGAAAATCGCTACGATGAAAAGAACAAGAAACAATTATGAAAAACTTACGAGTGGTACAGCGCTGCCAAAAGACTGAAATAAAATACAATGCAGTTTCAATGACGTTCATAAAGATAGCGATAATCTGGAGTGAAAACTTCGTTCGACACAATGTGGCGGAGTGGAATGCCCCGTCATCATCGACATAACTGTACAACAACGTTTTAAGTATTTCAATTTTCCGTACCACTACCCGCCATGGCGATAAAATCCTACTGTAATGCTGGCAACTCCTTCAGTACTCGACTTCGCTAATAAAGTCGCGACTTCAACTATTCCCATTACATTGCTCACGGTTATTACGAGCGAGTTAATTACCGAACTTAGATCGCCTCCCAAATGAACCGAACTTCGGCTTCCGTACGTGCCGATATGTAAAAGTGGGCGTTATTCATTACATAGAGCTGTGCTTTGAGCAGGAACACGACAATTAGTATAGAGCGCACGGAATATCTCGTCGAGACGTGTATATTGTGTATTTGAGTAATATCCTGACATAGGCATAGATCATATCACAGAACTTTTCGTTAGTAGTTCGTTCGTTTGAGCAAAGATTTTGATTGTATAGGTAAATATATTAGTTATTCTTGTGTAAAGCATTGAGTTATACGAATAAAAAGTTACTTTTTAAGCCATCAAATGATGTTAAGGCCTTCACAATAGTGTAACAAGTTTACTGGAAGCCACGCAGCGCAACATTTGTATGTTCTTCTCGTGCCGATTCGCCTGTAACGTATGCACTCCTCTACAAGTTCATACTGCAAGGCAGACTGTATCCAATCTCTCGTTACAATAACGAGTGCGGCACATAGTTACCAAGTTATCTGAAGTTAGTGGAGGCGCGAGCAGATATAAAGATGCCCAACTTTGAAAGGAATATCAAGTTAGATAGCACGCAGCTTCATTAATTACACGATCGCTCTGATAGAACAGGAACGTGCTGCCTCTGACTTACGTGTCGAACGCTTCCGCTCCTATTATTAACAATGTTCTTCCTCCTCTGCCTGCCCATGTCCCATGCTACGTGACATCCTTCCCTTCTATCTTCTTAGCCGGCGTTTGGTCATCCAGTTCCTATTGATTCATGTCAGGCCGTACTCAATCTATCTACAGATAATTTTCTCGTCTTTGGATGTGAAACAACTAACGCGGCTTCAACACTCTTTCCACTCGGCTCTTCGACCCCCCCTCTCTCTCACCACGCTTAGCTCGTATACCTATAGCGTATTTTCTACACAAAATAGTTTCTATGTCTCACATCTGCCAGGCGCAGGCATCCCGCGACGGCTCAATTTTTTTCACTAAGATTTTGATGTTTGTTTTAGGTACAAGTTGTAAGTAGGAGGTTATTTTTTTATTTTTTTTTTACACACAACGGGGAAGCTATAGTTATAGTCGTATAGTAGTATAGTATAGGTAGAGCCTTTAATTAAATATCTAATAAGCTTGACGCTTAGCTACTTAGCTCTGCGCGTCCATTGACCGACAGTCAATTAAAATTAAAGAAATTAACCTATGATTTCAATAGAATCAACATGATTACGACTCTGATGAATTGGAGCGTAAACAAAATTCAGGCTTTTAACTTCTGAAGTAACGACAATTAACGCAACCTTTTCTTGTAAACAATTTCTTGTCATAATTAAGTTTTAAATAAAAAGACCTTAGTCCACACAATGCTATCAAAGGTGCTGACTGCAGTCACTCAGACTCATTCCTCGTCCATTAAGAACTTCTACATTAACTCTCAGATAAATCTCTCAGATTCCATTACCTCCGATTCTTTCGCTTTCCAAATTCAATTTTTACCAAGTCATCGTGAGGAGGGAGATACTTCGTTTTGAAAAGTTGAACAAAGTCAATTTGTTTAGCTCAAGTTTGAGTGTGCGGTACGGGAGCGGTGCGGGGGCGCGGGGGATGCGGGGGTGAGGAACTACCTATCAGCGTTTGTCGCGTAAGATTGATGGAACTCTCTGGTGCCGCTTACCTCACGGAATACAAACGCCGCGCACGTGCGGGCACACACGACGCATACTGGAACAGGCCCACCAAGCAACACAATACAGAAGACCTAAACCACACCGTCCTATGATTTATAACTATAAGTCAAAGTCAAAGCATTTATTTCAAACTAGCTGACCCGACAGACTTCGTTCTGTCAAAAGCTATTTGACTGTGGCAGTTTGTCTACGCGCAAAGGAAACTACCTACCTACCCTACCCTACCTTACCCTATCCTACCCTACCCTACCCTACCCTACCTACCTACCCTACCCTATTCTACCCTACCCTATCCTACCCTACCCTACCCACCTACCTACCCTACCCTACCCTACCCTACCAACCCTACCTACCCTACCCTACCTAACTAAAACCTTCAATTTTTTTTTTTTTGATAATATCTATTCTCAGACCTACCAAATGATGACTGACACGTTATGTCAAACGCCATAAAGTTACATTAGAAGATAGAGTTACCTACTTATTATTACAAGAAAAATGTAAATATGGTCGTTTTCTTACAATTTTTTTTTTTCACTTTCTTAAATTTTTCTTACATAAGATCCTTCTCCTGACAATAACAAACACAACAAAAAATAATTAGCGAAATCGGTCCAGCCGTTCTCGCGTGATGCCGTGACCAAGGGAAATAGGGATTCATTTTTATATATATAGATAGGCACATAAAAGGCACTTTTGAACGTCAAAAATTACAAAAAAAATGAATTGTTTCTAGTTGCCCCTTCCATAAGTACATGGGTGGTTTACATACTCATTGCCTTAGTTTATCAAAACATTATGAAATCGAGGGAAAGTAGATACTTAATAAGCTGAATAAACCATGAAAAATCGCTGCGACACAATCTCAACTTGTCCACGAACTACTTACACATTTTCGTTTTCATTACTAAACTACTTATATTTATGACCTTTTGTGTACCATATTTTATGCAAAATAAAGATTTACTTACTTACATTGGGCTACAATTCCGTACCTATGCATTATCATTACAACTCTTTTTTTTTACAACTAGCAAAACTCTATGCACGTAGTAGAGAACCTCCTGTACCTCGGACGTTGGTAGTCGACGAACAGTCGACGACAGTCAGTCAGTCAGTCGACGTTGGCAGGCGGGTAATGGGCATGGCTCTTACAACCCCGCGGTCTAATACGGTGCCCGTTAATACGAGCACATTCATCGGGGGGCCATGTAGCCCTGGTTTATGGCAAGTGCGGCGGTAGCGCAATTTGCCTATGTGTATGTATGTATTGGTATTCACAGTACACTTGTTGCACTTGCGCGCACACAGAAGAGACCAAACTTGGCGGTCTGAGTGGACATATTATTTCCGACGACGTACGGTGGGCTAAAAACCTTTCATGGACAAAGATACTTGAATTTTAAAGGGTCCTTTTTTGGCTAGAAATGGATTCTGCTGATCATTACTATATAAAATTTCGTATGAGACAATTCGTTTACAAATGAAGGACTTATAATTAAAAAAAAAAAAATTGTATGGCGCTGACATGAAAAATGAGACTATCTATGGAATCATAAGGTTGGCCATTATATCCTTACACACAGATATAGTACTATTTATTTGTAAATTTTTGACATACTTTGTATTGTAGCACCATTTGAGTTTTTTATTATATAAATCCGACAAAAAAAAAAACATGCTGAGTAATCACAAAAGTTCGCTTTTTATACCTATGTAGGATATCTACTATTCATAGTAGGTATCTAGTACTTTTAATTGTATTGGATTGCATGATTAAAAAACAGTTGTACATTTAATTTGTATTTTATAAAAAAAATATCATCAACAATAAAATCAGTAACTAAATTACAAATTATTAAAAACAATTATATTGTTATTGAATTAGTATTGATATATTAAAAAATAAATATAAATAAATATAAAACAAAAGAAAAAAAATACAAAATATCTACCATAAACTAAAAATAATTAACTTATTCTAAACTTTTTCGTCACCATCAGAATCCACTTCAGAATGAGGCTCTTCACAATTGACATTACATCTAAGAACTCTATCGGAGCTTCCTGATCCTGAAGTAGGTCTAAAGTTTGCTTAAAGTGTGTCTGCTACTGGATGCCCATATGAGATGGGCATCCAGTTTTGGTCTTATTGAAGTAATAAGAGGATCAGAGGAGACGATAAGCATATTGAGAACATCCTCGTTTGATGCTTGTCTGCTCCTCTCCCTCGAATGGAACCTCCTAAAACCTTTGTTTCGGACCTCTGAAGCTTCTTCCGAAAGACTCCCAATTGGCACAATAGCATTTTCTGCGATTATGTCCCCTCCATGAATTAATAATTTGTGTACGGTCGATGACATGTATTACCAATTATACAGTTCCACGTATTTTTCCGTGGTTATTATAGTGTATTCTTTAAATTCAGGTACATCTATATGCTTTTCATATGTGATAGTTTGAATATTCACAGCAAACCTGCGGATCAGCAATGCTATTCTGTCACCGTGAAAACACAGATGAAGTGAGCTGTCATTCCATTGATGCTAGGGATTGATACTGCGTATTGATGCTCACTTCACCTAAGTTTTCACGATGAGATTTTTACAAAATAGGTCGGCTGGTCTTCATCTAGTCCAGTGACCGCTGCAGTTTTATCAGGAAACTCAAAAAACCTCCTCGCTGTGTTACCATCGTTAGTTGTGCCTGATCCTTGCTTAACGATGTTGATCAAAAGATTGAGATCATCTTTAAATCGATCTTAGGTAAGTTCTCAATTCCTTTGTATTTTGAGGCAACCAGAGCCTTGAACCATTTCATTATCCATTTTAGTTTTTGCATCCATTACAAGTTTTTTGCCTTTTGTACTTTATAGTAAGCTGGATATATTTCCTTTGAATCTTCTCGAATTGTCGTTTCCCTCAAAGTGATGTACCTATTGCCATTACGATAGTTTTAACGAAACTGGCAAACCTAGTGCTTTCTCTGGTGGAAATTAATGCCACTGCTTCTGGATTTTTGAGCATATATTCAACTAGCTTTTGGCAGCGGCTTCGCCCGCGTGGATGTCGGAAAAGGAAAAAATCCAACGGAAACGTGCTACCGGGATTGAAAGTATTATGACCGGAATTAAAAATACTTTTGAGTCATTTCAACGACCATATAGGCTATATGGTCGTTGAGTAATTCAAAAACTTAAAAATAAAAACTTTTGAGTTATTTAAGGCACGCAGTAAAATTCTCCCCTAAAAACTTAATTACCCCTCATTCCCCTGTTTGAGATCAATTCTCAAAAACCCATATACACGTAATCCTTTTTTTTTTCTGTCAAAAGAATGAGCACCTTTTGAGGGGATGTTTTGAAAAACGAATTATGACAAGATTTGTGATATAAACTTTGTGTTTTATGTATTAAGAACGTATTTGTGTTGAGTTTCAAGTTTATGAACTAAAAAAAAATTGATTTTTCATAAAAAACTAAATCTCGTTTTGCCATACAAACTTTGACATCCCCTTTATCGGTAGTTTAAAAAAACTGAAATAATCAAAATAAAAAAAATATAAAAAACTTTATTATTTAATTAGATACGCATTCGTGCCAAGTTTCAAGTTTATAAACTCAAGGAATAAGATTTTTCAAACAAACGAAATCCGCCCTTTTTACCCCCTTAAAGGTTGAATTTTCAAAAATCCTTTCTTAGCTGACGTCTTCTACTCTATATATCCTAATCTAATCTAAACTAATCTAACTATCCTAATCTATATCTATATCGATTCTCCCGGAGAAGGGGATGGGGGGGGGGGCTCTCCGGGGGAGAACCCCCCCCATCCGTGGCTAAATAATAACAGCCGCACAGGTCGATCGATCAGGTTAAGCTACACTTGCCACGGTTGGTCTGTGGATGGATGACCATCTTTGCGTACTGAGACCCATCCATGCCTCGGAAAGCTGTTGGTCCCGGCTGTCATTCGTGGATCTTTGACAGTCGTTACGGGAAGTCAGAAGCTCGAAAGTCAGACAACTATTCATACCAAGGGGTATCGTATTACCCCGTAGGTAACTGCGTTGTGGAGGTCAGATAGGCAGTCGCTCCATGTAAAATATTGTAAAGTTAGAAACAGTACACGTGTAATTATATTATATTTACTTGAATACAAAATTTTGTGAATGAAAAATTTCAATAAAAAACTTCATCGCCCTTTTCAGACCCTTGTGGGTTGAAATTAAAAAAACTTTTTAACAAAAAAACAACTGACTTCCAAAAAAAAACACTAAAAAGTGAAAAATAACTTTAATTTCGGAAGTCGGTGTCCTTGGTTCTGTATTTTCGTTTTTTGCCACCGACTATACACAATCTGGAAGTATATCCTTTCAAATAAAATAAATAAATTTGCCAAATCGGTTCACAAACGACGGAGTTCTGAGGTAATAAACATTAAAACATATTACATACTTCCTTGACATAATCTTTTCAGTAGTTGACATTATTTACCTACAAATCGAATTCCAATTCTTTATTAGTGGCTTTTGTGGACATGATATTTATTCAGATATGTTACTGTAGTTGTAATTGCAATCATGTCATTAATATTTTATATACTTAGATTATTTTATATTTTGTGAATGTGAGAACGTTGTAGGCCTAGTAGAGTGTAGATTTGTTGGCGGTTTTCTATTTTGTTAAGTACCTGGTAATTGTTGAAAGGCCTACACTGCCCTTCCATACCTATTATCACTGTTATTTAATAATATTGTAAAGCCAATTATTTTTAAAAGAGTAACCGTGGAGTTTCTTGCCGGCTCTTCTCCATAGGAAACGACTAATTGGAACTGTGCACCTAGCTTCTGACGTTTCATAAGTGCCCATGTAGGTTTAAGTGAAATAAAATATTTTGATTTTGATTTGATTTTGATTTTGAAATAAAAAGTCGAAAAAAAATACAACGAATTGAGAACCTCCTCCTTTTTGGAAAGTCGGTTAAAAAACAACGATTAACGTTGTGCTAGTTTCCAAACATAAACCGAAATTTTAGTGATTTTAACTTAAAAATAAAGAATTTTAATTAAAAACAAAATTTCATCCCCCTTTTCACCCCCTTAAGGGTTGAAATTCTAACAACACGCGTTAGTTTCAAACCATAAGCCTAGATAGTAAATTTAGTGATTTTTCTTCGAAAATTAAGGACTTTTCGACTTCATCCCCCTTTTTAAACCGTCGGGGGTGGAATTATCAAAAACGCTGAGACGCATATAAATTAATTTTCAATCGTCAGCCTGAACACAAAATTTGAAGATCCTTACTTCAAAACTGACGGACTTTCATACAAACTTTCATCCCCTATTTTATCCATTTAGGGGTCGATTTTTTTTTAAGCTATTGCATAGCTTCTATCGCGGGCCTTGAGCGCGGGGACCGAATCCAGAAATTCCGTAACGAAAAAACCTCACGCTATCGCTGTCTCGCTTTAACATCTATTCGACTCTATCGCACTACGCTACTCAGCCGCCATAGCTACCGGCCGCCATATTCTTGTCTTGTTTGTTGTCAAGAACTTTGTCAACAAAGCGCTGTTTTTGTTTTTATTCTGTGTTTTGTGGATATTTATCGTAAATTAGAGTTATTGTTGTATTTATGTATGTACGTGTGACGTAATTTAAGTTGCAATGCATTACAAAACGTGTGAAATATGTGTTATAAGATCCGGCCGGTCAGATGGTCAAATGCGAATCTTCATAGCCAAATTTCCTTTGAATGAAGATAGGTAAGCATATATTTTCAATTGTTATGTTAAAAAACATTGATAAGCTCTTACAGAAAATAAATTACTTGATTTAAAGTCCAAAATTTACAAAATTACAAAGTAACCTATCAATATGCTAGTGCTTGACGCATGTTACTTTTTTATCGACTGTCGATATTTTTATTATTATAATATTCCTATTTCATTTAATTTTCTCTGTTATTCTATTAATACTGCAAAACCAAAATAACAAAGATATAAGTTTAAATACACTACTATTATAATCATAATAATATAATAAAATGTTCCAGCTAGATGTAAAAAATGGGTTAAAGTTACGGGAAAGGAGACTTGGTGTATGTACCCATTGAAAAGCTACATCAATTGGAACATATTTGTGGCAGTCATTTTCTACCAAAGGATTTCAATAAAAAGAAGACACAACTAAGAAAAAATGCTACTCCGTCTGTAGAACTTACTGCAGAACCAATGGCAGATGAGCTGTTCGTTGGATTTCCATTACACATCTTCAAAAGTGAGCAAACAGGTAAGACTTTATTTTCCAGTCGTAATTCATCCTAACTCACCCTTTCCGATTACTTTAGTAACTCATGTTCAATTATATTTTGCAGAGTTATCTTCTACTTCGACTACTGCGATTCTTGGACTGGTACATCTAGTAAGTTTTTTTTTTTTTTTGGGTCCTGTACGTCCGAATGAAAAAACGGAACCCTTATGTACCTTCATCTACTGGACCGATTAAGTTGCATTTTGGTACACATGCAAAATGTATCATGTGACATATGAAATGAAAGGACTTGACAAGAGAACTTTTTTTTAAATTATTTAAAAAAAAATCCTCTTGAAAAGTCCTTTCATTTCATTTTACATTTTTAATGAAAATTATTAAAGAAAATAGATGAAAATTTACCATTTCCCCCCTTATCTCCGAAACTGATGATCCTAACATAAAAAAAAAAGAAAATAGATGAAATTTTACCATTTCCCCCCTTATCTCCGAAACTGCTGATCCTAACATTAAAAAAAATACAGTGTACAGTTCTATACTTAAAGATTACAGCAAAACCTTTAAGAAGTCTATGGTCTTAAAATAACATGGTAAATTACTCAATATTGTGTGTACTTACATTATTATTATGCAGTTGGAAAGTATGGGGAAACATGTTTTTCAACTACAATGTTAATTCGGTTCTTGGGATTAATTCATCCCAACTACGATACCCTTCATTGTTTTTGGAATTAGAAGTGAATGACTACATTTTGTTTTTATTGCAGTACCTTCAACATCAACTGCTGAACCATTGCCAGTAGAATGTTCAAAAGACAGGAAAATATGTTCTATTGCGGGTAAGGTTTATGTTTATTTTAAACTTATTAAATTCACTTTACTATTTGATTAACTGTATTGAATGTATCAATTGTAAATATTACAGATACTTTTTTGTTTATTACAGACCCTTTTTCAAATGAAAATGTGATAAAAAGAATGAGACTAAGCCCAAGTAACTATTCAAGATTAGAATTAAATTTGAATTCACTTGTTCATGTGTCAGTTTATAAGCAACGTGTTTTCTACATTTCAGTACCTTCAACATCAACTGCTGAACCATTGCCAATTGAATGATCAATAGAAAGGAAAAGGTGTTCTTATTATTATAAAAAAACTTAAGTCCAAAGTTTTGTTTTATTTTATTATCATCACAGCAAATCTCATCTTATAGTCAAGTTTACCTCGGATTAGATCTAAACTATACAATGGGATTTGTCTCTGAACCCCGCTTACGCCAACGTGGAATCACAGCCGTAGCTGGTTTCTTTTTATAAGAAAATTACCATGTAACCTTAGTTCAAATCGAAAGTTACCGTTGGCCTAAGTGACCTTTGCCTTAAATTTATTAAGAATGAAACCGTAAAAATGTCAGGATCCTAAAACCCGAATTTTTTTACAGCAACATATCGATAAAAATTACGAGTGAGTAGTAGTACATCCCTATCTTGTTATTATGTTGGCAGCTTTATGTCATGTCTGCAGTCCGTGTCATTTCTGTTATGTTGGTATTCATTATTAGCTCACGTTTTTTTATCTATGGGACTCCCGTCTCTTAATATTATATACTTTTTGTTTATTTAATAAAAGAAAAAATTGTTTTCTTATCGGTCACCACGCTCAAAAAGTGTAACTTGAATTAATATCAAAGAAAAAGAAATACTGCATAAATAAAATAGATAAATAATTATAATTGCATAAGTTGATACAAAATGTGCAATAGCTTTACCGCGGCAGTCCCCGAGTGCCACACGTCTTTTTTTGTCATCGTTGAAGTTGATGTCATTGTTGACGTTGATGGTATAGGTTCAGCACAAATATTTTCACTTATTGCTTCTTGAATGAGCAAATCGGTTTGTACGCAGTTTGGCCAGTCAATATTTGCCTGAAGCCAATTACTGTAACCACGCGTAAAACTTTCACATTTGCGGTGGGATCGTAACTTACACGTAACGTAACTTTTGAACTGACGAAGTGAACCTTCGACAAAATTCCTTCAGGGTAACACTGTCTTCATCAGAAAATCTAGAACCCAGTCGAATAACAACTGAATTGAACAATATTTCATGATCGAAGGAAGAAGAATCGTGGTTCCTCAGTGTACGGTCAAACAAATCCAAGTTTGTAATTACGCTTTCCATTATTCATAATCACTGAGACGCACGGTGCTATAAGATGTTAGCAGAAATGCTCAAAATGAACTGAAGTTACGAACCAGATTTTTGACTATTTATTGTTATTAGTGTCAACAAACGGAGATATCGAGAAGAATACAGCCTGTGTGGGCCGCATTCAGCAAATTGGACAACATTATGATGTCAGTTAAAATCCCACAATGTTTGAAATCCCGCCTCTATAACCAGTATGTTCTGCCCACCATGATGTGCTGAGACGTGAACGCTCACGCAGGAGGCTGTATACAGGGTGAGAGTTGCACAGAGAGCTATTGAGCGTTATATGCTTGGCATAAGTTTTATAGACCGAGTCCCAAACGTCGAGATTCGCAGACGTACGAAGGTTTTCGATATCGGAAAACGAGTTATGGAACTCAAATGGAGTTGGGCAGGACACCTGGCAAGGCGAAGTGATGACAGGTGGAATAAAGCAGTGACCAAGTGGCATCCAAGGACTGGAAGACGAAGCGTCAGTCGTCCAACGGCAAGTTGTACGACATTGTTGCCATCGCGGGTAGAACCTGGATGAGGCTGGCACAGGAGCCAGGATTGGCACAAGAGAGGCCTATGCTCAGCAGTGGGTGAAGTCGGGCTGTGGATGATGATGATAATTATTGATTAATGAGGTATCAAATTAACCTAATTACCGTCATTAAGGTGATCCTGCACTAATTGCTAAATTAACGTATACCCTAATTATTTTTTTGTGTGTATCCTTTCTAGTTAATTCATTAGGTACATAAGTATTTAGTCATATGAGGTGATTTCATTCAAATGTTAATTCATAATTACCATGTCATTTCAATTTAGTAAAACAAACTTTTGTGATTTCATAGACTATTTTGGCCTATAGTACCAAAAAAATAATGGAAACTAGACTTGGCATACCCATATTTAAAGCATTAAAATGAATCTAGCTGACCCGGCGAACTTCGTACCGCCTAACAGTCAATGAATGTCGTGTTACTTTTTAGCTGAACTAATTTAGGCTTTGATGAACGTAAAACAATATAATATATTTATATAGATAGAAACAAAAAAGTATTTTATTATGATGAATGATGATGAAAACATACATACAGAATGAGAATAAAAATATAAAAAAAATAATAATAATTAAGTACTTCAAACTCATGTCAGAAAAAAATTATTGAAAACTATGTTGTGCAGATTGGGGGAAAAAAAAAAAAACTCGGATTAATTCATTAATAGGATTTTCATTCAAGCACTTTGTGGTAAACGACATTCTTTGTTTTTTGGTCAGGCGCAAGAACAAATAAAGCGGATGGTTTGCCGACACGTGAGCATGCCACGTACAATTGACCATGAGAATAACATGCATTTTCTAGATTGAGGCCACAAATAGTCAAGGATTGGCCCTGTGATTTGTTGATCGTCATGGCGAAGGCAAGACGAATCGGGAATTGAATTCGTTTAAACTCAAAGGGCATATCCGTTGGGATCATCGGAATCCTTGGAATAAGAACTTCCTCATCTTTAAATTTTCCTTTAAGTATCGACGCGTGAATCACATTGCTCATCAGTTTTCTTATCACCAAACGCGTTCCATTACACAGTTTTGGTTGGTTTAAATTTCTAAGCATGATGACTACCGAGCCAACTTTAAGTTTTAAATTGTGCGGTGGTAAACCAGGCACATCCAAGGAGTTTAAAAATTCAGTTGGATAATTAGTGGCTTCTTCTTCGTTTGTTACACAGTCGATTGATTTGAATGAATACAGAGTACCTACGATTTGATTTTGAATTATAAAATTGAGGTCATCTACATCTTTATTTTTAGCGGCCAAAATTGCTCGCTCACTTAACCATTTAGTATTTTTGTGGTTAGCAATGATATCCGGGAATACTTTGTTGATAAGCTCGTCTTTTGATGATACGAAATTGCAAAAATTTGGAGGAAATGAAATCAAACCGCTCGATTTGTCAACAGGAACACGGCCATTACCGATAGTCAGCAATTGCTTCGAGAAATCATCAGCAGATAGATCGTTCAACAATGCAACTCTCATATTTACAGACAGTTGAAGTTTCTTTACATATCGCCACAGATTTGATGCTTTGAGGCAAGCGTTTATTTCGTCGGCAGCAGTAGATCTTGGAATGACTGGTAGTGTTTGTCGGAAATCGCCAGATAATAAAATCATTGCACCACCAAAACATCTCGAGTCATTGCGCAGATCTTTTAATGTTCGGTCTAGTGCTTCCAATGCGCGTTTGTGCGCCATTGTGCATTCGTCCCATATGATGATTTTTGATGCTACTAAAACTTTGGCCATTGCGGAGTGTTTCGAAATGTTACATGTCGGTTGTTATTAAAATGTGCACTCGCATAAAACCACCAAATATAATAACAGTGGTTATTATGCAGTGGCTGAACTTTCGAGACATAGACAATAGCTCAAAGAGTATATAACCACTACGTATGAATAGCTTATCAAGAAAAATCATAGACAACCTATAAAAAGACATTTACACTTTTGTTAACCTGTAGATTTTTTTTCCTTAATCTTATAACCTTTACCAACTGATTTTTTATTCCCTAAATTCCGTTCCTTTCCGATGATTTTATGTTTTTACTGTAGAATAAATCTTAGGTATTATTTTCGGGAATTAAAAATTAAATAATTAATAAATAATTTTCGAAAATTAATGTCTAAAACAAACAAATATAACAGTACCTGAACTTTGTAGACATTTTACAAAAAATAAATTTCTGAACGCACACATGATGTCTTCAGAAAAAAATAAAGTTGTGGCTTAAAGGTCTCAGCAACCAGGCCATAAGCTCCAAAAAAAAAAAAATTGTTGTTACACTATTTGACAGGATTGGACAACAAATGTTTGACATGTAATAAACAAATCAGCATCTATTGAAATGATTAAGTATTCATTACACATATCGAGTTTTCATTATTTTTAAGATGTATTCTGCTATTCGGGACGGAAACAAATCCAACAAATCAAAAACCATGGCAATCGGTCCAGCCGTTCTCGAGTTATAAGTGTTGTAACAAACACGACTTTCTTTTATATATATAGATATATATTTTTTAAGGTTGAGGATTAACAAAATCAAAAGCACAAATGGTGCCACAATACGAAGTATATTAAAAAATTACAAATAAATAGTACTATATCTGTGTGTAAGTATATAATGGCCAACCTTATGATACCAGAGATAGCCTCATTTTTTATGTCAACGCCATAAAAAAAATTCTCAAAAAAATTATAACTGCTTCATTTGTACACGCAATTGCCTCATACGAAGTTTTATACTATAGATAATGATCAGCAGAATCCACTTCTAGTCAAAAAAAGGACCCTTCAAAATTCAATTCATTCATTCTCTGTATCGTGATGGTACTACCCACTAGCTCCTTGTGCAGGTAGCCGCTGTATATTGACACAGACCACTTTTTGAAAGTTATTGAATCGCGTCGTGTTATTGTGAATCAATATGTGGTACAATATTCGTCAGTTAATTCGCACAAGCGGTGATACCCACGGCCGGGTAGAACTCCCCGGCCGTGGGTATCAAAATGCCGGTGCCGGTGCCGGTTTTTATGCCGGTGGTAATAAAATTATGAGAACAATGAGTTTTGGAGCGTAGTGGAACCACTACGCTCCAAAACTCATTGTTCTCATAATTTTATTGTGCATACATTGATTCCGGTGCGTTCCAAGAATTTTTAGTAATAAAATATTTAAATATTTTAGTTCCACCGTGCTCCTGCCAAGAAGTTTTGAGAAAAGATAGCAAAAAAAAATTTGCGTGAAACATTATATTAAATATCATAAAAAGCTAAAAAATGCATATCAAATATGTTTATTCAGTCATAATCACAACGTCACATCTAACAGTCATCTAAAAAAATCACAGCTTCAGATAAGGAAGTTTTCTTAAAACTATAACACTAAATAAATAATATAAGTGTTACGAAAAAATAATAAGTGTGTTACACGCAGCTGCATATGGGGAATCGCCCACCCAGCACTCAATACTTTTACTAAAGAAACATACGCTGCAGATTCAACGAAATACGGAAGCGGCGAGCTGAGATGGCACTTTGTGACACACGGACCTAGTTTACCTAATTATTGCAACTCTGTAAAATTCCATTCCATATTCATACTTCGAATATGCTTCACTTAGGCTAATTTAGGATATCATTAATGTAATTCTTTTATTTTAAATAAATTAAGTAAAATCATTTTTGTTTTTTTTTTAATCCTCCGATTGCAAATAACTTAATTAGTGTTTCTTATAATTAAAGTAAATAAACAAGTAAAAAATCACAGGTTCAGATTAGAAAGTTTAAAAAATATATATTATGTTGTGTAGTGAAAATATTAAAATATTATTCAAATTACTTCTTTTTTTTAGATCATTTATCGTTTGACTATTGCCTTTACCTGTGCGATGATTGAGTGTAATACTTTTGTACTTAAAAACCTAAACTTTAAAAAAAGTTAAAGGTTTTATTTAACGCTAGCTACTATTTACATTTAAGAAATGGCCATATTTGTCAGGAAAAATTCACACTTCATCTCCACAGTAGCCGAAAACAATAGGTTTACAAAAAGGGACCCGACCAAGTTAATTTTTTTATCAAAAAAACAATTTTGAAACAGCACTCTCCTACAAAAACAGCTACCTTATGTCCATAAAAATTTACAAATATATTCAAAAACTATTACGAGAACTACCATTTCATTTCAACAAAAAAAATCTAAAAACATGGCTTCTCCATAATAATTTTTATTCAATAAAATATTTTTTTGAATATAAGTGTAAATATATTAGAAATAAGGGGAAATATGTTAGATTTATTTAGTTTTTTTAATACAAATTTAGTTGTTGTTGTGTTTATTTTATTTATTTGATTTATATCTATAGTTTTAAGTGTTTTGTTTTGTTTATCAGAGTATATTATGTAGTATATAAGTTAGGTTTTATTGCCCTGTGTAATATTATAAATATTCGTATGCCGCTTTCAGCACCGGATATGTCTTGAACTTATCTGCACTAACCAATTTGTACCTACCATATCCGGAGAATAAATGTCTTTGTCTTAAAACAAGCACTGGCCAAAAAAGATCATGCCTTACAATTTAATGACATTCAAGAGAAGAGACACTTAGCCATGTGTGCTGCATTGGCCCATATAAAGAAACTGGACATTGAAGACGCTTGGTTACACATCATGGACGATGCTCCACAGAACGAAACAGTTACAAAATTCAACGACTATTTTGTAGCCCAGCGGTTAGTTAACTATTAGTACCTATAGAGTTTATTTGGAATGTAGTACTTGGGGCTCGTCATAGGACAATAAATCTAGCAGAAGCATGGCATAAACGTTTGAACAAGGTTGGTAAAAGAAAACCTAAAATGCGTCAGCTTCTTGATGCACTTAAAAATGACGCTGAATATTATAAATTGGAAATTGAAGAATTTCAGATTTAATATACCACTAAAGTTGAGAACACGTCGATCTATTGCATATAACAAAGAATTGAAAACAATTTTGGACAATCACAAAAATATGAAGTTCTTAAAAACTTTCTGTTACGAGTATGCAGCATTTTAGACTTTAGAAAAGCTTTTTCAGTTAAAAAAAAATATAGAATATAAAAACTTGGAGCGCAGTGGAATGCTTTCCTGGAACTACCCATGCAGCCGCGGGCCGGTATCCATGTTTAACAAAGGTGCACTGGCATAAGCCGCCGCCCTTTGTCACAGATAATAGTGTTTAGGGTTCCGTACGTACGAATAAAAAATCAGAATGCTTATAGGATCACTCTTATGTCCGTCTATCACAGTCAATTTGCTCCGAATCTAATGGACCGATTAAGTTGAAATTTGGTACATATATGAATTTCTGTGACCCAAATTCGTACAAGTAACGTAAATAAAAAAAAATTGAAAATGAGAGTCACTTTTTGGAGCCAAAAAAAAAGTTTTCTAAACTGTACCGTGTGGCATACCAAATGAAAGGATTTATTAAAATAGTTTTGTAATATTATTTTAAAATGTGTGCTCATATATTTTTGTAATATAATTTAAAAATAAATTGTTTTAAAGTTATTTAAATAATAATAATAAATAAATACTGTAAATGCAATGGTGCTCGTTGTGGGGTGATGATGGAAATAAAAGGTACGAATGGTTCCCCAATAAAAAGAATATAATTTAATTAATTTAACATTATAGAAATTTGTAAAATAATAAAAGTGACATTCTTCTAGTCAAGAAAATAAGGTGAAATGAAAAACTAAAGAGGACGCGCCTGTCATGTGCGCGCCTCGTTTGCGCAGACTTCTAGAAACTTTCTGGGTTGTCATTCGTCGTTTGCATGTGTGTATATGCATTTATACACATTATGCAAGGCGTTAACAAATACATTCTTTTATTTTGGACCCATTGGTATAGTCCACTTGGTTAGTATACACACGACTTAGAAATTAGTCTTAGTACTTACATCTACCAGAAAAACAACACAAACTAATATAATAATAATAAAGTAATTTTATTTTCTTTCAAAAAGGTAAAATTTTGATACATGTCATCAAGTCACATTTTCAGTTTATTCTTTATGAGAGCTGGAGTCTGTACTGGGTTCGGGACCTGTATGACAGATCTCCAGGTTCACACCCTTAAAATTCCCCACATCACAACCCCAATCCCCCTTGATTGGGGTTGTCAAAGTTTGTATGGAAAAACTGATGGCTATCAACACATAGCTCAAACCACTGAACGGATTTGGCTGAAAATTGGCACACAGATAGTTATTGTAACGTAGGCATCCGCTAAAGACGGATTTTTGAAAATTCAATCCGTAAAGTGGTAATAAGGGGTGATTTGATTTATTTGAAAAATCTTAAGCCTTGAGTTATTAATAAAAATTAAACTTGGCACAAGTGGGGATTGGGGGATGTCAAAGTTTGTATGGAAAAAAACCGTAACGGACTGATCTATTTCAAAAAAAGTCTCTCAGGGTTTCAGAAATGCTTTCGAGCTCTAAAAAGGTCTTTTAAGGGGTGAAAACGGGGGGATTTAGATTGTATGATTTTTTTTATTCATAAACTTGAAACTCAGCACAAATATGTTCTTAAATAAGACACAAAGTTTGTCATAATTCGTTTTTCAAAACATCCCCTCCAAAGGTGCTCATTCTTTTGACAGAAAAAAAAAGGGATTACGAGTAAGTATATGGGGTTTTTGAGAATTAATTCCAAACAAGGGAATGAGGGGTAATTAAGTTTTTACGGGTGAATTTTACTGCGTGCCTTGAATAACTCAAAAGTTTTTATTTTTAAGGTTTTGAATTACTCAAAAGTATTTTTACGAGTAATCCCGGTCATAGAGTACTTTCAATCCCGGTAGTACGTTCCCGTTGAATTTGTTCCGACATCCACGCGGGCGAAGCCGCGGGCAAAAGCTAGTTTTATATATATAGATTGGTTACCCCGAAACACAATTTTAAAAGCAGATTTAACATTCACAGATTCACTGCTGAATACTCAAACGCAATTCAATTTTAAGTCGCCGTTAAGTCTAATGCTGTCTCTGTCACTCTAAACTGTTTTGTAGCGACAGAAACACTTATAAGAACGTCTTAAAGTTAAGTAACGTTTGAGTATTTGGGCATCAGAGCCACAAATTGAACTGTCATTGCGAGAGTTAGCTGGAAGAATTTCTACATTTGGAGGACAAGGCTTTAAAAAGTGTAATTGTGAAAAATCAAAGGTCCAGTGCAAAACCAAAAGATATATTTGCAAGAATTTACATGTGTTGTGTAATTCAAGGTGCCACAAATCACTGCCTCGCTTAAATAAATAACAAGAGTTTCCATTTTCCATCAGGAGTTAGTCGTCATCTTAATTGTTGAGCCTCGCATACTTTTACAAGTCTATTTTTTTTTAATAAGTATTGTTCTGTTCTGTTCTGTAACTGACTTTGGCAACTTGTTTTAAAAGTGTCCTTGAATGCAATATAAGTCCTACTTGCCCGAAAGTGTGTATGTGTCTTTAGAGGTATGAGGAACAGGATGTAAAGTTCACTCATACTCTATAGTAAAGGGAGGATCCTCCGACCAGACGGGTATTGTGTCTGGCGGGCAACTGCCCAACGGTTGATGTCGGGATGTTGTATATATGCTAGTCGTGCGGTAAACTCTGATAGCGCAATGCAGGATTTTTGACGTCAGGTCTTTGATGCGTAATTCGCATGTGGCGTTGTTTATACCGCCACATGTCTATGTGTGCGGTTAATAAGATGAAACCACCTAGAGTAGACTGAACTGACATTTATGTTATAGTGTTAACATAAATATAAGTTCAATCTACTCTAGTTTTTGATGAAGTGTTGTCGGAAAATGTTTTATTATTTTTTCATTTAAGGTCAAAATGGCGTTAAATCTTATTTTTCCTAACGAAGTAAGATTTTAGACAATACTGAATTTGTAAGGCTAATTCAGACCTAGTAAAGACAAGTTACATTTGAAGTAGTGCTAGTTAAGGGTCCGTGCACGAAAAAAACTTTCTTTTGTCAATTTCTTATCTAATTGTGAGAAAACTTGAAATAATCGAAACATTAAGTCTGTGTAACTATAAAAGTATAGTTTTCATGGTGCTAAACCATTCGTGTCAGTCACAGCAGCTGTTAATAGTTTCATCATTTTTGTGTTCTCCAAAATATAGTTTATTTCGCCGTTGATTTACTAAATGAAGATATCGTATAATCATTAAATAAAATTTTGATTATATTTTAAGGACAGCTGAAGACTAATTTGTGATTTTTAAATTTCTTGATATAATTTGCTAAATAATAGGAAAAAATGTAATTACTGACGGGGTTTAAAACAAAACAAAGGTTTATTCAATATTATTTTTCTGCTTTATTTTGTATGGAAGTTGAAAAAAGTGGTTCCGCCACATGCAAGTAGACCATATAATGAAGTTGATGATATTTTTTAATGTTCAAAATCAACAGTAGTTTCTTGTAGAATGATGATCAAATGTCAGTCTCGCGTCATTTTTCGGAAAACTTAGTGCAAATATTAGTGATTTACCGTGAATACTTAATTAATTTGAAAAACCCCTTTCAGCCACATGCAAAATAAAGAACACAACTTTACAAATCACAAATAATTTTGTTTAAATTATTTTTCCCTTTCTCACAAACAGTGAACAAAATTGATCATAATCAGTAGATTTCGTGCACGGCCCCTTAAGAGTTAATATACTTAACTTATACTAAAAACCGTATTGGTGAAGTACTATATATTTTTTTTGGTATTAAGTGATTCTATAGTTTGATTTAGTTAAGACCAGATTACGTCTTAATATTTTCTTAACTTGTCATTTCACTGTTCTTGTTTATTTTGTGGTGGAAACAAGTTTATGCAAGATAGACGAGTGAATATATTATAATTAAATTAATATAGGTACCTACCTAATGTTTAAATTTGACCAAACAACGGTACCTAATCTAATCTAAAGTAGTCCGTTAACGACACTGAGGTCCGACTCGAAGATAAGAGGTGGGTCATTGACGGTTTTTTGGTTAATGTAATTTAAATGTTAATCATCAATGGTCAACAGGCTAAAAAAGCTGTTAAATTATTAACAGGATTTGAATTGTGAAAAATGTATCGTTCAGAAATATTCGTTTCGCATACTAGTTGATTCTCAGAAATTAATAAAATTATAGTGAGTTGAGCCGTTGACGCAATCCATACTAATATTATAAATGTGAAAGTAACTCTGTCTGTCTGTCTGTATGTTACGTTTTCACGCCTAAACCGCTGAACCGATCGTCATGAAATTTGGCAGAGATATAGCCTGGGGTATAGAGAAGGACATAGGCTACTTTTTTACTCGATAACCGACATCTACGCGGGCGGAGCCGCGGGAAAAAGCTAGTGATCTATAACCTCATTGCGTTGGCGTATATATTAGCAGCTTTAGAAGCATTTTATTTTCAACAGTTTTTTTTTTTTTTGGATTTGAGTAAAATAATTCAATCGGTAGCGTTTAGCGTCAATTTATGTTCGTTTTTGATTCTCAGAAATTAATAAAATTATAGTGAAAAAAATCCGTTGATCAGTTTAGCAGCCTTTTATTTTCAACTGTTTTTCTTTTTTTACTATTGAACCAATGCGTCTTGTGCGTCGACGTAAATTAACAGCTAATATTTTCAACCTGTTTTCTTATTGATGATCGTTGACGAATGAAAAGTAGTTAAAATAAAACAGTTTATTGATTCAACTAAACGAATTCAGCTAACGTTTGCAACACTTAAAGTCACATCGAGTGAGTTTATTTTTTATTTTACAACACGCCGACGAAAGCCACCAGATCTTTTTAATTTTTCCACTTCATCCATGTTTCTGCTTGGTTCTATTTGAAGAGAACGTCCCGCTAAGGCGACGATAAGTGCCAGCAACCTCGAGCGAATGGGCGGAGCACAATGCGTCACCCCCGCGACCCCTCAATGTACGCTCGTAATTTCGTCGCGGTAACCATACGTTTCAGACGGTGAGGACTATTCTGCCTGATTTTTTATCGCAATCCAATTTTTTTAATAAGGTAATATTCTGATAATAAATTAAGATTGTAATCATATTGTTTTATTAATTTGCATTCAATAACTTGGTTTATATTATATTTACGTAAGTAATATATAATATAATTGTGTCCATACATAAATAGGAAATACTAATTAACCTTTTGACCGCCACAGTCATGGATAGATGTCAAACCAAAATGTGCCCAGCAAGCCACGGTCACGACTACAGACAGACTTTTAAGGCTCCTACAAACAGGCGCGACACGCGACGCGACACAAAGGCACCGCGTGTCGCGCGACGAGCGGTGTCTTTGTGTCGCGTAGCGTGTCGCGCCTGTTTGTTGCCTTTATACGTAAATCTGTAAATAAAGCTCATAAACTCCTTTTTTTTTTTGCTAATTATTTTCCTTGACGCATCCTTATTTATATTAGTAGAACTTCTTTATTTATATTTCATCTATATTAGTATAAGATGATATAAACTCGAAAGGATGAATTCGTGGCTAGCTTTCAGATAATCCGGGTATAGTAAAACAATATTTTTCGTTTTAATTGTAGGCATACTTAAAACAAACTAGTTTTGAGAATACTTAACCTGGTTTTTGGTATTCGTAACTTGCTTAAGTAGCGGTAGTTTAAAACGATTTAGTATTAAAGAAAGAAAAGACTTAACGAAACCCTTTTTGATTTAGCAAAATCCAACGTTAGATAAAGTACAGTTATGTAAGATTTAACCACTATTCTTGTTTGCTACTTGGGTGCCCCTGCGGTATTTCTTGACAATGTATTAAAGATAAAGATATATTTATTGCATAACTGTGTACATCAAGTTCTTATTTTAAACGTACACATTTTAGGCTCAACAGTCTACCCATGTCGGATATGCAATAGTATTACACGGCAAATAAATTTCAAATAGATTATAGAAAAATTACAAATGAATTACATACGAATATTACTTTTTCTCAAAAAAATCGTGCAGATGATTAAATACATTATCAACTAAAATTTTTAATTTTTATTTCGATTTAAATATATTTTCATTTAATTGCTTAATAGCTGGCGGTAACCGATTATACACACGAATAGTAGTTACATAGGTACTTTTATAATAAATCATATTATTAATAACAGGTAAATTTATGTCATATTTATATTGTTTGCGAATGTTTCTCTTAGAATCAGATTTGAAATTAAAATATTGCACATTATTTTTTACAAATAAACATAATTCAAGTATATAAATGCCAGTTAGTGTCAGGGAACTCTTCTTTCCGAAAACTTCTCTCAATGAATCGGTACTATACATGTTATATGTTGTCCTAAGACATTTTTTCTGGAGAATGAATGTGGACTGCACGTTTGTCGAGTTTCCCCAGTATATAATACCATAAGTTAGCAGTGGATAAACATTACCAAAATAGGCATTTCTAGTAACACTGATAAATGATAAATGATTTTATTTCTGTAAGTAGGTTTTTACAAACACTTTTACACGTCAATCATATTTTAAAACTAGATGAGGTCGGCGTTTCGTATCTGACTACTCTGAGAAGAAAGGTATTTGTAGTTTCTGCCAGGATTGACAGACAGCTTGTAGCAAGCACTGGATACTTTTTTATTAATCTTTTCAATATGTGCCTTCCAGTTTAAATGTCTATTGTAACTCCTAAGAAATTTGTGTCTTTTACTTCTTCAATCGCTATATCACTTTACGTTTAGATTTCGTTTTTGAAAGGTTAACTTTAAATTTATTGACTGCAACCAATCAGTAACTGTTGTTAACGTGTTTTTTATTTCACTTTCGTAATTAAAATTATTTGAAAATTCATTGGGAATAAATATAGTTGCATCATCAGCATACATAACGCAAAGGTGGTTAATTAGGTTTGGGAGCTCGTTAATATATAGAAGAAATAATGGGGGCCCTAATATACTTCCTTGAGGTACGCCTAGTATTACAGATTCGAATTCAGATTTCACTACCTCCACCATTTTTGTACTTTCATTGTATACCTCAATTAGCTTTTGTCCGCGGCTTCGCCCGCGTGGATGTCGGAAATAATCCAAAGGGAACGTACTACCGGGATTGAAAGTACCCTATGACCGAGATTAAAAATACTATTGAGTAATTCAAAATTTAAAATATAGCTCCCAATAAGGTTGTTATATTTGCGCCGTTTGAGGTTTTCTGCACTTGCAGCAGCCGACCCAGCACAGCCCGCCGTGCTAGGAAGATGGGATGGTGCAAGGGTGTCGACACAGGTTGCATCCCACACCAAAGGCCGACCTAACTTCCAAGGCATTATGGTCATTCCGTCCGGTCTCTTCCCATTGTCGCGTGCCAAGCCATTGGGTTCTAAAACAGCTGGCACCCCGGCGGTGACAAGAACACGACGGATAATGTCATTAATGCTGGCGTGCCGTGCAATTCGGCCTGCGCTCCTACTGCAGGATAGGCCATGATGTCCGAGGCAGTCGACAACTTCCCGATTGCTCACAGGCACGCTTTTTTAAAGGCGAATGGGGGCTACGGATACACTATGGCAAAGTTCACAAATCCCATAGTGTACCTTTGTGCCCCCCAGCCACATCCCCAAAATCAACACTTTTAGATCAAACTTTGGCAAAATTCAAAAATTCTACCCCAGTTTTAAAGAGAGTTCCCCGGGGCGCGAGACGATCTGTTGCTCTGTGCTTGGCTCAATGTCTCCGTCTTGCGACCCAGGAGAACTCACAAAGTGCCTGGGAGCAATTCTTCCCTTATAGGATTCTGCATGTCCAAAAAAAATCGGCAATTAAAAAATCCTTAACAAATCAAATTAAAAATAATTGTACTAATTCGACCCTAATTTTAGATCCAAAATTACCTGCTTTCAATAACTTATCACAAAAAGGCTTATGTTCACATGTGGAATCTAAATTAAGTGAGGGTGACATCAGGGGAGCGGCCAGGATACTATTCAGCAGTGATGTGGTGGCACATTACTCTCCAGAAACACTAACAGCTCTAGAGAGTAAACATCCAGCGCCTGCGGATGGTCTCACCTTTCCCGACCCCTCTGACCCTCACGACCTAAATTCAACCTTCTTAAACGTTTCGGCCCCCCAGTTGACTGCAGCCGTAGGCTCCTTCCGAAGTGGTTCCGCCGGCGGCCTCGACGGCCTGACTCCTCAACATTTAAAGGATCTTTTAAGTTCAGACGCCGGGGAAGCTGGTGAGTCGCTTTTAAAGGAGCTTGCGGCCCTGATTAACCTTATGCTCACCGGCGGTGTGAACGATGCCGTCGTCGATTTCTTATACGGAGCCAACTTATGTGTCCTACGCAAGAGGGACGGCGGCATTCATCCCATCGCCGTTGGGTGTACATACAGGCGTACGGCAGCCAAAATATGTTGTAATTTTTACAGCGAAACACTTACAACTAAGTTTCAGCCCCTGCAGCTTGGTTTTGGCTCGAAAGGGGGCTGTGAGGCTGCCGTACATGCCCTTTCCACATTTTTAAACTCCAATAAAGGCGAGGTCAACCTCAAGGTCGACGTTAAGAATGCCTTTAATTCTGTAAACAGGGACACTTTGTTGGCTGAAGTCAAAAAGTAACTTCCCGAAATTTATGGTTTTTTGTGGCAATGTTATAATAGGTACCCGTCTAAATTATTATACAAGGATAATGTTCTGGAATCTGCAGTAGGATGCCAACAGGGTGACCCTCTTGGGCCAGTCATTTTCAGCTTAGCTATTCATCCAATCATCCAGAAACTAAATTCAAAATTTAACGTATGGTATTTAGACGGTGGAACACTAGGAGGTGATGTAGACACCGTTTTGAAAGATCTACAACTAATCAAACAGCAATTTAAATCTATTGGCTTGGACCTAAACCCATCAAAATGTGAAATTTACCTATCTGATATTACTGACAGACATTCGACCCTAAAGAAATTTAATGCAATAGCTCCACAAATAAAAATTCTTGAAAAAAGTTTACTGCACCTCCTGGGTTCCCCAATTTTAGAAGATAGCTTTCCTCAATTCATAGACGATAAAATTAAAAATTTCAACGACATTTCAGACAGACTCTCCAAAATTAATTTACATTCGGCATTCACCCTGATTAGATACTGTTGTTTTGGCCCAAATTTTATATATTTTCTACGCTCCGTTATGGAACCAACCACTCCTGTTGGACAAAATTGACCAAATTATTCGCAGCACACTTACGTCCATTTTAAATGTGGCCTTGGACGACCGTGCCTGGTTGCAAGCCACACTACTCATCCGTTTCGGTGGCCTCGGCGGCGGCAAAATTAACAGTATAAGCTTACTGCTTACGGCGTTCCTGTCCTCTGTCCACGGCACTGAAGAGTTGACCGGGAAAATTTTAGCCCCTTCCCTGATTGTCTCTGAAGTGCCGTGCTTGACCGATGCGCTGCATACCTGGAAAATGGCTTGCCCAGATACAGATCGGCCCGTGAATCCATCTTCCCAGAGACAGTGGGATGAGCCGCTCTGCAGGTTGGTACGGAATAATCTTATTAATACGTCCACCAGTACTGCTGAGCGTGCCCGCCTGCTGGCTGTGGGTGAGTGGGAGTTGGGCCTCTGGCTTCAGGCACTACCGTCACCCAACATAGGCACTATGCTGGGTGACACAACCTTCCGGCTTGCTACTTGTCTGCGTCTGGGCGCTCCTTGCGTGGCACTGCATCGCTGCCAATGCGTTGAAGTTGTCGACTGCCTCGGACATCATGGCCTATCCTGCAGTAGGAGCGCAGGCCGAATTGCACGGCACGCCAGCATCAATGACATTATCCGTCGTGCTCTTGTCACCGCCGGGGTGCCAGCTGTTTTAGAACCCTATGGCTTGGCACGCGACGATGGGAAGAGACCGGACGGAATGACCATAATGCCTTGGAAGTTAGGTCGGCCTTTGGTGTGGGATGCAACCTGTGTCGACACCCTTGCGCCATCCCATCTTCCTAGCACGGCGGGCTGTGCTGGGTCGGCGGCTGCAGGTGCAGAAAACCTCAAACGGCGCAAATATAACAACCTTATTGGGAGCTATATGTTTGAGCCGTTTGGGGTTGAAACTCTAGGACCATGGGGTCCGAGTGCCCACTTGGTTTTTCGAGACATCGCCAAGCGGTTGGTCGACTCTTCTCGTGACCAGAAGGCTGGCCTATTTCTTGGCCAAAGAATCAGCATTGCCATACAACGTGGCAATGCTGATTGGGCACTTTTCCTGTTGACAGCGATGCGGACGAATTTTTTGATGCCCTTTAATCCTTTCCCCTCCCATATTTTTTATATATTTGTACATATTATTATTACTTAAAAATTAATTAATGTTAATAAATAAATTATATTAACTCAAAAAAAAAAAAAAAAAAAATTAAAATAAAAACTTTTGACTTATTCAAGGCACGCAGTAAAATTTTCGTCTAAAAACTTAATTACCCTCCCTGTTTGGGATCAATTCTCAAAAACCCCATATACTCGTAATCCTTTTTTTTTCTGTCAAAAGAATGAGCACCTTTTGAGGGGATGTTTTGAATAACGAATTATGACAAACTTTGTGTATATTTAAGAACGTATTTGTTTTGAGTTCTAAGTTTATGAACTTAAAAAAAATGATTTTTCATACAGTTTAAAACCCCCCCTTTTCACCCCTTTAAAGCCCTTCTTAGAGCTCGCCTACAATATAATATATGGAATGTAAATTTCTTCTGAAATAGATCAGTCCGTTACTTTTTTTTTTCCATACAATCTTTGACATCCCCCAATCCCCCCTTGTACATTTACTTAATGAATAAGATTTTTCAAACAAATCAAAACACCCCGTTTTACCACTTTACCGGTTGAATTTTCAAAAATCCGTTCTTAACGGATGCCTACGTCATAATAACTATCTGTGTGCCAAATTTCAACCAAATCCGTTCAGTGGTTTGAGCTATGTGTTGATAGCCATCACTCTATAGCCTAATCTAATCAACTATCCCAATCTATATCTATATCGATTCTCCCGGAGAAAGGGATGGGGGGTTCTCCGGGGGAGGGGCCCGTGGCTAAATAATAACAGCCGCACAGGTCGATCGATCAGGTTAAGCTACACTTGCCGCGGTTGGTCTGTGGATGAGGGACCATCTTTACATACAGAGACCCGTCCGTGCCTCGGAAATCACGTTAAGCTGTTGGTCACGGCTGTAATTCGTGGATCTTTGGCAGTCATTACGGGAAGTCAGAAGCCCGAAACTCTGACAACCATTCTTACCAAGGAGTATCGTATTACCCAGAAACTGCGTTGTGGAGGTAGGCAGTCGCTCCATGTAAAAAACTATAAAGTTAGAAACAGTAAACGAGTACTCGTACTTATATAATTTTTTCAAGAATACAAAATTTTGCGAATGAACAACTTCAATACAAAACTTAATCCCCCTTTTCAGACCCTTGTGGTTTAAAATAAAAAATAACATCGATTTACATTGTGTTAGTGATTGGAACTTAAAAAATAAAGAACTATAATTAAAAACAAAATTTCATCCCCCTTTCTTCTAACAAAACCGTTGCGTTAGCTTCCAACCATAAGCCTAGATAGTAAATTTAGTGATTTTTCTTCGAAAATTAAGGACTTTTTAACTTCATCTCCCTTTTGAACCCTTTAGGGGTACAATTATCAAAAACGTTGAGACACGTATGAATTAATTTTCAATCGTCAGCCTTAACACAAAATTTGTAGACCCTAACTTCAAATTGACGGACTTTCATACAAACTTTCATCCCCTATGTTATCCCCTTAGGGGTGGAAAAATAGAATTAAAAGTAAAATTTCCAAAAATCCTTTCTTAGTGCACCCCTAGACCTCATATGGAACCTACGAGCCAAATTTGGAATCTCTATACCCAGCAGTTTGGGCTGTGTGTTGATATATCAGTCAGTCAGTCAGGACTTTGAATTCCCGCCCGTCGAAGACCCTGAGTATCCTCTGCCTCCCGTCACGCGAGACGAAGTGCACGAACTCCTCAAGGGTCTGAAACCCCGTAAAGCCCCTGGCTCAGATGGAATCACCAATAAGGTACTCCAATTGTTCCCCGCCCACCTCATAATGCTACTGGCCACCATCTTCAATGGAGCTATGAGCAATAATATCTTCCCACAAGCGTGGAAAGAGGCCATAGTCATCGGCATCCCCAAACCCGGTAAACCCAGGGCGGAGCCCGCGAGTTACCGACCCATCAGTCTGCTCAAAGTCCTAGGCAAGCTCTACGAGAGGCTTATTTACAAGCGTCTCAGAGAGTATGCCGAGACCAAGGGCCTCATCCCCGATGAGCAGTTCGGTTTTAGAACCCAACATGCCTCGGCCCATCAGGTCCACCGTATCGTAGAAGACATCAGCGCTGGTTTCCAGCGCGGTCTTAAGACAGGAGTGATCTTCTTTGACATAGCGAAGGCATTCGACAAAGTCTGGCACAACGGCTTATTATACAAGCTGTACCAACTCGGTGTGCCGGAACGTCTCGTGCTCATCTTACGAGACTTTTTGTCTAATCGCACTTTTCGCTATCGCATAGACGGTACTCTCTCCGCCCCCGACCCATTACGCGCAGGCGTCCCTCAGGGCTCTGTGATTTCTCCACTCGCGTTCACGCTATTCATCAGCGATATCCCGAAGCAAAGACAGGCACAGTTGGCTCTGTTCGCAGACGATACGGCCATCTATTGCAGAGGGACCAGTCACGATAGGATTTCTAACACTCTCCAGACCGCAGCCAACAAGCTTGGCGAATGGTTTAGAAAGTGGCGCATAGAAGTAAATCCCGATAAAAGTCAAGCGGTTCTCTATACGAAACCGCGCCACCGCCCCCCTAGTATCCGAACGATCACCATGTTCGGCAAGCCTATCCCCTGGGAGAAGCAAGCCAAATATCTAGGTGTGATTCTCGACCACCATCTCTCCTGTTCTGAGCATCTAAAGAAGGTACGCGCTCGCGCAGCCTTCGCTCTCTATAGGCTCCACTCTATCCTAAATGCAAAAAGCAAATTGTCACTCAAGTGCAAATTGCGCATTTACACCGCGTGCATCCGCCCCATCATGACCTATGCGAGTCCTGTCTTTGCACACGCCAAACCCCATCTCATCCATAAGATGCAAACCCTACAGAACCGAGTCTTACGTAAAATCACGGGAGCCCCCTAGTTTGTTCGAAACACTAACCTCCACGTAGAACTCAAAATCCCCACGATAGCCCAATTCATGAAGCGCTCTTCAAAGCGCTTCTTTGATTCAGAAGCCACTCATCGCAACGTTTAGTTTATAGTTTTTACGCCCTGGCTGGAGTCATTAAGTTTCGTTAGGAGCTTAAGGCAGCCACAGGAAAGTCCGGTTAAAGAGTCGGAACCTTAGTGGTTACACTCTGAGATGACCTAGATAAAAAAAAAAAAAAAACGTTGAATTTTATATATATAGATTATGATATATCACCCAGTCAGTCAGTCAGTCAGTTTACCATTTTATTATATAGACTAGCTTCTGCCCGCGACTTCGTTCGCGTGGAAGTCGTAAAACACCTTAATATACTAAAATACCAGCCACATTTTAATAAAACTTCCCTGAACACTACGTTTTTTTTTTTTTTCTTGGAATAACGATTGATGGTAAATTACAATGGGGCCCACACATAGAAAAATTGTCAGGAAGGCTAAGTTCGGCCGCCTATGCTGTTAAAAAAATTCGACAGATAACTGATTTAGATACTGCCAGAATTGTTTATTTTAGTTATTTTCATAGTCTTATGTCATATGGGATTCTTCTCTGGGGAACCTGTGCGGATATTAATACAATCTTTGTTTTACAGAAAAGGGCTGTTCGAGCCATTTATAACCTTGGTGCAAGAGATTCCCTTCGGGAAAAATTTAAAGAAATAGATATTCTGACTGTAGCCTCTCAATATATATTTGAAAATCTATTGTATGTACACAAAAATATATCAAATTTTAAGAAAATGTCCGATATTCATAGTCTAAATACCAGAAATAAACACAATCTTGCTGTACATCGCACTCGCCTCCACAGAGTAGGCAACTCATTCATGGGTCAATGTATACGCTTTTACAACAAACTTCCCATTGAAATTCGAAACTTACCCATTAAACGATTTAAAAGCTGTATTAAAACCAAACTTTGCAAAAAAGGGTACTATAACATTTCTGATTATTTAGAAGACAAAAAAGCTTGGGATTGAACTGTTCGCTCTGCTTAAAGCCGTTTGATTAAACCGTAAAACTTGACATTTTAATAATTATACAACGTTTTATATACATACCTAATTATTGACATTATTAAATATTATATACAAAAAGACATGAATATTTACTTTGAAAAGTATTACATATATTACTTTAATTATTGTGAATGTGAGCACTATGTGGGTCATTTGTTTTCTTTAAGATTATCTCTTTTTCCTCTTTCTCAAGTATTTTTAATGATGGTCTGGTTTTTTGAGTACTTTATGCGGCCTACCCAAATGTCCTTTCTTTGGTATTGTTCGTCGAGTCGTTGAGCTCCTTAAATCGTGAGTTGAGCTACACGTTTACTGACAAATGCTTGCACTGACTGGACAGGTCCACTCAAAATTGTGTGGTTCTTTCCTCAAAAGACCATTTCAGACACGGATCTACATGGTCCTCACATGATCTGACCAAGATTATGTCTGGACTTTAAAAGAGACTTTGACCCCTGAGTTTGTTTCGCCATTTCTTCTCAGGGATAGTCAGATAGGAAATGTCGACTTCCTCAAGCTTGTTTTTATATTTTTTATATGACGTGTAAAAGTGATTCCGATATCCTATTTACAGAATAAACGATTTCATTTCATTTCATTTGTAGTTTTGGTCACAGTAGTCAAAATATACAGAGAGTCAGTAATCAGGACTCAGGAACGCGGGTGCAAGCGACGTACAGTTCTATGTTCTATGGTAAAGGGTTTGATTTCCGCACTAAGTCCTTCAGGTGGACCATTATACATGGGCCATGGCGGCCACCAGTGGTTATTCCAACCAGCCCACCGGGAGACGTAATTAACTTCTGGAGGGATCCAGAAGTTAATTACGACAAAACTTCCCTGAACACTACGTTTTTTTTTTTTTTCTTGGAATAACGATTGATGGTAAATTACAATGGGGCCCACACATAGAAAAATTGTCAGGAAGGCTAAGTTCGGCCGCCTATGCTGTTAAAAAAATTCGACAGATAACTGATTTAGATACTGCCAGAATTGTTTATTTTAGTTATTTTCATAGTCTTATGTCATATGGGATTCTTCTCTGGGGAACCTGTGCGGATATTAATACAATCTTTGTTTTACAGAAAAGGGCTGTTCGAGCCATTTATAACCTTGGTGCAAGAGATTCCCTTCGGGAAAAATTTAAAGAAATAGATATTCTGACTGTAGCCTCTCAATATATATTTGAAAATCTATTGTATGTACACAAAAATATATCAAATTTTAAGAAAATGTCCGATATTCATAGTCTAAATACCAGAAATAAACACAATCTTGCTGTACATCGCACTCGCCTCCACAGAGTAGGCAACTCATTCATGGGTCAATGTATACGCTTTTACAACAAACTTCCCATTGAAATTCGAAACTTACCCATTAAACGATTTAAAAGCTGTATTAAAACCAAACTTTGCAAAAAAGGGTACTATAACATTTCTGATTATTTAGAAGACAAAAAAGCTTGGGATTGAACTGTTCGCTCTGCTTAAAGCCGTTTGATTAAACCGTAAAACTTGACATTTTAATAATTATACAACGTTTTATATACATACCTAATTATTGACATTATTAAATATTATATACAAAAAGACATGAATATTTACTTTGAAAAGTATTACATATATTACTTTAATTATTGTGAATGTGAGCACTATGTGGGTCATTTGTTTTCTTTAAGATTATCTCTTTTTCCTCTTTCTCAAGTATTTTTAATGATGGTCTGGTTTTTTGAGTACTTTATGCGGCCTACCCAAATGTCCTTTCTTTGGTATTGTTCGTCGAGTCGTTGAGCTCCTTAAATCGTGAGTTGAGCTACACGTTTACTGACAAATGCTTGCACTGACTGGACAGGTCCACTCAAAATTGTGTGGTTCTTTCCTCAAAAGACCATTTCAGACACGGATCTACATGGTCCTCACATGATCTGACCAAGATTATGTCTGGACTTTAAAAGAGACTTTGACCCCTGAGTTTGTTTCGCCATTTCTTCTCAGGGATAGTCAGATAGGAAATGTCGACTTCCTCAAGCTTGTTTTTATATTTTTTATATGACGTGTAAAAGTGATTCCGATATCCTATTTACAGAATAAACGATTTCATTTCATTTCATTTGTAGTTTTGGTCACAGTAGTCAAAATATACAGAGAGTCAGTAATCAGGACTCAGGAACGCGGGTGCAAGCGACGTACAGTTCTATGTTCTATGGTAAAGGGTTTGATTTCCGCACTAAGTCCTTCAGGTGGACCATTATACATGGGCCATGGCGGCCACCAGTGGTTATTCCAACCAGCCCACCGGGAGACGTAATTAACTTCTGGAGGGATCCAGAAGTTAATTACGTCTCCCGGTATGTTTAGAACATCTGTGAAAGATCAGGGTGCCCCGAGGGCCTCTGTTCTAATCTGGGTGACGCCTGTGCATTCAAAGAGCACATGCGCGACGGTTTCCTCAGCCTCCATGCTCTGCAGCTCTGCACAGAGTATTGTGCGATATATCTATTGTGTGGAATTGTTTGTTTAGCGTGCAGTGTCCCGTAATGGTCCATGGTACGGAGCGAGAGTGCATGGGAGGCCGTCACATCCTTCTGCGAAGCAGTAATGCTTGCGAAGGAGGAGGCGGAACGCTTGAGGGAGAGGTAGTCTGTGCGCCCTCACGCCCCTAGTCGCCGTAGAAGACGCCCTGGGCAGCGGGAATCAATTGGCGATTCCCGGCCACCGTAGGTGCGGGCTTGCGGACGGCGAGCAATGGGCAGCTCGCCGTCTGGTAAGGACCAGGCCCAGGTTGACGGCGCGTTGTGTTCTACGCGTGTCACAAAGAGATGTCAGCACGAACTGTGACGGGGTCCGCAAGGACCAATGCCTGCCAGGGTTGCGGGTTTTTCCGAAAAGGATACCGTGGCCCTGGCACAAAGGCAACTGAAGTAACACAGGTGGATTTTAGTCAGTAAAAGTCTGACACGCCCTCAAGTTAGTTGAAGTTATTTGTTAATTTCCAACCCAAAAAAAGTCCTATGAAGTTCTTCGAACTATCACAATTACAGTAACAAAATGTAAAAAACCGGTCAAGGGCTTGTCGGACTCACGCACCGAGGGTTCCGTACTATCATAATTGTATAGCTTTATTCGTATTAGTACCTAAATATTATGTGCCCAGAAAAAACTACAACTTACTGTACTTAACCCAAAACAATCTGCGAGTAGGTAGGAAGGAGGACATTTTGGTTGTGAACCGAAATGTTTTTACATTTTCATCGGCGACATCAATATTCATCAGAGAATTTTAACACTGCGGTGTACAATATTGCAGTTTTAGGTCAGCGCCATCTCTTGACCGATAATAGAACTAAATTGTAATTTTTGTTGATGATTTCTGAAAAAGTGTGTTATTTAGAGAAATCGTTTTATGTTTCCTGTAATATTTATATAAACTACTATCACATAAAATAATTTCAGATTTTTTCTATGCAAACAACGGAGGTAAAGGGGGGAATGGTTTTTTATTTTATTGTCAAAAGTCGAAAAAATGGGGCCTCAAAAAATTTATGAGTATGTGCAAATAGCACTCTTTCATACGAAACCCCACATACCCTAGTAGTCCCACTTAAATTTTTTAAGACACCCAGTGAAGTCCCAGTTGCAAAAAAAAAAAAAACTTTCTTATTTGCAACATAGTTTGGCAAACGTCATCTAAAATTATTCCAAATTTCAAGTTGATAGCATTAGTAGTTCTTGATATATCTAGCTGTGACAGATAGACGGACAGCCAGACTGAGTCGCACCATAAGGGTTCTTTTTTACCAATTTGGTACGGATCCCTATTATAGAAGCACATAAATACCAATTCTTTGGAATCGAAATCAGATTTGCATTGCTTTGTTGAAAGGTGACTGAAATAGTAAATAATATGTCATAATTGACTGCTTAGATCCATAAGGTATGATAATCATTTAAAAGATTAAATCTGTAACTATCTGCTATATTCGTTTCCTATTCAACACAGCGAAGTAGTAATGGAATAATTCGACTGTTGTCATACACTGATACATTGTGTTCGTTCTCATCTCAGTCTCACCTATGACCTGTATAGGAAAACTTTTTTTCGATTTCAGACTTTTTTTCAAAATCTGTGAATGCAGATCAATTTTTTTCTAAAAGTTAAGGATAGTCTCTTAAGACCATTTTCTTGTACCAACCACGGTTAAGGTACCTGCCCTTATGGGCCCATCTAAGTCAAAGTCAAAGTCAAATCATTTATTTCAAATAGGCACGAAGATGCACTTTTGAACGTCAAAAATTACATGAATAGTTAATTGATTCTAGTTGCGCCTTCCAAAAGGTAGTTATGTATGGAGAAGAATGGGCAAGAAACTCCATACTTACTCTTTTAAAATGTTAACAATAGTTTGTATACATTAATTAATAATTATAGGTGAAGACGATGTACCTAAAATAAAAATAAAAATTACTTACCACAATTGGTAAAAAGAATGAAAAGTGAAGTAATGACAGAACAATTAATAAATGCGATAGGTAGATGGTGCTCACATATTTACAAACATTGTATATGATATTCCAAAAAAAAAAAAACATATAATAAGTCAGTGTGTGAGTTAAATTTATATTAATCACATAAAATAAAATTTATATCATAAAAATTATAAATTATACAGTTAAATTAGCAACCAGTTTGATTTTGTCTAGACTCTAAATTGTCCTATGGAGCAGAACCAGCATATTTCCAAGCATTCTTATCTTGGATATAATCCTCTAATTTGTAATATGCTTGTTGACAAAGTGTGCTTTTTATATGAGTTTTAAATTTTCTTTCATTAAAGGGGATTTATTGGGGTGAGCAGTATTGCATTATCTCAAAACATAATGCAATACTGCTTATTCCGCCATAGCAAATAGCGTGATAATTTATACGTAGTAATTTGACCAGACCTATAGGGAATATCTATACAAAATTTGAACAAAACTGTCCGGTAGTTTTTGCGTTTAGCTGGAACATACATTCAGACAAACAGACAAAAATTCTAAAAACTATATTTTCGGCATCAGAATCGTTCCCAGACTTCGTAGCAATTACTTTTTTTCAATAATATTCAATGTACAGTTTTGACTTCGCTACGATTTTATTATATGTATAGATAATCGTCAGCCTAATCACAAAATTTGATGATCCTAACTTCAAAACTGACGGACTTTGATATAAACTTCCATCCCCTATATTACCCCTTTAGGGGTGGAATTTCCAAAAATCCTTTCTTAGTGTACCTTTAGACCTCATAAGGAACCTACGTGCTAAATTTGGAATCTCTAGACCCAGCGGTTTGGGCTGTGCGCTGATATATCAGTCAGTCAGTCAGGACTTTGAATTTTATATATATAGATAAAAGTGGCCTGCATTCTATTATTTAAATAATTCTCAATTCTAGTGCTATTATACCTCTTATTCCTATACTTTCTAATTTATCAAATAAAATGTCATATTTTACACAGTCAAACGCTTTTGACATATCAATTAAAAGAGCAGCACATTGTTTTTATCATTTATCTTTTCCCAAATGGTATTGAACAATTTATATATTGCCAAAGATGTAGTTTTATTCTTTTGGAATCCGAATTGGTTAGCATATAAAATATTATTTACATCCAAGAACTTTGTGGTTCTAGCATATATGACCTTTACAAAAAAATTCGAAAAACTAGCTAACAGTGCAATTGGTCTATAGTTATTTACTTATGTCGTGTCGTGATCTTTTTTATATAGTGGCTTTATTAGAGCTTTCTTTAGGTTATCGGGAAATTTTCTCGTCTCCAACATAAAATTTAGAATATGTAACAGTGGATCAACAGTAGAAAGGATACTTTCTTTTTTTACTCTAATAGGAATATTATTATGGTGTCCGTAGCTAGTTTAATTTTTTCACTCTATTTATTATTTCAAATCTGTCTACTGGAAAGAGGAAGATACTGTTTGAGTTAGAAATAGGCTTTGAAGTGTAATTATTATTGCGTGCTGTTGATGTGTTGAGTTTTTGGTTAATGTAGAAATGGTTCATAGCCTGTTCTCATGAAACAGAAATACTTGTTTATTTTTATATAGGTATGTGTGTGCAATGTATGTAACTCTGTGTTGTTATATTTATCATTCGTTCATAGTGTTTAAAATATTAAATTACTTTATATATTTCGAAATGAAAAATAAAACTGTAACAAATGTATTTAAATCGATGAGAAATGGTTCAAGATACTAGCTAATTTTACAGGTCATTTTATTACACTATTATTTTTCAGTATGTAGTCTATTGTGGGTTGAAGAACATTTGTACTTTGGGTTTGTCATTTCACAGTGCACGGGTACACATTGAGACGCTGAGTCTAGCGGAAGTTCGGCAGGCGCTGGGGAGTCTCAAGCCAAAACGTTCGTCTGGCCCAGACGGGATACCAGCGTTTCTGTTCCGAGACTGCGGGAGGGTACTGGCGGAGCCATTACTTCACATTTTGAATGCATGTTTACATCAAGCCACGTTCCCTCAAAGGTGGAAGATCACGCGCGTTGTTCCGGTCCCTAAAGGAAAACCAAGTTCAGATACCTGTAATTATAGATCGGTGGCTGTACTCTCCACGCCTGCTAAAGTACTCGAGTCGGCTATTCAGCGCTCCGTTCAGGAACAAATGCGTGCGCGTCTGTCAGATGCGCAACATGGGTTCCGGCCTGGACGCAGCACTGCTACAAACCTTACTAACTTTATGGTACAGGTGGTGCCGGCGGTAGACTCGGGGGTACAGGTAGATGCTGCGTACTTCGATTTTAAAAAGGCGTTCGATACGGTGGATAATGACATCTTGTTAAAGAAGCTCGCGAAAATTGGATGTAAATATATTCATTCTACGAAACAGTAAGCCTGTATGTGATACTGAAAATACATGGGTTTCTGCCAATCTCCTTTATTCTTGGGATAAATTCATACCAACTACGGAACCCTTCATTGTGCGTGGTCCGACACGCACTTGGCCGGTTTTTTTCACGTACAGCCGCGCACCGGTGTCAGCCGCCTGCGGCCATCAGGAAATTGATATTTGGTTTGTGTTTAAGCGCCCGATAACGGTGCATAGATATACATCGGTGGACGGATCAATTTTACTGAAACTTTGCATACATTGTACATAGACACAGATTTTTGGTATTCCGTGAAAAGAAACATTTCCATCGCATACCTACTTTATAATCATAATATTTTTATCAGTTTTAGGTTAGGCCGGACTCTTACGACAAATCGCATGGCACAAGTGTAAGACGAAACAATTTATCTCGTTTAAATAATAAATTATTCTTTATTTGTTTTTTAAAAGGACAATGACCCGAGTTTTAAATAGTGTTCTACAAACCGCTACATTGTCATCTCTTGCCACCCACACAGATCATGCCGGTGTCATCAGATCGAAATATTTTTCTTTTGCCCGTAACAATCAGAATCATTTATTGCAAAAAAAGCTTCACTGCTATACTTATTACATTCCAGGATAGTAACACAAGGCACTGCAGGTCAGTAGATCGTGCTTCGCCTGTCGGACGCAGACGTCTGGCGCACGCCCAGGCCGTACCTTGCCGTGCCGCACCGCGCCGTACCGCGCTGCGCCGACCCGACCGTCACATAAATAGGCGCGCGCGCCTCACGCTCCATTAAGCGCTGGCAGATAAAACTGCTTTGTTTTGCTCTATTGAGTGATAGATTGAACTAACTGCCGACTTACACTTTTATCAATTTTGTTGAGCGGTATTTTGAGTTGAAGATAATTATGTAAAATGTCGTTTCGACTGACTGTAGCAAGTAACTAACTTAAGAATCACGAAGACTACAAAATCTATTTGGGTTTACTTACGTTATGTGCATAGAGTGAGTCGAATCTCACGCCACCTTACTATCGCCGAGACACTCGTGAGCACAGGTGTGTGTGTAAAATTGTCGTTTGTATGTGTTCGCTGTCTTTACGCGATATATGACGTGCACTTTCTTACCAAATGTAGCGATTTTTGGACTGACTATTACTGTATTATTTAAGTAAGGACATCGATTTTGTAATATTTCAATAGATCTTCTCGGTGTTTCAAGTAAAATTAAAAAGGAATGTATCAACGGACTTTGCATTGATGCTACGCGCGCCGTAGCTTCTATACTCGTATGTCGTAGCAAACAACTTGTGATATTTTTGTCAGATCTAAAGACGCTGCACGCTGGTTGGCAAATAAATTGAATTTCTTCTTTTATTATTATTATTATTTATTCATAATCAAGTAACAAAACTCATACAGATTATTTGATATACAATTTCGATTACAATTTAATATATTATTATTATTCATTACATTATTGGTCATAAAAATAAAATAAAAACACAAAAATTATAATTTTCTAACCGGAATTATAACAGCAACATTTATGAGCGCCTAATATGATTACGATTTAAAAGAAGAGTGAGGGTTATCAAATATAACAAATATTTTTTACAAAAAAATAACAACCGTTCCAAAAAAAAAACAGAAAAAAATGAAAAATTACTTTAATTTTGGAAGTCGGTGTCTATGGTTCCGTATTTTCGTTTTTTGCCACGACTTCCAAAACTAAATGGTTTTTTATTTTTTTTGTGTTTTTTTACCTACCTACCTTAAAAGCCTACCTTCTGCTTCATCATCAGATCAGTTTGATGATACCATTTTGATCAGAATCATTTATTTAAATTTACTTCGTCAATGTTGCTTAACTATCTTAATCGAGATCTTATCGCCACCCATGACATACGTATCATTGACGAGTTCCGGTGGCCATCTGTGGTCTTCTTTATCAGTTCCTCTTCACCAAATGATACTTTCTGAGTGCAAATGCTTGACTTGTTGATGAAAATACAAAAATCGCTATTATGTATGCCTATAAAATTTGAGGAGTTCCCTCAATTCCTCATGTATTCAGAACTGGATTTCGATAAAATTAGAACCAATCTGGAAGTATGTCCTTTCAAATAAAAAAATAAATATCAAAATCGGTCCACAACTGAAGGAAAAATAGGCGGATATACATAAAAAAAAAGTTACATACGCTACGAATATAGAAAATCCTCCTTTTTGGAAGTCGGTTAAAAATAGTCTGAATCAACTCAAATTTCAGTAAATTATGAAAACCGCATCTATAGCGGAGAAATATAGCGCAGTCTAAAGTTGGACGAGACGTGGACCAGACGTAAATCTATATCTATTTGTGTACGAGCAGCAACAGTATCATCATCTGTATCCTCAACAGTGAACGTCTTTCGATATGATGCCGACTGCCATGTAAGACTGCCATTTCCATAAAGCCTGTTGGATACTGAACCTTCTGTTTATAATAGACAATTAATGGTGATAAAGTTGCCTTGGGTCAATTAGTCATCGCTGGCGGCGCGCGGCGGTAGCGGTGAAGGACTGTGTGCACAAATACTCGATCACTTTGCTTACTCTGCGTTTTTAATGGATAGCTTTTCTATTGGTTATGGATTGCAGCTTTAAGATTCAGATAACGAAATGAGATCAATAAAGTTAAATTAAGGGATAAGGGGGAAACCTTTGATTCACGTGACACAAACAGTTAAGATAAAATAAATAATAACTGAATATTACAAGTTTGAAACAAACCTTGCTTTCAAAATGTAGTTACAATCAACATCAACTTACAGCACACAAGTTCGGTAAATAACAAGCAGTAGCGATTCATATTCGGGCATCGTTCATCAGCGCTGCAGTATAACAGTCGTAATGCCGATGCCGGCGCGCTTTATTGCCGGCGATGGATATTGCAGTTTGATAGTTTACGACAGTAACGCTCGGATTGATTCGCGCCGTGCTGTGGCGACAATGGAGCACATAACACCTAGCGAAGCGATCGTTTGTTGCAGTTACTGAGACATGCTAAGAAGTTCACGATATATTATTGTGCGATGGTTACATGTTAGGAGGCACTTTGACTTGTTTCAACTGGAAACAACGTGGACGTGCTTTATATAAGGTGTATCTATTTATACACGAAATATTTTAAGAGAAACATCTATAGGTGGTAAAAAGCCAAAGCAGCGATTTTTTTTATTTTTTTAAATCTTATTGGTTTACATTTTTACATAATTATTATAATTTTAAAATTGCTTGAGACTTTTGCATACAAACCTTTACTATACTTATTCTATGAAGAGCCGCCCGGACGCGGCGACGGAGGCGGCATGAGCGCGGTAAATTTTGATAATTATTCATCATATCAAGTAATTTTAAATAATGTTATTTTTTAAATAATATACTCAGTTTTTTATTATTTTTATTATTTCCTTGTCTTCTTTACCACATAGAGGTGGCTCTTAAAATATTTCGTGTTTGAATAGATACACCCTACATATTAACGTGGGGGAACGGTAGGTATGCTTGGCCGATATTATTTACAGTTTGAATGATTTTATTCATCTTTTCTATACATATAATAAAATAGTAACAAAGACCTTTTGTTCGTTTGTTCGTTTGTCTTATTGCCTGGATGTATGTTCTGGATTGACGCAAAAACGGCTCAACGGATTTTAGATGAAGTTAGGCACACAGATAGTTCATAGCCTGGATTATCACATAGGGTACTTTTAATCTCGGTAGTACGGTCCCGTGGGATATTTTCCGACATCCACGCGAGCGAAGCCAGGGGCTAAAGCTAGGCCAACTCACACTCATTACAATCTCAATGGCGGTTCCAAAACGTAAAACATGAACAACCTGCGAAATACAAATTGCTTATGAACTACACGCCGTGCGTTTTTAGCCTTCCGTAGTCAACAAGGAACCCTTACAGTTTCGCTAAGTCCGTCCGTCTGTCCGTCCCCAGCTTAGCTCAGAGACTCTTAGTACTAGAAAGCTATAATTTGGCATGAATATTAATCTGTGTAATAAATAATGATATGATATTAATCACGACGACAAAGTGGTGAAATAAAATCATGAAAAAAATAGTTATTTAGGGTACCTCCTACATGTAAAGTGGGGATGTTTATTTAATTTTTTTCGCCTACCCTATGGTGTGGGATATTGTTGGATGGGTCTTTCAAAAATATTGCGGGTTTTTGAAAATAATTTTTCGATTAAGGGATCCGTTTCTGAAATATTAGGCTTTAAAGTGTTAATTTTTGTTAGAGTTAAGTGTGTGTCGTCGTCGTCGTCCCCCGCCAGCTAAATGGTTGCATTTGGACATGTAAAAAAACTCACAGCCAAGTAGGCGTCACAAGTTACCGAGTAATAGTCAACCAACTTACATTTACAGTTGAAAAACATGTTCTCCCATACATTCCGTATGGAAGAACATGTTTTTCAACTACGATGTTAAGTTTGTTCTTGGGACAAATTCATACCAACTACGAAACCCTTCATTGTACGTGGTCCAACACGCACTTGGCCGGTTTTTTTTATGTTTATAGACTAGTGTAAGCTCCACTATGGTTTTCATTTGCAAAATATGCAGACCGCATTCTGACGTCTGATATGTCATGTGTTGTAGTGATCCCAGGTTTCAATAAGACTGATGTTGCCAGTTACTATTGTGGTCAGCCGCCCCCTCCCCCATCCCTGTTAGCATTGTTAGTATATTTCAAAAGACTTGGTTTTAACCATGGAACTTTATTAAAAACGAGTGTTTATGAATGTATAAATGGGACAATTAAGCATTATACAGATACATAAAACGTTAATTTTTATATAAAAAAATATATAAATTAAATATTACCTTTACAATCTGAACAAAAGCGGAGTAATTTTTTTTTACAAGTTCTTATATTCATTGTTTACGCATTTACACAAAGGTTTTGCTGCTCAGTCTTTTGGCGAAAATAATTATTACATAATTATAATTATTCTGCCCGCATTGCACCCTTTAACAAGCTGCGATACCACTAGCACAGATTAATACAGGATGTAAGGGACAACCCTACGCAGACTGATTTGGTGTATTCAGTATAGGTATCATACTAAGATAACCGGTACATGTAATTATTTCAGGACCGCTATGAGAATCCAATAAATCTGATTTGTTACACGCAATGATCGTTACCGTGGCAAAACGCACGTGGCGAACGGCAGCTCACGCAGTGAATTCAATGAACTGTGCAGCTAGGCAGAAAGTGAACAGCAGTTATTTTTTAATTTATTATTTGTTTTATTTAAATACATGGAGTGCTGCGTACAGAGAATCTAATTTTACATTGAAATGAAGGAATAGTACCTGCAAAAATGACAAAAAAACCTTAGAAATTTTCCGGTGGAATATGATTCAAAATAAAGAGCTGAATGCAACCTTTTAGTTTGCGGAGGGCTGTCTCTTACACCCTGTATATTAGTAGCTAACCACCAGTCGCATTCGAACCAAAAAGCAAATACTAAACGACGCGTCGATAGATTTTGTTCAGGATGAACTTTTTGCTTTGGATAATGGACTTTTGACTAGAAAGCAATTTTAACATCTGGAAAAAGTTTGCTTAGCTAATTTCAAAACAAAAAACAACAGCGGATGAACTACGAAATAAATTGATATGCCAAAAGATAGGCTTTGCCTAAAGTTTGTCAAGAGTGATATGTTCCTCCGATGCATTGTATATGCACTATTTAAGAGCATCATCACAAGTTTATCTATGGACATGTTCTTTTAAACCGATATTTCAGCACATTGATTTCCATAAATTTGGCTATGAGCTACGAGAAGGCAACCTTTATCTCAAGCAAATGAAAAATAAATATCTACCCAATTCTTTAATAAATCCATATAAATGGTGCCGATTCCCTTGTTCACAAACTAAACTAAATTTAAGTTCAGTGCATCTTTGTCTTTCTATTTCATTAAGAAAAGGACAGAAGATAAATTTTAGTTTAGTCCTGTCAAATTAATTAGCGCCTGTCACTACTCCCTCTAAGTTTAGACGTGATTAAAAACTTGCCGACTAAAATTACGTCAATTTACGTCAAGCGCTGATTAATTTGACAGGACTAAACTAAAATTTATCTTCTGTCCTTTTCTTAATGAAATAGAAAGAAAAAGATGGACTGAACTTAAATTTAGTTTAGTTTGTGAACAAGGGAATCGGACCAATGACGATCTAAGTGTCGCACTATCATGTACGTGCAAAAAAGCAATACTGAGTTGTATATTTTTGCGTAAATGTGTAGACAATGATTGTAAGAAGTCGTTTGTTTTTTTGTTAAGGGTAACTTTTTATTACAATTTTTTTTTTTTTTTGTAAGAAATAATCGTCATATGTACTTATCTTTACTATGTTTTGTTTCAGTATGGCCCTTATATACAACCATAAACACTCATTTTTACTAAAGTTCTATGATTAGAACCAATAGCCTTTTAAAGTAGGTATAGGTACTAACAATGTTAACAGGGGTGGAGGAGGAGGGCGGCTGACCACAATAGCGACTGGCAACATCAGTCGTAATGTAGCCTGGGATCAGTACAACACATACGGTCTGCATATTTTGCAAACGGATCTCCACTGCACACTGGTAGCTTAGTGTAGACCTAAAACATCACAATAATTATTTGTCAAAGAAAAAGTTTAATTGCAGTTTTGAAGCTACTGCATACTGGCCATCATTTCGGTATCACCATTGTTCCAAATTTGAATTCACGAATTTAAAAAAGAGAAGAAAATCGGAGTTTGGTCGGTCTTAAAGAAGCAACATGAGTAGAGCATCTTTATGTCAATAGGTAGATATTTCGTTATTTGTTTAGTTTTACAAATATATAAAAAATATGGGAGGGGAAAGGATCAAAGGGCATCAAAAAATTCGTCCGCATCGCTGTCAACAGGAAAAGTGCCCAAAAGGCTGGCAGCATTGCCACGTTGTATGGCAATGCTGATTCTTTGGCCAAGAAATAGGCCAGCCTTCTGGTCACGAGAAGAGTCGACCAACCGCTTGGCGATGTCTCAAAAAACCAAGTGGGCACTCGGACCCCATGGTCCTAGAGTTTCAACCCCAAACGGCTCAAACATATAGCTCCCAATAAGGTTGTTATATTTGCGCCGTTTGAGGTTTTCTGCACCTGCAGCAGCCGACCCAGCACAGCCCGCCGTGCTAGGAAGATGGGATGGCGCAAGGGTGTCAACACAGGTTGCATCCCACACCAAAGGCCGACCTAACTTCCAAGGCATTATGGTCATTCCGTCCGGTCTCTTCCCATCGTCGCGTGCCAAGCCATTGGGTTCTAAAACAGCTGGCACCCCGGCGGTGACAAGAGCACGACGGATAATGTCATTGATGCTGGCGTGCCGTGCAATTCGGCCTGCGCTCCTACTGCAGGATAGGCCATGATGTCCGAGGCAGTCGACAACTTCACCGCATTGGCAGCGATGCAGAGCCACGCAAGGAGCGCCCAGACGCAGACAAGTAGCAAGCCGGAAGGTTGTGTCACCCAGCATAGTGCCTATGTTGGGCGACGGTAGTGCCTGAAGCCAGAGGCCCAACTCCCACTCACCCACAGCCAGCAGGCGGGCACGCTTAGCAGTATTGGTGGACGTATTAATAAGATTATTCCGTACCAACCTGCAGAGCGGCTCATCCCACTGTCTCTGGGAAGATGGATTCACGGGCCGATCTGTATCTGGGCAAGCCATTTTCCAGGTATGCACCGCATCGGTCAAGCACGGCACTTCAGAGACAATCAAGGAAGGGGCTAAAATTTTCCCGGTCAACTCTTCAGTGCCGTGGACAGAGGACAGGAACGCCGGTAAGCTAATACTGTTAATTTTGCGGACGCCGAGGCCACCGAAACGGATGGGTAGTGTGGCTTGCAACCAGGCACGGTCGTCCAAGGCCACATTTAAAATGGATGGAAGTGTGCTGCGAATAATTTGGTCAATTTTGTCCAACAGGTGTGGTTGTTTCCATAACGGAGAAGAGCGTAGAAAATATATAAAATTTGGGCCAAAACAATAGTATCTAATCAGGGTGAATGCCGAATGTAAATTAATTTTGGAGAGTCTGTCTGAAATGTCGTTGAAAAATTATTATTTTTTTCTTTCCCCTCCCATATTTTTTTATATATTTGTACATATTATTATTATGTAGTTAAAGTGATTAAAAAATTTGTGCAGGAATTTGTCTATTTGTGTCTCTTCATCCAAATCCGTTCAGGCCGTAAAATTTGATGGAGTGTCAAATCAATAATTTAAAACATTCTATGTTTTACATAAAAAGAGTATCGAAAATTGTTTTTCCTTGTTTTTTAATCCATTCTGGAGTTTAAGTTATGGTTACCACACAAAGTAGCGACAAGCTGTCGCACTTCTCTGGTCTGGGCTTAGTCAGAAAAAACGTAAGTGCTCATGTAAGTCATTCTGCCGTTCAACGTTCGAAGAATTTACCATCGATACCCGGAGAGTGGCGGCTTCGTACGCCGTCCAGGAAGACATCCATACTAATTTTATAAATGTGAAAGTAACTATGTCTGTCTATCTGTCTGTCTGTCTGAAAAACGATTAATTTAAATATTTCTCATTGCCCTAATGTAACTTTTAATTTTAATAATAATATAATAATACCAGCCTATAACTGTCCCACTGCTGGGCAAAGGCCTCTTCTCATACAGAGAAGGCACGAGCATTGATCACCACGCTTGCTTAAGACGGGTTGGCGATTTCAGGCTTATATTAACTACCTATAAGTCCAGGTTTCTTCACGATGTTTTCCTTCGCCGATGTCAGTAATGTCCAAGATAAACTTAAAAAGTACATATGAATTGAAAAAGTCACAATGGTACTTGCCCGGATTTGAACCCACAACCTCATGCATGAGAGGCGAGGCCTTAACCAACGGGCCATCACGACACATTATAATTTTTGCACAGAGATATTTTGGGGTGTTTTATGTTGCACGTGTAACTAACCATAAGGGAGTTTACTCGGGGAATGGGAACCCAGATTGTGCGCTTTGACATTATTTCTTGGTAATCTGTCCTGAAATTTAATTTACTATGCATGTGAAGTGTTGCGTTGAGGATAAAAAGCTGTCGGACACGGAGGACCGGGAAGTCACAGTAGAGTTTGTTTGTTGGGTACAAGAAAGGTTTCTTGAGCATTACTTTAATGACGGCTCTTTGTGCTCTCTCGCCTTCGATAAATGCAGTTTTACCAGCACCACCCCAGACAAAGATTCCATATTGGAGGACAGACTGGCAAAGGCCAAGATAAACAGTCCGGAGTATGGGAATAGGTGTACAATCACGTATATTTTTCATTATATGAATAAGTTTTCATACTCGGCCGGAGAGTGCTTGTATATGGTGTTTAAACGATAATATCTTATGGAGTGAATACGGTCGATTACAGTACATGAACAGTTTCCGGATTGTTTTACTATACTAGATTATCTGAGTGCTCACTTAAAACTTAATTGTAATAATTGAAGTATCTTTTTAGACTCACAAAGAAAAAATATATTTTGTAGATACATTTAAGATAATTGTAATACCAAGTTCAAGGAACTGTTTTTCTGGAGTATAATTTTATTCCTTTTTTTACTAAAATTAGTAAGTTTAGAGTAAAAATACATTTAACGGGACGTTCTCTTCAAATAGAACCAAGTAGAAACATGGATGAAGGGGAAAAATTAAAAAGATCTGGTGGCTTTGTGGCGGCGTGTTGTAAAATAAAAAAAAATTAAACTCAATCGATGTGACTTTAAGTGCTGCAAACGTTAGCAATGCGATATCTTCGAGTCGGACCTCAGTGCTGTTGTTTGGTCAAATTTAAACATTAGGTACCTCATAATTTAATTATATTCACTCGTCTATCTTACATAAACTTGTTTCCACCACAAAATAAACAAGAACAGTGAAATGACAAGTTAAGAAAATATTAAGACGTAATCTGGTCTTAACTAAATCAAACTATAGAATCACTTAATACCAAAAAAAATATATAGTACTTCACCAATACGGTTTTTAGTATAAGTTAAGTATATTAACTCTTAACTAGCACTACTTCAAATGTAACTTGTCTTTACCTAGTAGAGACCCTGAAGAAGTGAAGTGAGACCTAGTGAAGGTCTGAACTAGCCTTACAAATTCAGTATTGTCTAAAATCTTACTTCGTTAGGAAAAATAAGAATAATTAATGCCATTTTGACCTTAAATGAAAAAATTATAAAACATTTTCCGACAACACTTCATCAAAAACTAGAGTAGATTGAACTTATATTTATATTATAGTAATTGTAACTATATTAATAACTTATCTACATATTTATAGAAAATGTAGTACTATGCACTATAAGCCACAAAATTTTTCATTTGCAATATTATTAAACAAAATTGTATTGTTTGTTTTCTAGTATTTTAAAAGCCCGTCTGTTTTATAGCACTATCACTATCTATAAATTTTACACGAAAAATAATCATGCGTTTTAAATTCCAATGCATTCAACGACATAAGAAAACCTTTTCTAGACATACAAATTTGTTGTTTAATCGCCGTTTTTATAAACATGAAAACAGCTTTTGTAATAATTTATAAGTTCACCACATTTTCTAAAATAAAGTTACACAGTTTAAAGAACTTTAAAGCATGATAAGTTTTAAAATTTACTTCACTAAGTTAAGGTCTAATATCTGCAATTCAATATTGATAGTTTTAATAAAAAGTACTGTAGATATCTTCTATTTCATGATCTGAAGTTAACCTACAAGATATCTTGATATCAGTGTTTAGAGTTCTGCAAAACCACATTCTTAAATAGATATGGTTAAAGTTTATCTAAACAGTAGTATTAACTCTTTCTTAACTCTTTTTTAAATTCTGTGCCCACTTTTACTTAACTGACCCTTGGAGTGTATCTTGGAGATATCTTGAGGGACATATTATTAGTTTTAGCTAAGACAACAGCTGGAATTCGATTCGCCTTCAAGATATCTACAATACCTTTTTAGGACATTTGATTGCTACTTGGGTATTAGCCAACATATCCACTTGAGATATCCGGCTCGAAGGACCAAATGTACGCACCAGGACTTAACTTAGTACGGCCTTATCCCAAATGCATACAGTGTGGCTATGTTTCAAGGCAATCGAGCCTGGTACCTAATAGCTACCTACGACCCTAATGACTAAAACCTAGCCGTTTAAATTGACCTAGCACCCTAGTTATCCTAACACCCTTACCCTTACCATACAAACCATACCAAACGTGAGTTACGTTGGTTATACGTGCGGGAAGTCTGTTACAAGGAGACCTACGGTAACAGACGGAATCTGGGAAGGAATAGGGGTTTGTGTACGTCGTGCAATGTACACAGGAAATGGTTTTCTTACTGCCGATCCCACAGACTCATAGGATCGATGATGGCTAAAGGTGTCTTGGCCACAGTAAGAGGAAGTATAGGAGATTAAATCACTCTCGACTCCAGCTTGATGACTAGTTTATTACAGTAATTAACTTAATTATATACTAATTTTATGGTCCATACACATCGATACTTATTTAGATGTGTGTTTATATGTATCGAGCCGATGAGGCGAAGATCTCAGTAGGTCACTTCTTAGCGCTGACGGTGCGATGCTGTTGTTGCTTGTTCACGGTTGAACAAATATGCATCCGAATATCCGATCTCTACGTATCACACATAATTCGCTCCAGTCGCCTCGCGGCTGGGCGTGGTACCAATTATGAAATAAAAAAAAACCAGAATTAATTACGAGCCTGGATACAAAATGAATTAATGTGTCTAGTAAACGCGCACTGTGAAATATTTCTAATTAAAAATAAAATATGACCTATTTATCGATTCAATTTATTTGATCATCAATGTGAACTCAAGCTGTCTGACTCTTTGACACACTGTATAGCTTCGTCTTCCCAACTAAGATATTAGGAAGTGGGAAGGGAGCGCTGTCTTTTGTAATTTAATTATGAGTGCTAATTATGAGTCTGATTTAAATAAATCAATGTTTTTTTAGCACCCTTTCCTCGCTCCCTGGCACGCGGGCGGCCGAGGCGTCGGAACACAATTTGCGGTGCTCTGTACCACCTGAGTGATGCGAACAAAACTCATAGCGGCCACGGCGCAGGGCTGCAACACAACTAACTGACAACTTTCAGGAATCATTAGAAACTTGTAACTACGGCCACTATTTCAACATTGATTCATACAACTACGGGCTATTTAACATGTATTTCTCTTACAACTTTATTTCAGTCTGCAACTACTGGCCAAGGCCCTTCATTAGCAAGTTAACTGTGTGTTGGCCTTTCCAGTCCTGCGTCCGGCTGGTTCTCTAACGACTAGGTACCTATCTTAGATTTATGAATTAGATTACAGACCTATTACATAAACATATACCACGCTTCAAATTATCATAGCCACGCTTGGTAGTTGAAACTTCATAGACGCTTTGGGGGCAATATACAATGTGTAACTGAATGAATACACGTTATGAAATTAGTTCGTTCAGAATCGTTTACTGAATCGATTTCTGTCATTTTTAACACATTTAATTTTTTGTGCCAAATATAATGAAAACTACGTTAATTACTGTCACACTTCCACTGTACAGTGGAAACAAACCAAAATGGACAAAGTACCTACTACGCTAGACACGTGTGCGTCTGTGTGCGCGTGTTTGGTAATGTGACCACAATTTTCTCCTACAATCAGTGTAATACCAATTTAATAAATAAACAATGTTATATACATAATAATAAAAATTCAGTGTTTATTATGATTATAAGATAATATTCTAATTAGGGTGTTGGCGGTGCGCGTTAATTCCGGGACATTTAGATATAATAATAAAATCAATAAAGTCTTTATTTCTATAACCAGTAAAGAAGTTAAACAAGAGGACTGCCAGTTTAAGAAGATTACCAAAAAATACAATAAAAAGATTGATTGATTACGGGTACAGGAAACATATTAATATACTATCAAAAAAATATAAATATGCGTCAAATGGCGGTACATATCTACGTGGAAATATCATATCTATGCAACACATTGCAATGTACTGAAATCACAAGAGTGTGCTCAAATACAAAAGTAGAACGAACTTAACTGTTCAAATTCAGGATAAAACATGGACTACCGCAATGTAGCGTGCTTGGGCCACCTCTATTTCTAATTTACATGAATGATTTGCCACAAGTGACACAACAACAAATGATTTTGTTTGCAGATAATAGCACTACCACATTAAAACGTAAAACTTTAAATACCTATCAATTTGACATTAACAATACACTTACTGACATAATTAATTGGCTTAATATGAATAATTGATTAATTAACTTTAAGAAAACCTAAGTAATGCATTTTCACCAAAACACAAACGACGTTTCATTGTCGTTAGCTGTAACGACAACGAAATAGAAGAGATAAAAGTTACTATGTTTTTAGGTATCCATATTGACAACCACCTTAATTGGAAAACACACAAAGAACAATTAGGTAAAAAAAAAACTGCCTCTGCACTCTTCCAACTATCGAAAAAAGTAAACAGAGATGCATGCACTGGTTGCCTATCACGGTCTAGTAGCTTCGATTCTACGATACAGATTTATTATTTATTTATTTTGGGGTTATTCTTCAGATAAATTATTAATATTTAAGGTAGGTACAAAAGATCTACAAAAGCCATGTGTGGTCTGAAAACAGATGTGGTCTCACTTTAAATCCTTAAAAAGCGTGTAACGGGCCTCTGCGAGTTGGCTTCGGCCCCTCATACGCCTTCCAAAAGTCCGGGTCCCCAGGGTCCCGAAAATTCTAACATTTCCGGCGTTATACATATTATAGACTAGCATTTTCGTGAAAACAAATCTAAACCTTTTCGAAAAAATATCGTATGTACGAGATGTTCCAATTCGTAGTCAATACAAAAACTCCTTATGTAGGTAATCGTAAATGTAAAACTGCATTAATAAAGAAGAAAATTGAATACATTTCAAGAAAAAATTAAATTATTACTTGTTGATAAATGTTGATAATACTGTTAACAAATACTTAGATGACAAATTATTTTGAATGGAATTGCTATGATGTTATTATATTTTTTCTTTTCAATAAGTACCACCTGTAAGTGTGACTTAAAATAATTGAAATTAATTGTACCTATTTTTCAATTGAACACCATAATGTGTACGCCTCCTGGCATAACATAGCACTCTATTTATACGCCTCCTGGCATAACATAGCGCTCTATTTCATCTAAGCTAAGATCTGTATTTATGAACACCTACATATGTTAACAAATAAATAAATGATTATGATTATGAAATGGTTAGTACCTACAAGTAGTTCTGCGCTGAGATATAACTCAACACAAAACTTATATAGGATTCTCAATTTTTTGTCGGCGAGCGATAAGTTTCAAAGATTTTTTCTCACATTCGTCGATCTACAGCGACCAATGGTTGGTAAGAAACAGGGCATTGTTACATGAAACGAATATCGTTATAAATTGAGCTATTTCCATAATATCAGGTACCTAGGGGAAACCCAGTTTTTATAACTTCATCTGAAACACTTTTAAATTCTGTATTATTTTCATTATAAGCCTGTCATCCCTGGCTGGTGGGCGTGTGGCGGCGGCGAATATTCCATTTGGAGCGAAGGAGCAATATCCCGCGCCTCGACCTGTGAGATAGTGCCTCAACCTCGGCACGGCACACCGCTAGGAATAGCTGAATACCGGATTTGTTTAGCTAAAGATTCACGTTTATTTGGAGCTGAAGGATGGAGCGACCGGGTCACGAGTTCACGACACGAGCTCAGCACAAAATAGTAACGTGTTAGTAATGCTACATGTTATTTAGCGTGAAGTAATAAACACGTGGGACCGCTACTTGTGAAACAATTGAGCTCGATATGGAGTGGCAATCGGGTTTGAAGTGATCTGTCTTTACAGCAAGGTAAGTCGGTGTGAAATACTTAACTAATACTGTCATGCTAGCGCAATGCTAACATTCCTCCAGTAGACAGCCAAGTTAACGTGCTTCCACGTTTCTCATACATTAATAACAAAAACATTCCAGTAATATATTGTTTATATTTAATTCTGCGACGTGTAACACAATAAGCAGCAGTCGGGCGCCCCGCGCCTCGACCTGCGCGCCCCGCGCCGCGCGCCGCGGGCTAGTGACGGCGAGCGGCCGTAATACAATCAAAATACGAGCCGAACCGTCTGCGACCCGCTCATGGACCGAGCAACCGAGCTAACCGAGCCCCTCGGCACAAATGATATCTACGAATATACTAGTCTGGGTTTACGCAGATAAAAATAAGAACAAAGTTTGAATGTTGTTCTTACATTTTGTGTAGCGTTTAAAATCTACGTTTAGAAGTGCAAAAATATGTCTGCAGTTATTTACTCGGGTACTGAAGATAGATATCTTGCAGATAGTATGCCAACTATCTTGCTAGGTAGTTGGCATACTTTGCAATTACGGCAATAACCTTGAGTAGTGTTAACGACATGTACAACAACCCCTCTGTTTCTCTACATATGTATACTGAACCTTCCTTCTTCCTCACTGTGATGTAGTTATAAATCCTAAAGTATTGCCCTATATTCGCAACATCTAGCACGGCTTATTGGTTGAGTTCGCAGTATCCTGTAAAGTTGCGAACGGAGCACAAACTAGATGGATCGTGTTCTGCAGCATCCCGCGGGTCGATAGCCGCCACTTAATATTTAAGGCCAAGCTCTCGTCTAGCCTATCGATACGCTGAAGGTGTCTTTTGTAAAGGTACTTATAAAACTACTCACACAGCGCTACGAAAACTGTGGATAGCTATGAATAGTTTATTTCGTTCTTAGATTTTTTCTGAAGATTATAAATTTTTAACAACAATCACCGGCTGAAAGTTTCATCTGTCTAGATTTTAGCAAAGGCTAAGGCTTATTCAAAGTCGTATAATAATTTATTTAAAATAGGCACATGAACTTTCGAACGCCAAAAACTCAATAAATAAAATAAATTAATTCTAGTTGCCCAGTTCTAGTTCCAAAAGGTGAACAATAGGCATGAAACTCCACACTTACTCTTTTAAAATGTTAACAATATTTTGTATACATTAATTACATTGGCGTATCTAGTGCTATTTGCCAAGGCCTGGCCACTGAGATGCGATGGCCGATGAAGCCGAGTCGACGCCCAATGCAGCAATGTACATATATGTACATTGTACATTGCTGCATTGGGCGTCGACTCGGCTTCAGTACAGTCAGTGAGCACGATTAGCAACATGATTCGTAACAGGTGCTATTAAGGCAGCTCTTTAATGTCATTCTCGTCTTCAAATATATTTAGTCGTCTAATGAATTAATAGGTCAGCGACGATCTTTTAGCGTCTAATAAATGATTTTCAAGCGACCACATATATTTTAAAACAAGCTACTATTAATAAGACGCAGCATGGTAATAAAGTAATTTATAACCAGGTCTAATATCAATTTATTACCTATACAACCTAACCTCTTGCACCCACACTAAATAAAAAATGAAAAACCTGACATTAAAAAGGTAAACAAACATTGTGAGAGTATTATAAACCAAAAGAAAAACCTTAATCTATACTAATATTATAAAGCTGAAGAGTTTGTTTGTTTGTGTTTTTGAACGCGCTAATCTCAGAAACTACTGGTTGGAATTAAAAAATATTTTTGTGTTGGATAGTCCATTTATCGAGGAATATTATATTCTATATAACATCACGCTTCGACCAATATATAATAATAAATGAAAAATATTGCAAAAAAACGGGCAAAAATATTCTTTTGTGAGAGCTTCCTTTGCGTACGCTGCGTAAATGGTTTAAGTTACGCAAATATCATGTACTAGCTTTTGCCCGCGGCTTCGCCCGCGTGGATGTCGGTTATCGCATAAAAAAGTACCCTATGTCCCCCATATCCCAGGCTATATCTCAAAATTCTAACTTAATATTAATTTTAATGTGACTCACTATGTGAATAGAAACCGAAACAAATGATTTAAAATAATAAAAGTACTTATGTTCTGAACGTGAATGAGTGTTTACCTAAAGATCGACACAAAATCAAAATACGAAATTTCACTCAAATTCTTAAAGCAATCAATTGTACCAAATTACAACACGAAATAAAAGTGCGACACAAATGATAATTTTAAAATAATTCACGTACCAACAATGTGAAAACAAAACGAAATCCTCCGAAACGTCGCATGATACACCATTTGTGCTGAAAAACGCTGAAAAATATATAATGAACACCATTGGTGCATACCTTTTCTCAGGGTCACGTTCGCAATTGGACGAAATATTTGACATTTATTTTGTGCTTGCAACACGATCTGGATGTAGAATTCGATTAATCGACTAATACTTGACCGGTTGAAATTTTAGCGGGAACACCACTAAAAGAACGAAAAAAAAAAGAAAACAAAATACGTCTATACTCTGTGGTCGTGTGGCGGTGTGACGCGATGCTTAATGTGAACATTCATCAAGGTTATACGTGCGTAAAGTAATGGATTCAATGAGAAAACGGTTTAATCTTAGAAGAATCTTATACAGAATTACTGAGAAATAAGTGTAGATTTCGTATTGAGTGTTAGTTTATCGAAAAGTGATAAATATGTCAGTGAAGAAGTAACGAAAGTTTTGGAATGCACAAATTTTGATCATAAGGCCGCCGTGTTTAGTAATGTTTTTATGATAAATATTCTTGTATACTGTTTGAAATACACGTAAGTAGCTAGCTTATTTATCTACGAACATAATTTGGCTAATAGCTACTGATATTATAGCGTATTGTTATCGTAATCGTATTTCCAAGAGTAAAATTCGGCAAACAAATACCTACAAAAAGTCAATAAAATGGATATAGTATGTTATCCTTAAGAGATAGACATATGCCATCGCGGACTTTTTTTGAAGACCTTTATAAGATACATAATTCCATCATACATTATTTTGTTATATCTCAAAGTGTTTAGACAGCGTTTTCGTTGAAAGCTCCCAGACGGCTTATTTTTTTCCGACACCTCCAACAAATATCGTTAATTCATACAAAAATGCATACAAAAACATAACAAATTATATACTAAAACCTTCCTCGAGAACCAAGCTATCCATTGATGAAAACAGCATGAGAATCGGTGCAGTAGTATTTGAGTTTATCGCGAACAGACAGACAGACAGACGTGGCGGAGGACTTTGTTTTATAATATGTAGTGATAGGGATGTGAAAGTAGCTCTGTCTGTCTGTCTATCCGTCTGTATGTTACGTTTTCACGCCTAAACCGCTGAACCGATCGACCTGGGATATAGAGAAGGACATAGGCTACTTTTTTACGCGATAACCGACATCCACACGGGTGGAGCAAAAAAAAAAACGGCAAAAAAATCATGTCCGTTGTATGGGAGCCCCCCTTAAATATTATTTTTTTCTGTTTTTTTGTATTTGTTGTTATAGCGGCAACAGAAATACATCATACCTATGTGAAAATTTCAACTGTTTAACTATCACGGTTCATGAGATACAGCCTGGTGACAGACGGACAGACAGACAGACAGACGGACAGCGGAGTTTTAGTAATAGGGTCCCATTTTACCCGTTGAGTACGGAACCCTAAAAACTAACTCTTCAGCTTTAGAATAGACTACCTCGCAGAGTTGATCATTATTTTGCTGCGGAGTTATTATAAAACAGTTATATCTCCTAAGATATTCATTGAAATTAAATGATGTAAGGGCAACTTTGTTCAAAATTAAATACTTGTGATGAATAACGTATTTATTTGGATAAGGATTAATGCCATGTTTATGAAAACTCCTTCGCAAATAATGCATTAATTTCGAACAAATTTGATTACCATAAAAAGGTTATAGTGAGTCAATCTTAAAAGATAGACATATGCTGTCGCGGACTTTTTTTAGAACATTTAAAGAGGAACAATTCCATCATACATGATATTTGCGTAACTTAAACCGTTAACGCAGCGCACGCAACGGAAGCTCTCAAAAAGGAATAATTCTTCCCGTTTTTGCAACATTTTTCATTTATGCTCCGCTCCTTTTGGTTGTAGCGTGATGTTATATAGCCTATAACCTTCCTCAATAAATGGACTATCCAACACAAAAATAATTTTTCAATTCCAACCAGTAGTTCCTGAGATTAGCGCGTTCAAACAAACAAACAAACAAACAAACAAACTCTTCAGCTTTATATATTAGTATAGAGTATAGATGATGGAATTGTTCCTCTTTAAATGTTATAAAAAAAGTCCGCCACAACATATAATCTTTTAAGATTGACTCACTATAATCTTTTTTATGGTAATCAATTTTTTTCGAAATTAATTCATTATTTGCGAAGGAGTTTTATCAACATAATATTAATCCTTATCCAAATAAATATGTTATTAATCACAAGTATTTAAATGTAAAAAAATTGTCCTTGACATCACTTGATTTCAATCAACATCTTAGGAGATATCATAATTTTAATTTGTTCTGCTATTAATTTATGTAGTTGACTCCAAAAACAAAAAATAACTCCGCAACAAAATAAGTGTCTAAGCTATTTAACATCACGCTACGCCCCTAAGGAGCCGAGCAAAACGACAAAAAGTCGGAAACAACGCTAAGCGAAAACGAAGTAATTGCGCGGACGGGCGATGCGATGCGACGGGGTGGGTTGTGGGCCGAAATTTTACGCGGACGAAGTCGCGGGCAGAAGCTAGTAATAAATATTACAGAGGCTTAGCCTCCAGGCAAGGGCCATTCAGTTAGCTGAAGAGAGCGTATGATAAACAAATCTACATTATAAGAGCCAAAACGTAAGTAAAAAACACGAACCAATTTTATTTTTTTGTATGTTAAATCCAATTGAACATACAAAAATTATTCGTTTGTTCTCGCTGTTTTTAAAGATAAAGATAAAGATAAATTTATTTGTTTGTGTTACATGATACATGAATATGCACTTAAAGATGGACATTTTTATTTTATACCGGACCAACATGTTTTGCCTCACTTGGCGTACAAAATGTTTATATGATATCAATTAAATTGGCAATTATAAATTAATTATTAATGTCAGTTTCACACATAAAATTAGAGTTGGTGCAAAATATGGTCTATAATTCAATATGCAATCAGAGTCAGTACAAAAAGTAACCAATATTAATTACAGACAAAATATGTCAATATAAAAATCAAAATAAATCAACAATAACATTCAAAATTTATCATTTAAAATGTCAACAATGTTATAGTAACACTTATCAGTATGCAGTTTTTTAAGTGTTTTCTTAAATAAATTAAAATTCAATTGCTTAATGTCATTCGTAATTTTATTGTATATTAATGGGGCCATGCATACTTAGAAGCTGATGCTTTTACTTAGAAGTGCTGTTTTAGCCGGGTGTGACTGCACCCAAAGTCGATACTTATCACGTCTATTTCTATCAGAATTATTTGACAAAAGAGGAAACCATTGAGGATTACTTTTTACAAAAACAGCTATTTCCAATATGTACAGTGACGGAAGTGTTAAAATTCTGTGCTTTATGAACATAGGTCTGCAACTGTCCATAGTTTGTAACCCAAACATAGCCCGTACACAACGCTTTTGCGTTTTGAACACCGTGTCTTTGTTCGTTGAATTTTCCCAGAAAATTATCCCAAATCTCAATAAGGATTCAACAAGTCCGTAATAGGCCGTTAGTAAGGTTTTTGTATTGACAAAATCGATCGATCGTCGAACTAATGAATCGAAGCACTGTACTTAAATTTGTTTTCAAGCAACAATAAAGCTTGTCGACGGCTTGCCTAAATCTGGAAGGTTTAAAAAAAATAACCACGAAGGGGATGGCGGGATCTTTGTTCGCTCGCTTCACTCGCTCACAAGACCCTGCCATCCCCTTCGAACCTAACCTGTCCGATTCGGGGTGCCCCAGGTCCCGAGCTCGCTTCGCTCGCTCTTACTATACGTATCTCACTAGTTCGACGATCGAACTAGTGAGAACATGCCAAATTAGGTATTTTCAGCAAAAACAAACATCTACAACTCTGTGTTTGTTTGTATTTGGAAATTAAAACCAAACAACTGCATGTTCTGATGCTTATTGCCTAATTTTGAGGTTGGAATTTGATTTTATTAGCAGACAGATGTTGAATCTTTAAAATATATAAAGTAGCCCACTTACAACATTAGTCGCTGAGTTATGAATTCAGAAGTAAATAATTATATTTATCGGTATGTAATTCGGTAGAAATATTAATTTACGTTCGTAAATTGACGTTAGTTTTTTGATATTCTGTCGGAATAGTAAAGATGATGAATTAATATAATAGAAGCTGTTCTATTAACTCGTTGCCTACATTAAAAAAAAAAGACTTCTGTTGCTGCACTCATAATTTCTCATTCCTAACTAGCTTTACACTTTTATGTACCTTGTCCCCGTAACGTAACGTCATTTTTTATGGAGTTTACTCCTTAGGTTAGGTTAGTATGGATAATTAGTAATTAGTTAGGGTAATTAGTATGGATGAAGTGAGAATTGCAGTAAATGGTATGAAGAATGGTAAAGCAATAGGTCCAGATGGAATACCAGTTGAAGTATAATAATAATAATAATAATCTTTATTTCATAAAAACAGTACTTAGATTATATTACAGTTATGTGCTATGATAAAACAAAAGTACACAAAAGTTTTAGCATCTGGAGCCGAACTAGGAGTAACCTGTATTTCGGCTAACAGCGCCAAATCCCCTCGTATGTAAATTATTATTATTATTCCCAAGTATGGAAGTTATTACGGGTAGATGGATGGACGTGGTTAGCTTTATTCTTCAATAAGTTGTTGCTGGAAGAAGCCATACCTGACGAGGTTTTGTGGTGGGCCCTTAAGGAGAAATGTGTGCCAGGGAAGTATGTGCAGTTGATTCGAGCAATGTACAGTCGATGCAGTACCCAAGTCCGGTCTACAGCAGGCACTACTGGCAACTTTAACGTGGCTGTCGGCTTGCACTAGGGGTCGGCACTCAGCCCTTACCTCTTCGTAGTGGTTATAGACGCTCTTACGTCGGATATCCAAGAAGAGGCTCCCTGGTGTATGTTATTCGCCGATGACATTGTGCTGGTTGCCGAGAGCGGCTTAGAGGTCCAGAGCAGATTGGAGGTGTGGTGGGAAAGACTGGAGGCCGTTGGCCTGAGACTGAGTCGGACCAAAACAGAGTACATGTTTTGTGATTTTGGCGGTCTGTCCAGTTCAGTGCCCATATCTCTCGCCGGAACGCCCTTACCGATCTGCTCCGACTTTCGGTACCTCGGGTCGCTTGTCCAAGGGGATGGTGAAGTAGACCGCGACGTAACGCACCGGATCAACTCGGGGTGGATGAAATGGCGACAGGTCACAGGAACAACTTGCGACCCACGGATGCCCCTTAAGTCAAAAGGGAAAATCTACAAGTCTGTGATAAGGCCTGTCGTATTGTATGGATCGGAATGCTGGGCCGTGAAGAGGACGCATGAAAAAAGATTGCATGTAGCGGAGATGAGAATGTTGAGATGGATGTGTGGAGTGACGAGAATGGATAAAGTCAGAAATGAGTATATAAGGGGAAGTTTGAAAGTGGCGCCGGTGACAGAAAAGTTGAAAGGACGTCGTTTGGCATGGTATGGGCATGTGATGAGGAGGGAGGAAATGCATGTGACGAGGAGAGTGATGAAGATAAATGTGGATGGATGGAGAGGGAGAAGAAGGCCCAAAAAAATATGGATGGATTGTGTGAAGAATGATATGAAAGAGAAGGGAGTGAATGATAGAGTGACGGTTGACAGGGGGGAATGGAAAAAGAAAACTTGTTGCGCCGACCCCAAGTAACATGGGACAAGGGCAGGAAGAAGAAGTAGTTTTTTTTAACACTTGTGTACACATCTGTACTAAACTTGTAACACTATCCTCCATATTTTAAAAGATAGCTTAATGTACTACGCACTCGCTTTTTCGTAACCACCTAAACTTGGTCGGGTTACCATGGTCTTGCGCTTCCTAATGACTTTTATTTTATTATCTCGTTTATTGTATGTATTACGCTGAAATTTTACAGTTATAAAACTGAACTAAGCAACTAATTATTGATATAAAATGCAGTTTATATATCCACATACAGGTTTATCGGTGGAATTAACTCCGCACGCATTTTGACCGTGAACATGGAGAACTGAATATCATCATAATTTGTTAGTTACTTACAGGATACTAATGAAACTTCACATACATTTGAAGGCAGTTCAAATGTATGTAAAGTTTCAACGAACAAGCTACAAAATAACGTTTAAAGTAAGTCTTTAGAGCTCTTATTTAGAGTGTAAGGACCTATTGAAGTGTTTTAATATTTAATTAAATAACCTTTGAACGGTGCATTTTTTAATTATTTTTTTACTGCACAACTAATTGGAACGAATTCCTAAGTAGGTTAAGCGGATTCTTATCATCTTTTGTACATACAAAAGATGATAAGAATCCGCTTAACCGTTTCAGAGATCCAGCAAAACCACAAACGTTACTCCAGCAGGATCTCGAATAACTTCGCAGCCGAAGAAAGAACAAATACAAAATAAGGTGCAACAGTTACCTAGTCTAGACAAGTAATTATATAGCTAATATTTGTTTCAATATTCACATTAAAAAAAAATGTCTGGCTGCGGTAACGTTATAAACGTTAACCCAGCAGGAATTTTTTTTGTGAAATAACTAAAAAACTATAAGTGCAACAAATTTAAAAATGCGCGCAACAATTACAGAAGCTGGGCAACTAATTATCTGTAAGATTTAAATGACTATTTTAGACATTATTTTTCTAGGGTAACGCACACTGCTACCTATTCTCCCTACGTAAGTATTTACAAGAAATGTAACTTGTTGATTACTTCTCCCTGCCTTCCCTCTTGCTAAGCTTCGAGTACTCTCCAGGCCACCATTCCGTCAGGAAACTATTGACAAAGCAGTTCTTTTCATCAATTTAGTGATGACGCGTAAAACTGTAAAGTTGACTATTTCCAGTGCGCTTGCTCCCGGCTCGCGACATTATGATGAGTCGACACATTCTGCCGAGCGAGTCAGCGCGCTCATTTCACGGCTTCCACACATTAAGAGTCTATACAACCTCAGCGCCAACTCACTCTGTATCTCGCTCGCACACTGTTGCTACCGGTTACGCGAGCAAGCGAGACAGTGCGGCAGGGAAAAGGCACGAAGCCGTCGATAGTTTAGGTAATTTCGTTTTACGGTGAAAATAATGGTCATTTAAAAAAAGTAAATAACACAAGAACTGCTTTATAGTTAGTTCAGTTAATACGCAAAGTTTCATTATCTAATTTGAAGTATTTTTTGAATACCAGTGGTTTATTGTTCGGTTTGGAGGTAACTTTGGATTTATTTTCCATCGAGAAAATTTTATGGAATCGTGTTTTCGGCTAACATAGTACTTAACATTAATCCTCAACTTTACCATATATTTATTTCAAAATTAATGCTGCAGTATTTTCGACATAACGGAGGATCATACTAAGCCATTTGAGGTAGTATAGGCCCTTAACAGCTACCAACCCTGAGCCCGCTGCGCTATCAATAGTGCACACAATCCCCTATGTACATTGAGACATTTTTGATGTTTTGATTATTTTAACAAATAAATTTTTACTCACCAAAATTGTTTGTAACCTAGATCGTAAGAAGTTACGTTTATTTAGCCATCTTTTTGGCATATTCAGGTGCACGACAAAATGCCATCGTGTTCCGATCGTGAGATAATAAGAAAACACAACACAATAGATAGTTATCTAAAAGCAATTGCATGCAGATTACATTCGTGCCCGGCGATGTTACAAAACAAAGAATCTAGAGCCAGCGTATAACGCGAACCGACGTAATTACTTGGCAACAAAGACATGCCGCTATAACTAACTGTATTGGGCTCGAACAGTTAAAGTTAAACTTTCGTTTAGATCGCTATCTCGTGCGCGCGGTTAGTGCACTGCGGCACGAAATCGTAAACGATGTCTGTGGAACGAAAAATGAATACTACAAGTAGGTAAGTATTATTTTGTTTACAAAGGAATATTTACATAAAGAGTTATTCAGAATTCTAAGTAGTTAAATAAACCCGTTATCAGTAAGTAGGTAGTTATGTTTTTAACAAAAATCTGTGAACACAACAACGCTTTGAAGCGGTTCCATTAATTTTGTAAACTACAAGTTTCGGCCAAAGCCTAGTAGGATGTGTGAAAGTGTGCATGCATGAAAAGCCTATATGTTACATACATAACGAGACACGTCAATATACTAGTTATGTAATCTGTGCCGGTGCCCACACTGCTAGGTACACAACAGCACAATATCGAGCACGTAGCTACCTCGCGCCGCTAATGGATTTCCGATATAAATATTATTTCGGCGGCGAATTGAATTCCGATTGATGTCGATTGATGGGCTGTGTGGAGCCCGATGTGTACAGAGTACACACGCACTTATAATAAAAGTTTATATCAACACGTTACAAAGGGATATTGTTGTGTCTTAGATTTAAATGGGCTTTCGTAACGGTAACACATATTATAAACATTCTCTGAGCTGGTAATACTGGTCATTGTTGCCTTATGTTATGTCAAAGCACTGGATTGTTTTGATGTATGAAATAGAACAATAATAATACGAGTACAATAATTATATCTAACCCCCTTGCCAAAACTGTTTGACAACGCCGCGAACAGGTGTGAGTTGAAAGATTATAAAAATGCTCGTGGAAAACCATGGGATCAGTTTCAGTTCTGATATACAAATACTAAATACTACTAAATGAATGAATGATAATTGATAACACAAAATTAAACTAAAAAAATGTTTTGTCTGTCTGTCCGTTTGTTCCGGCTTATTTCCGAAACGGCTGCCTGGACCGATTTTGCCGGGACTTTCACTGGCAGATAGCTGATGTTATAAGTACTAAGGTAACTAAGATTACTTTTATTTTAGAAATAGCAACGCGGGCGAAGCCGCGGGCAGCAGCTAGTTTTAAATAAGACGAAGTTCAATTAAAGCGTACATATACCGTCAGTGTTTTACATTGAGCGAGTGCGCGGCACATTAGTCGTCGTCATAGATCAGCGCGCCGCAAATGAGCCGTGAGATTACGTCGCCCGCGCGCCGCGCCGCACAGTGGATCGAAACTGCTATATGAGAGACATTGGGTTTTTTTTTACATACTTATCGAAAGATCTATCATTTTGATGAATAATTGTTAGGAAACTTTTTTCTGTAAAACTGATAGTTTGCCCGGAAAAAAATAATTTCAATTTTTGTTGTATGGAATGAAACATAAACTGCTAAAATTGGCCAAGTCTTGACAGGTCATGCTTTAAAACTACTTTATTCTTATTCTTTGGCTTGTTGGCTATAATTTTACATTATCAACGCGCGCCCATACTTGCCCGTTCAAGAATTATGTGGTTCAGTAAAATTAATTTTAATTTTAATTTTTAATCAGTAAAATGAAAAAAAAGAGTGAGTAAAAGGTACTGTTATATTGATGATATCATAGGTAAAATAATTGTGTTATATTAAAATACTATAATTAAGGAATATTAATCATTTCAAAACATATATTCATCGAAAAATTATATTACAGTATATTACTAGGAAAGTGGTGTCATTAAATTTAATTACATTATGAATATAGTTATTAGCAAATAATTCGTAGAAGAGATAATTCCTAATGAATAGAACAGCAAATAAACTATTATACTCATCTGATGATTAGCTAATTTTTCACTGTTTGTAATTACTTTCCAACAACAATAGTATATTCTGCAATTAGTGAATAAAGGACGGATTTAAAGCGAGGGCCATAGATGAATCACGAGCAAGTGAAGGATTCTAACGACTGAATCACGACCGTAGGGAGTGATTCATGATGATTGAATCACGAGCGTAGCGAGTGTTTCAAGTGATAGAATCCCGAGCGACGCGAGTGCTTCATGGCCCTCGATATTATCGTTATTAGGCCCGTTTCATTCAAGTGTTGCATACTATACTTTATACCATGACTACGAAAAAAAGAAAGATTTAAGCGAAAATAGACATTTAATGAAGAAAAAAGGAAGGATAAATTAATGATAAAATTCACATTAAAATTGGAACAATTTTGGAGTAGTTTTCTCATTAGGATAGTCAACCTGTAAAGCGATATATATTTCCTGTCGATGGTTAGAACTTTCTGCTGGAGGAAACTCTGGGGCATCTTTTGAAGTTGAAGGGCGTGGAGTAACAAGGAGTTTTTTGTTTTTTATGTTGCTCGTCACTAGGAATTTCTCCTGCATTGTGGGTGCGTTGACAAACATTTAAAGTCACATACACAAATAGCCAGACCCGGAACAACTACTTGTAGGTCATACAAATAATGGTTCCGTGCGGGAATCGAACCCGCGACACGCAGCGCAGTGGTCAATCGCCCAACCGTGCCGTCGAGTATTGTTTGTATCGAGTACCTATTTTTCGCAAGGAGGTTGTATACAACCTCCTTGCATTGAGATGGAGGTCGAATATATTGGTGTGTTCTAAATTCAAACACCTAATTAGTGATTAAAAGTGCTTTTAAAATAAGCTTTTTAGAGGGGGAATGGTATTTTGTTTAAATTTATCATTTGCTTTAATTTTTTTTTAAATATTATTTTGTACTTTTTTCGATAAATATATGTTTTAAAATGATTAATATTCCTTAATTATAGTGTTTTAATGTAACACAATTATTTCAACTATGATACCATTAATAAAACAGTACCAAAAAGTACTGTTCGAAAAATGATTGATGTTTTTTTTTTTTACCGAACCAAATTCAAAATCTTTTTTACTGAACCTCATAACTCTTGAACGGGCAAGTATGAGCGCGCGCTGATAATGTAGAATTATAGCCAACAAGCCAAAAAATAAGAACAATTTTAAAGCAAGACCTGTCAAGGCTTGGCCAAATTTTAGCAGTTTATATTTCATTCCATACAACAAAAACTGAAATTATTTTTTCCCGGGCATTCTATCAGTTTTACAGAAAGCAGTTACCTAACAATTATTCATCAAAATGACAGATCTTACGATAAGTATTAAGAATTTGTAAAAAAAAAAAACAATGTCCCTCATATAGCAGTTTCGATCCACCGTGCGCCGCCAACGCCGCACGCTGTAAATTGCCTTTCCTAGACATAGAGACTTGAATTTTGAAGGGTCCTTTTTTTGGCTAGAAATGGATTCTGCTGATCATTACTATACTATAAAATGTTTGTCCAATTGCGTGTACAAATGAAGGGGTTATATTTTTTTATTTTTTTTGCCCTGATATGAAAAATGAGGCAATCTCTGGAATCATAAGTGTGGAGGATGGAAGCCACTAGATCCTAAATTACCAAATAAAATAAAGACTTTAATGATGATATTTTATCTTTACTATACGTTTTTACCTCAGGTTTTTACATAGTTTTCCTAACAAGTCACAGTTTAGAAAAAATCTTTATATTGACAAAAAAAAGTAAAACAGTAAAAAATACATACTGCCAATACTAATATTTAAATGAGGTTGGTCGGTCCACAACAATAAGGTTTGCCATTATATCCTTACACACAAATATAATACTATTTATTTGTAATTTTTTGACGTACTTCGTATTGTGGCACCATTTGTGCTTTTTATTTTTTTAATCCTCATTTTGAAAAAAAAAAGGACATGATGCTTAAATGCTTAAGTATGCCATGTCTAGTTTACAAATTTTTTTATACCATAGGCCAAAACATCCTAAGAAATCACAAAAGTTCGTTTTTTATACCTATGTAAGATATCTGACTATTCATAGTAGTATATCTAGTACTTTTAACTGTGTTGGATTGTATGATTAAAAAAGAATTGTACGTTTAATTTGTATTTTATAAAAAAAAAAACATCATCAACCAAAACAAAATTTTCCGCGGTTATTTTAGTGTATTCTTTAAATTTAGGCACATCTATAAGCTCTCCAGATGTGTTAGCTTGCAAAATCACAGCAAACCTGCGGATCAGGTCTTCATCTAGTCCAGTGATCGCTGCAGTTTTATCAGGAAACTCAATAATCTCCTCGCTGTGTTGCCATCGTTATTTGTGCCTGATCCTTGCTTAACGATGTCGATCAAAAGATTGAGATCATCCTTAAATCGATCTTGGATAAGTTTTTTCCTTGACTGTAACAACTCTTTGTGATCTTCTACTCTCGCAGACCACTTCTTGAAATCGAGACGATAAGCTATGTGTAGAAGACATTCCATTACATTAATGCGGGCATGTAGTGACGATAACCCAAACTCATATACACCAGGAGAAACGGTTTTTGACGCAACGGTATTTAACTTATTCAATTCCGTAGGCTTAGCCAAACACAGGTACACAGATTCAGAAAGATACGTATAAATTTTGCTGTCCATCATGGTCATCATTAGTTGATGACTAACCTGAATTCCTTGGTATTTTGAGGGAACCAGAGCCTGGATTTTATTTATCCATTTTAGTTTTTGCATCCATGACAACAACACAACTTCTTTGCTCTCCTTCAAAAAACTGAATTGCACTGGACGATAATACGTAGATGAGCAGGGTTTGGATTCGTCCATGTGGTATCATCTCCAGCTAAAAAAGATGGACGACGAATGAAGACGTGCGTGATCGGACTAAATTAAGAGTTGGAAGAACAAAGAAGTGTTTCAAGAAGTTTAGCTTTTATTTACAATTATCCCTACATTTGGGAGCTCGTCCAGGATCGAACAGTTAATAAAAGTTCAAAATAGCTAGCAGTGTGATTTTTTTTTCCGTTGAAGACGATGCACGTGGAAGACGTTAGAAGAAGGAATACAGACGGACGGAAATATATTTTACGACTGCATCACCGCGATGACGCGTAAAGCTGAAACTGCTGCAAGCTTAAATTCCACGTTCCAAATGAGCGCGGAGTTACTGCCCAAATTCAGCGGGTGTGACAGCACGTACCCAGTGACGCGATGGGTGGAAGACGTCGAGAGCAGCACCGTGATTTACGGATGGTCTCCTCTCCAGCAGCTATTGGTGGAACAACGGGCGCTTACCGGCACAGCAGGACTATGGCTATGAGCGGAGCGACCGTACAAGTGCTGGAACGATTTTAAAACAGCCTTAAGCAAGGAATTTCCAGACACGGTAGACGTAAAGCAATCCATGAGCTGATGAGTACCAGGAAAAAAACAAAAGAATGAATCTTGCATGGATTACCTACTAGTGATGAAAGTAGGTAAGACTCGCGGATTATGTCGCGATCCAATATGTAGTCGACGGCATAGTGGATTCCGAAATGTACCAAACGATGCTATACGGCGTAAGAACGTTTCCCGAACTTAAAGAAAAAATAAAGATTTATGAGAGTATACGACGGAAAATTGACCAAGAAAAACGCGAAAACAGGCAGCCATCATTCAAAAAATCAACACGACCATGCTGTTACAACTGTGGGGAGCTCAACCATGTGTCGTCAGAGTGCCCTAATAAAACACAAGGCAAAAAGTTTTTCAGATGCAATGAGTTCGGACACGTATCAAAATCAAAAATCAAAATCATTTATTTGCATAATATGTGGTGGGTACAAAAGATGTTTGATATAATATTCAGTGCAAAGACACATTCTGCCATGCAGAATGGCATGCAAATATTTAATGTTAGTCTGTTAAACAGCAACATAGACAAATTAATAACAATTTGGTATTTGGCATTTAATTCGAGTTTTAGCGTTAAGAATTTTAACGAAAAGAACATTTTATACAAGTCAATGCCAATTCGAATTAAGAAAAAAAAAAACACATATTACTTAGTCAAATAGAAAGGTAAGATTACTTACCAAGGTAACTTAAATAACTAAAAGTGACTAAAATGCTATTATCTTACCAAAATAACTTAAATAACTATAAAAGTGACTACAATGCATTCCTAAAGTGGTAGGACTGACATGATTTTTTGTTAAGAAATTCACCGATTGAATAAAAAGCATACGATACTCGTATCAACTATTTTTTAATAAATTGTAATTGTAATTCTGTTATCCAGTTAGGTAATTAGTTATATCGCACCTTTAGAATTATAGAGACCTTATTTGAAATCATCAATCACATCATCAGTTAATGACATCATCAATTAATTCACAATATTATAGTGACCTCATTGGTGATGTTCTTTAGAAAGGTTGAAATCTTAAAATTTCAAATATAGGTCACTATAATATTATTATAGTGACCTAATTTGGTGATGTTTTTCAACTTCTGAAGAAATTAGGTCTCTATAATTCTAAAGGTGCGATATATAAGTGGCGCCATATACACGCAACTGCGCCTGAATAGTTCTATCCTAGGTACAGGGATTTTCAATAAATACTGGGTGACTTTTCGTTTGTTAAAATTGTTTTTAGCTTCAAAAAGTTTAGAGTTAGTTTTAACAAATTTTGCAATTTCGTAGATGTAAATACAAGGAACGGTAAGCAGCTTGTGTGATTTATACACTGGTCTACATGACTCAGACCAGGCCAAGGATGTTAAGGATTGCACGAATACATTTTTTTGTGCTATATGTATTCTAGAGATTTCCGTTGAATTTCCCCAAACAATTATACCATAAAGAATAATGGAACAGATATAGGCGTGATACACCATCATCGCAGTTGGTTTAGTTGTCTCATCTTTAACTTTTTTTTAAGCATAAACAAATCTGTTTATTTTCATACATATTTCGTCATTAGGTTCGTTCCAGGTGAAGTGTTCGTCGAATGTTATTCCCAGAAATTTAGTTTTATGTACTTGTTCGACTAATTGGTTCCTATGAGATATTTTAAGTTGAAGGCATTTACTTTTTTGTGTTTTGAAATTTAATATTTTAGTTTTTTCTACATTCACTTTTAAAGCATTATTGTCTAACCATGTGATAACGTTGTTTAAGGTGTTATTTATAACTGACGTGTAGGTTTCATCGTTTTCCTATCCAAAACCAAAATAACAAAATGGCAAAAAAGGATATCACTGTTAATCCCAAAACTGCAAGTCGCTTGGAAGCTTTTAAAGTTAAACTAATTAATAAATTACCAGCTTTGTCTATTCACGCTGATCCTATTCATCTATATGATGATTTTTTTTATATATATTGTAAACAATTTCATTCCACGTTTATTCCCAAAACTATCTCGGTTAATAGTAACGCATCTTTCAGTGATTAAGCTACCATTGGTATTCATAAAAGTAGAACACGGCTTTATGAGCTGTACAATGAAAGGACTTGTGTAAATACCGCTGAATTTAATTTATATGTTAGAAATTATTCAAAATTATTTAAAAAAGTTTGTTGTATGGCCAAGTCGCGTTATTTGAGTTCGAAGATTAAAAACAGTAGTAATGTTATTAAAACGACTTGGAATATTATTAATAGTGAAACAGGAAGGTGTAGCAACCGAAATACTGACTACAGCCTATCAATTAATGACAAAATAATAAAATCAGACTCACAAGTCGCCGCGGCCTTTGAAAATTTATTTTCGGATATTCCCGTTTTAACTACTAAATCCCTAAACTCTTCACCTTCTGTTGCTGAGTCTTTGCTTAAGGAAAATGTTAATGTTAGCGATTCGGAATTTAATTTTGAACATATTACCTGTAGAGATATAATTAAAACCTTTCACACTTTAAACGTCAAAAAGACTGCGGATCTGTGGGGTAATTCTGTAGAAGTTGCTAAGTCTATTATTGACATTGTAGCACCTACTTTAACTCTTATCACTACATATTATAAAACAAAGTCCTCCGCCGCGTCTGTCTGTCTGTCTGTCTGTCTGTCTGTTCGCGATAAACTCAAAAACTACTGCACCGATTCTCATGCTGTTTTCACCAATAGATAGCTTGGTTCTCGAGGAAGGTTTTAATATATAATTTGTTAACTTTTTGTATGCATTTCTGTATTAATTAACGATATTTGTTGGAGGTGTCGGAAAAAAATAAGCCGTCTGGGAGCTTTCAACGAAAACGCTGTCTAAACCCTTTGAGATATAACAAAATAATGTATGGTGGAATTGTGTATCATAAAAAGGTCTTCAAAAAAGTCCGCGATGGCATATGTCTATCTCTTAAGGATAACATACTATATCCATTTTATTGTCTTTTGTAGGTATTTGTTTGCCGAATTTTACTCTTGCAAATACGATTACGATAACAATAAGCTATAATATCAGTAGCTATTAGCCAAATTATGTTCGTAGATTAATAAGCTAGCTACTTATCTGTATTTCAAACAGTATACAAGAATATTTATCATAAAAACATTATTAAACACGGCGGCCATATGACTAAAATTTGTGCATTACAAAACTTTCGTTACTTTTTCACTGACATATTTATCACTTTTCGATAAACTAACACTCAATACGAAATCTACACTTATTTCTCAGTAATTCTGCATAAGATTCTTCTAAGATTAAACCGTTTTCTCATTGAAACCATTACTTTACGCACGTGTAACCCTGATAAATGTTTACAATATATGCATCGCGCGCCACATCGCCACACGACCACAGAGTACAGACGTATTATGTTTTTTTTTTTTCGTTCGTTTAGTGGTGTTCACGCTAAAATGTCAACCGGTCAAGTATTAGTCGATTAATCGAATTCTACAGCCAGATCGTGTTGCAAGTACAAAATAAATGTCAAATATTTCGTCCAATTGCGAACGTGACCCTGAGAAAAGTTATGCACCAATGGTGTTCATTAGATATTTGGAGCGTTTTTCAGCACAAACAGTGTAGCATGCGACATTTCGGAGAATTTCGTTTTGTTTTCACATTGTTGGTACTCACGTGAATGATTTTAAAATTATTATTTGTGTCGCACTTCTACTTCGTGTTGTAATTTGGTACAATTGATTGCTTTAAGAATTTTAGTGAAATTTCGTATTTTGATTTTGTGTTTGTTACCTTTAGGTAAAGACTCATTCACGTTCAGAACATAAGTACTTTTATTATATTAAACCATTTGTTTCGGTTTCTATTCACATAGTGAATCACATTAAAATTAATATTAAGCTATGATTTTGAGATATAGCCTGGGATATGGAGAAGGACATAGTGTACTTTTTTATGCGATAACCGACATCCACGCGGGCGAAGCCGCGGGCAAAAGCTAGTCTTTAATAATTGTATCGACTGTGGGGAGTTTCCCGATCTTATGAAAAATAGTAAAATAATACCATTGTTTAAATCAGGTAGTACATCAGACCCCACAAATTATAGACCTATTTCAGTACTACCTACCTTTAGTAAAATTTTTGAGAAATTAATGTTAGACCAATTGCAAAGATTTTTTAATTAAAATAAATTATTACACAGTAAACAGTTCGGTTTTACAAGGGGTCGTTCAACTACTGATCCGGTGTTGAACTTTTAGGACATATTTATAATGCATGGGAAGATAAATGTGATGCCTTGGGCATCTTTTGTGATTTGTCCAAGGCATTCGATTGTGTTCTTCATGAAACGTTAATCAGGAAACTCCGCCACTACGGGATCCGGAACACCGCTCTGGATCTTCTTGCTTCATACTTGAGTAATAGGTTTCAGAGCGTTGACGTTAATGGGAAAAGATCTCCCGGATCTTTAGTAACAATGGGAGTCCCACAGGGCTCAATTCTTGGTCCTTTCTTGTTTCTTATTTATATTAATGACTTGCTTTACCTCATAAAGGATAATCATGAAATAGTGTTGTTTGCGGATGACACTTCACTTTTGTTTAAACTTAAACATCAGGAGCTGGTTACTGACGATGTAAATAGCGCGATTTCAAAAGTAGTTCATTGGTTCAATGTTAATAATTTACTTCTTAATGAAAAAAAAACCAAATGCATTAAGTTTACGCTGCCTCACGTTAGGCAGGTGAAAAACAATGTGTTGATAAAGGGCGAAGAATTGAATCCTGAAGATAGCACTGTATTCTTGGGCTTAACTTTGGATGCTAAGCTTCAGTGGGGCCCACATGTAGATAAATTGTCTAAGAAGCTGAGCTCCGCAGCATACGCTGTTAGAAAAATTCGTAATTTAACTGACATAGAGATAGCCCGTTTAGTGTACTTTAGTTATTTTCATAGTGTAATGTCGTACGGTATTCTGTTGTGAGGAAATGCCGCCGACATTCAGTCTATCTTTGTTTTGCAGAAAAGAGCTGTTCGATCAATTTATAAATTAAGTTCGAGACACTCTCTCAGAGAGAAATTTAAGGAAATTAATGTTATGACTGTGCCTTCCCAGAATATTTTTGAAAATCTTTTATATGCCCATAAAAACATAAAATGGTTTAAAAAATACAGTGATATCCATAATATAAATACTAAGAACAAACACATGTATGTTGTACCTAAAACACGGCTCAAGAAAATAGGTGGTTCGTTCAGATGTCAATGTATACACTTTTATAATGAACTTCCAAGCCACGTTCAAGATCTAAGCATTAATCAATTCAAATCATTCATTAAACGTAAGTTGTGCCAGAAAGCCTTTTATACCATTAAAGATTATATTGAGGACAAAAAGGCTTGGGATTGAGCTGCTCCAAATTTTACATATTGAAACTTTTTTTATTGTGATTGCTTTATACACATTGACATGAATGTTTACTTTTGAAGTACAATATTATTATTTTAATTATTGTGAATGTGAAGACTATGTATGTGGGTCTTTGTTTATTTTGATTTTTTTCTTCTCAGTATTTTTTTTTTCTGATCATGGTATGGCAGTTTGAGTAATTTATGCGGCCTGCCCAAAAGTCCTTTCTTTGGTATTGTTCGTCGAATCGTTGAGCTCCTTATGTTCTGAGTTGAGCTGCACGATTACTGACAAATGCGTGCACTGAATGGGTAGGTTCACTCAATCTGTGTGGTTCTTTCTTCAAAAGACCATTTCAGACACCAATCTACATGGTCTTCACATGATTTGACCAAGATTATGTCTGGACTTTAAGAGACTGTGATCTCTGAGTTTGTTTCGGTCTTTCTTCTCAGAGTAGTCAGATACGAAACGCCGACCTCATCTAGTTTTAAAATATGATTGACGTGTAAAAGTGTATGTAAAAACCTACTTACAGAAATAAAATCACTTATCATTTATCATTTCACAGTCCAGAATTACCGTCGTAGCTACGGCCTGTAAGAAGGAAAAATCATCATCGACGCCATCATCGCATTCATCAAAATATATCAAGCAGGGCTCCCAGCAGAGCCAACCAAAAGAAAAAGAAACGTTTTTCGATAGTGCCGCAAAAGGCAGCACTGTTCACGAAGGTTTGCAACATGATGAAGTTGGCTACTGGCAAAATGACATGCGGGCGCTGATTGGCTCATCTAGCAATGGCGGACATCATGGCGGATGTGAAGAAAATATAGATCAAACATGTCAACGGGACGTTTGCAATGTAAACCACCACGAATTATTAGAGAAAATAACGAAAAAACCGATGAAAGAAATTAAGTTACAAAATGGACTACTCGTCACGGCATTAATTGACAGTGGAAGTGATGTGTGTTATATCTAACGAGTGTTATGTGCAGTTAGGATTGTCGAAGTGTAATAATAGTAGATTGTACATCAAGTGCATAAAACGCACCATTTTACGCGAGAGGTTTATCCATCCGAGCGAGCTTGCGAGCGAGGATGGATATAAATAGAGTGTTAAATGGGTTTTATGGATAAGTTGTACACTCTACTTTTCATTTCGATTGCGAGGAAATGAAACAGCAACAGGTAATTATTGTAAATTTAATTAAAATCGAAAAATAATTATGGTTCCCGCCAATTAACTTTTCTTTACATTTTTTTTTTCTGTAGTAACTTGACATAACACCTGACTTAGGTCGTTACATACTGTTCAGTTATAAAAAACATTTTGTTTTTTTATCTATGATAACTTAGATACAGTTTAAATATATTGGTTAACTAATATAAAAAACGAATTTGAAAAATTATAAATGTACGAAATAAAAAATATAAGTTTATTTCATGAAGTTTTATTGTGTACTTTGGCTGCTGGTATCCTTGCCTTGTTCTTAGAATACTAACGAAACGAATTAAAATAAAGAGGTTATTCTATGAAATTGAAGTTGTTCGTATGGCTGTTGGACCGATTGCCTTGGTCTTCGACGAAGATTTTACTTTATGCTCTAGAGCATAAAAAGCGACTTTATGTCGCCTACGCACGACATAAAGACGAACTTTTAGAGCATGAGAAGTGAAAAAATAATAACATTACAATATCAGGTTTAGGATCTTCCAAAGGGTTTTCGATAGGATATTTTAAAACCTTAATTGAGATTGATAGCCATAGATATTTTCGCCGTATCCCAGTAGTTCCATTCTCAAGTTCCATTATAGGACTACTGGGATTTTTTCAGATAGATAAGATAGATAAGATAAGATAAGATAAAAATTTATTTGCCCAAACATGTGTATACATACAATAATAAAAAGTGCATGCAGGATAACATAATGAAAAATTGGTTCAGACATGTTTGCCATACTACGGCGTGCAAATGTTTAGAATTACAAGTGATTTTCTTAATAATTATATCCTTCAGTCCAAAAAAAAAGGCAATTTTAACAAAAAATATACATTACAAGAATAAAAGAATTAAATAAAACAAAATTTAATCTATGACTGCAAAATTTGCAACTAGTAGGTAATAAATGTCAAAGTAAAAAAAAAGAAAAAAAAAAAAGTTGAAATCATAATTAAAAATAAAGAGGAATTAATAATTCATGTCAAAGTATACAGTCATGTCAAAAGTAATTAATAAAATCATAATTGAATCTATAATAATCATAATTTATAAAGTCTTTCAGAGTCAAATTGTTATGATTATTTATATAATAAAACATGAGAACAATAGATATGTAAAATATTATCAAAATTTCTCATCTAAAAACTCATTCAAATTATAATAAGCCTTATCTGCTAGAAAATTATTAACTCTCTTTTTGAACGCTGCATCATTTAACTGCTTCCAGTCTTTTGGAAGTTTATTGTAAATTTTCGGAGCCATGCAAAAGACTTTTGCGCATAAGTGCCGTTCTATATTGTTGTAGGCAAATTTGGGTACTGTCACGTCTATTACGAGGGAATCGATCTGCCATGCGAGAAAATAGGAGAGGGTTGGATCTTACGAACATCGCATTTTCTAATATGTAAAGTGAAGGTTGGGTCAAGATTTTGTATTTTTGAAAATAAGGTTTGCAACTCTGAGTGGTTTCAAGTTGGAACATCGACCTAATACAACGCTTTTGAGTTTTAAATATAAGGTCCCGGTCAGTCGAGTTACCCCAAAAAATTACGCCGTACCTTAGAATGGACTCCACCAAACCGTAGTATGCGGTGAGTAAAGCATCTATACTAATTACCGCTGCCAGTTTGTAAAGAGCATATGCTGAGGCACTTATTTTCTTACTGATAGTCTGTATATGTGCCTTCCAATTTAATTTCTTGTCAATAATAAGTCCTAAAAATTTTGTTGTATCAACTTCGTCAATGTTATTATTATTATAGCTTATATTTAGATTATTAATTAATGTCAAGGAACGCTGATTAAAGTGCATGATTTTAGTCTTATTTATATTTATTTTTAAATTATTATTATTTAACCATTCTATAATTGCAATTAGTGAGTTATCAATGTCAGATTTATATGTGTCTCGGTTCTTACACGCGATTGTCACTACACTGTCATCAGCAAAAAGGCTCATAGGTTGTTCTGTGGACTTAGGCAAGTCATTAATATATAATGTAAACAAAGGAGGTCCCAGGACACTTCCCTGTGGAACACCGTACCTAACTTCACGTTCTTGTGACCGATGTGACTCTTCTCGTTTTGTAGTTATGTTTACCCTACTGACTTCCGTTATTTGCTTTCTGTTTTGAAGATATGACTCAAATAGTTTTAGTATATTACCTCTAATGCCATACGCTTCGAGTTTCTTAAGTAAAATATTGTGCTGAACATAATCAAACGCCTGAGTCATATCGCAGAATATACTGCACACCGGTTTATGTTGATCCACATTCGTCATCACTGTATATAAAAAATCATAAATTGCCATATTAATCGTTTTTTTTTTCCCTGAAACCTTTTTGTTCATTGCAAAGGATTTTATTGCGTTCTAAATACGAGTTGAGTTGTTTATAAATATATTTCTCAAAAATTTTGGAAATTACTGGAATGAGCGATATCGGTCTATAATTCATCATCAACTCTTTATCGTCTTTCTTAAATAGCGGTTTTACTATTGAAGTCTTTAGTGCGCTTGGGAATATGCCAGCACTAATACTCAAATTAATTATGTGACTTAAAGGAGAACTAATAACGCCCGCTACCGCTTTGAGTACTTTTGTGGAAATTTCATCGTAGCCTACACTATTTGTATTTTTGAGTGTTGATATTATTTTTATTATGTCATATGGTGAACTAGGTCCCATAAACATAGAGTCTCTTGTATTTAAAATATTTTGTGTTACTGTAGTTCCAGCATTTACAATGGGTTGAATTTTGTCGATGAAGTAATTTTTAAACATGTCCGCTATGTGTTTTGGCTCTGTGATGGATTCATTATTAATTTTAATTTTATCTATAGAAGGTTTCGGTATATTTAGTTTGCTTCGTTTAATTATTTGCCATGTCGTTTTGGATTTATTTGTTGATGTTTTAATTTTATAATTGTTTTGGGCGCACTGTGTCAGCTTTATATTTTTTTTATATAGCTTGGTGTAATTTTTTAGACTCATTTTATTTGTCTGGCTGGGTTTTAATCTATAATTCCACAGCAATTGTCGTTTCTTTTTGCTACACATTTTTATACCGCGGGATACCCAATTTACTTTTTTCCTTAAATTTACTGTTATCCCAATATTAGGGAAGCATAAATCATAAAGTAGTATGAAGAAATCTAAAAAAGCCTTATATGCAATATTGGGGTCGGTAGCATTATATACCTCTGTAAATGTCAAGCTGCTTAAATGATTTTTAAACTTAGCTAAGTTTTCTTCACTATAATCCCGTCTTTCTATACGCCACTTGTTAATTGCGCAAATTTTGCTTACGGGGAATTTGAGAAGTTGCGCCGTGTGATCAGATAATGCGAGTTCTAGAATTATAGTTTTGCAGGACTTATTGAAATTATGAGCAAAATTGTCTATGCAAGTTTGGCTCTTCAATCGTGTAGGTTTGTTAAGCGCTAGTTTTAAGTTAAAATTTAATAGCAGATTTTCGAATTCAATTGTATTATTGTTTCTTTTTAATATGTCAATGTTAAAATCTCCCGCTATGACAATATTTTGAGATTTCTTAGTACAAGTCTTTAACAATGTTATTAATTTTTCGAAAAAATGAGATACATTTTTGCCATTAGGAACCCTATAAATGCATATAAAAATGGTGTTATGGTTAATCAGCTCTATGGCGCAACATTCGAATATACCAACAGAAGCCATTTTAGCAATTTTTGGTAGTTCTTTCCATTGGAGTCCGTTCTTCACGAGTATACACGATCCGCCTCTTTTACTTTCTTTTCTACTGAAGCATGCTGCCAGACAATAATTATCTATGCATAATTGATTCTCATATCCCTGCATCATAAAATGTTCTGTTATGCATAAAATGTCGATTTCCATGCCTTTTTCTGATAGTTCCTGGAGACAGACAGATAGAGAGTCTGCTTTTGATAGCAATCCTGCTATATTTTGGTGCATTGCATAAAGGTGGTTAGTCACGAAAAAATCTGTTACTGTCTCTGTTGCAATTCGCGTGACATTTAGCGTTCGAAAGAGAAAGAGGGGATGATTCACACTCCTGTTCAGTGTCCAGGCAGTGGTTTATATTATCTTCACTGCCAAAATGAACAAATTCGTCAATCATCAAACTTAGATTCTCAAATATTTTCTCCATGCCATGATTATTGACTGATCCAAAACATTTTATAATCATATGTCAAGTAAAAGTTAGTATCGAACAAATATGCGTAATTGTGAGTACTTGCATCTAGATACATCAGGCTGTTAAAAGTTTCTATTCTGCCGTTAAATAACGTGGAAAAGTCGTTCAATTTAAATGTAGGTGCGCATATTATAACATTTGTGTGTTGTATTTTTAATAGCGTTTCTCGTATGGTAATTATTAGGTCAACGTAGTTGGTAGTTCGTCGAAAGTCCTCTTCACCGATAAAAATCAGGCAGTAGTCGAGCATTGTAAATTTTCTTAATTTCATATCAATGTTATCAATGAGCTTCTTCGTTCCACAATTCGGTGTTAAATAATGGCAAATTTGATAATTTTGAAACGTGTCTTCTGCCGTTGTTATAATCTTGTTATTATTATTGGTACTTAAGATACATAGTTTGGGTTTTGCAGAGACTAGCTGGCTTTGTTTGGGTACGAATTTTGGAACGTTACCAGTCGCGCCATCTGTTGGAGATAGATGAGAATCTCTTATAATGTCGTTCCTGTTATTGGTACTCAGGTTACTGATCTTACTGTCATTTTTCTGTTGTATTTTTGCCTCAACAATGCTGGTTTTATATTTTATGCGAGAGGGTGATGACGTATCTTTTTCCGGATTCGATATAAGTAAGGGTTCTGTTTGTGTTCCTTTGTTCTGATTTACGGATTTCTTTATGGTTTTTGTGTTTTTTAACTGGGCTGCTAATTGTTGTGAAGAGATCATTTTTCCTTTGCAAGTCTATTGCCCGTTTTCACCGACATCCCCTAAACTACCATCTACGTATGTGACCCTTAGCTTAAAAGCTCTCCCAAACTATCCCCTAAATTAAATTTCGTTTCACCATCATTTTTAGCACTTAGCTATGGGACACATAACTAAGTGACGTTTTGTTTTCGATAGTAGTGACTGATTCGTCTTTGAACTTATCGATACTTTTAAACAAGATAGTTTTTTATGAAATTCTCTAAAGTTTACACTTATATGGATACAGTTATTAATAAGTCATGTTTTGATAGCAATAATAAATATTATTTCATTCATATTTTTAATTGATTTCATATTTTCTGGCTTATTTACTCTGTTTAAACATTACGAAACCGCGTGTGTTATCTGTGGTTCTGACACTTCTTTCTTTTGTGACGTACTGATGTGAGATTTGATTGTTTGTTGCTGTAGTAGCTACACTGATCCCACCCATGTCTGCCACAGCCAACAAATGGTTACCCGTAGCATAAAACCTCAATTCTATTAATAACTGATTTATTGGAGATATAGAGTTATTTTTGAAATAAATAAAAAATTGGTAATTTACTTATTTGTAATCATTATGTTAATACAATAAGAACAGAAGGTTCCTACCTTACAAGTGTAGATATGGTTTACATTGTTAGTTAGCGACGTAAATAAGTAGGCATCGTCAATGAAACAAAGAAAAAATACCACGTTTTTTTTTTTTGGTTATATGTAGGTAAATGTTAGTATTTTATGGGCTATTTATAAAAACTTTAATACTTATGTTAAGTACTCACCTATTATCAGGAAATTCCAAGGTGTGTTCAATCTTTTCCAATAAATGCAACACTGAAGATTTACAGAGCCTCTCCGAAAAAAGTCAGTTTCATCAAAACTTTCAAAGTAGTTGGGTCGTTTCCGATAAATCTTTGGTCTCCGCCTGTTATTTACATCGAATATAGTAGAAACAGTTTCTAAATTTTCAATAAATTCATCTAAATCATTATCCATCTTCGTTGATTGAGAGATCACATACGTATGAGCCGGTTTATGGGCCCACATTTTGACCACCTAACTTTAGGGGACCTTTTAACGTTTAACTGACCGTTTACTGTTGGTGAAACAAAAACCACCTTTTAACAGCCCCCTAACCATTCTTAAGGGATCCTTTAAACTTAGGGGATGTCGGTGAAAACGGGCATGAGTTTAACTGCTTAAGGTTGCTATTTTCTAACGAAAGAAACTCGATTTCCTGATGTGCGCTATTTAAATCTAACACAAGCTTGTCAATGTGTTCCTTTAGCTTTGTAATTTTTTGTTGTTTTGCATCATTAATGTCATCATTGGATAAGTCGGGTAGGCTGGAAACAGTATCTTCGAATGTACTATTATTTACTGTATCGGTGACGGTGTTGGAATCCGATTTAGTACGCGTACGGCGCATAGTAATATTCTCGAAGAAATTCATTATATGTTTTTTCGCTCCTTGATGTCGTATCTCACACACCTCGTTTGAGGTCAATAATTAGAATTAGTAAAGACAATTTCCTAATTCACAAAAAGTACTGTAATGGGTACGACCAGATTTGAACCTGCGCCACTCTGAGTAGCAGAAGTTGCGTTTTACCTCCGCGCCACCGAAGCACGATACGTATTGCCGAAATTGTTGGTCGGTATGTCCACTGAGTGATCCTCAGGCGACGACGGGGAGTAGAGGTGGTAAGTGCGGGGAGTATCGAGCGCACTGCGGGTTGTAGTAGGTCAGTGCCCACGGCCGTTAGATTTATTTCAAATTTTAAGTTTTTTATCACGGTTTATTTTCACTATAACTTTGCTTCACTCAGACGTATAGTCACAAAACTTTCACAGATCGATGAGTTACTTCACTGGCTTTAAGGCAATAGTAATTTAATGTGATAAAGTCTACTAAATACGACTTCTTCTATTTAAAAATTGAAGAGCAAAAAAATAATCAGCGTTCTGTCTCAACGAACTTGGACGAACCCCAAGTAGTTCCATGGAACTGGCATACAGGGTGTGGCGTAAATAGTGGAGGTCGATACAACGTATATTCAGCTATCACACACCACAATGTAAAAAGTAAAAAAGTAAGTAAAAAGTTTTTATTTTGGAACAACAACAAATTGACATAATTACAATAGAAACGGTGATAGCTACAAAAGTTAAAAACTGTGTCGCAGCTATCAACGCCCGTCTAAACATAAGAAACACATTGTTCCAGACTTAACTGTGATATAGGTACAATTTAGCTAGCTTTGGAATAAGGTAAAAATTAAAAATGCAAGAAGAAATAAAGAAACAAAAGCCATGCAAATGTGAACTATTTATCTTAGAGCTCCGTTTTTTTTTTTAATATAAAAATGTAAGAAAGAAAGAAAGAAAGAAAGATATATTTATTTGCATAAACATGTGTACACATACAAGAGTTTTATAAATAAAAACGTGCATGCAAGATAACACAAAGACAAAAATACAGGCTCAGACATGTTTGCCAAATACTATGGCGTGCAAATATGAATAGGTATGATTGTTAATAAGCAATTAATTTTAGGTCAATATCATTAATATGAAGTGAATTCAGCAAACAAAATAAATTAAAAATGTCAACACTAAGTAAAAAATAATTCATAAAAAATATCAATGTCATAACAAATGCTTGTCAGAATTTCGTTAATAATATAGTATCATTATTATAGAATTATGTAATGAAATCAAATTAGAATTATTTAAGTCTGATACACTATAATAACATTTTTGATAAGATATGCTACAAATATTTTACAAATATTTCCATAACACTGAAAAACAATTAAAAGTAACAATATAGGTATAGTGTCAGAAAAAAGATAAAATTATTCAATCCAGAAAAACTTTTTCGGCTAGAAATTCGGAGACACTATAGTATGCTTTTTGCTACCACTTGCTTTATCAATTTGACTGTAATTTCTATACTATACATGACATTAAGTACTTATTATAAACAAATTAAAAAAAAAAATGTCATTTCTAGAAATTACAGTTAGTAAATGAGTTGTTTAAATTGTGGTATGTGATAGCTGAATATATGGTGTATCGACCTCTAAACGTTGGACCACTATTTACGCCACAACCTGTATGCCAGTTCTATGGAACTACTGGGAGAAAAAAATCCCAGTAGTCCCATAATGGAACTAGAGAATGGAACTACTGGGATACGGCGGATATTTTAACGTAGGATTTCATATTGTACCGCAGACGTGTATGCCTTTTAAAGTAATTAAAGGTCAAGATTTTTTAAAGAATGTGTTATGTGCGATGAATGGAAAGTGTGGATGGAGCCGATTGATGATGAATGGTTAGGTAACTTAAACTGTTTTCCGTGTGTTTCAGATTGATAAGTTATATTGGTAGTGAACAACTCAAGGGTCAAATTATTTCCTGCATTGACAGTTACCAACCTAAGCAAATCAAATCAAAATATTTTATTTCACATAAACCTACATGGGCACTTATGAAACGTCAGAAGCTAGGTGCACGGTTCCAATTAGTCGTTTTCTATGGAGAAGAGCCGACAAGAAACTCCACTGTTACTCTTTTAAAAATAATTGGCTGCACAATATTATCAAATAACATTGTTAATAGGTATGGGAGGACAGTGTAGGCCTTCCAAAATTACCAGGTACTTAACAAAATACAAAAGTGCTAACCAATCTGCACTCTTCTAGGCCTACAACGTTCACACATTCCCAATATAGAAAATAATCTATATTAAAGAGATAATATTAAAATGAAAACCTATTTAAACCAAATGACATTATTGCAATTACAACTACAGTAACAAATCTGAATAAATGTCATGTCCACAAAAGCCACTAATAAATAATTGGAATTCGATTTGTAGGTAAAATAATGAAAAGATTATGTCAAGGAAGTATGTAAAAAAATAAAAATCTAAATAAACATCGTTATTTGGGAGCAGTTAATAGACATTTACATAGTTATATCGTTTATGAGGTACCAGGGAAGCCACATGTACAGAAGGAATTTATTTTATTGTATTCTATTCTGGAAACTTACAGCTAACATAAAGTGTTCTTAAACAATATGCATTTGAAGGCCATTTACAAGTATCCACTGATAAACACTTGAAACAAAAAAGGCAACAAATAAGGTCGGTTCAAAATACCTGACGGCGCATTGTTTAAATTGGTATTGGTTGGAATTCATAGATGTCGCTATTAGTTCAGTGTCTTGGTTGTGCTGTTTAGCGGTGCATGACAGAGACTACAATAACGCTCGAGCGGCGGCAAGTGATCCCCGCACATTCGACAAGTGAAGGTCATCGGTGGCGGTCAAGCAGTGAATACGTCTAGAAACTGTCGCGCGTTCGGTATAGTTGTGTCGTGATATCGTGTACCTACATTAATTATTTTGCATACCCACTACTGTATAGAATCAAGTTCTTCTAACTAAACAGACAGCTGTGCTGCTGGGGAGTTTGTTCTGCCACTTCTTCTTCCCAGCTAAAGCACTAGGAAGTGGTGAAGGAATGGGCGTTTTGGGGGAGCTGTCTTCTGTAATTTTGAAGGAATCTCAGCTTAGCTTGAATAAAGGGCTGTTGAGTTTAATTCGGTTTTCCTATTGCGCAATAACCAACACTACCCACAGTACGCCCACAGTGTAGTTTAAAATATGGCTGATGATAACGAGAGAGACCTTCCGTTCTCCGACATCAGAAGTGGGATTCGTGTTGGTTCATGCGCAAAATGAAATGCTGAAAGTGACAATGATCGGAAGGACACTGATAGGTCGTCCGGTCCACGTTGTCTGGAGAGATAACTGGTCGAAGGGACGCCTATTTCAGTCGTCCGGGTCAGCTCGTAGAGATAAGTGTGGCACTAGCGAGTGATCGGAGGGACACTGATATGTCGTCCGGTCCACGTTGTCTGGAGAGATAACTGGTCGAAGGGACGCCTATTTCAGTCGTCCGGGTCAGCTCGTAGTGGTTAAGGTTATGAGGAGGGGCACTGATAGACCGTCGGATCCATGTTATCTGGAGAGATAACTGGTCGAAGGGACGCCTATTCCAGTCGTCCCGGTCAGCTCGTAGTTGTTGAGTTTGTGGGAAGGGACGCAGATGGGTAGTCCGGTCCATGTTATCTGAAGAGATGACAGGTCGAAGGGACGCCTATTTCAGTTGTCCGGGTCAGAACCTACAGGTTGTTTGTGAGTTATAAAACGTTGTAATGTATGTCAGTGATGGACGAGCGTACAATGTATCTACCAGTTTTATTCTCTTTACAGAATAATGGGTGAGCGGTGACTTAAGAGGATGGAGACGCACGAGGACGTGCGAATGTCAGTCTGGCCGTGACGGCGCATTGTTTAAATTGGTATTGGTTGGAATTCATAGATGTCGCTGTTAGTTCAGTGTCTTGGTTGTGCTGTTTAGCGGCGCATGACAGAGACTACAATAACGCTCGAGCGGCGGCAAGTGATCCCCGCACATTCGACAAGTGAAGGTCATCGGTGGCGGTCAAGCAGTGAATACGTCTAGAAACTGTCGCGCGTTCGGTATAGTTGTGTCGTGATATCGTGTACCTACATTAATTACTTTGCATACCCACTACTGTGTAGAATCAAGTTCTTCTAACTAAACAGACAGCTGTGCTGCTGGGGAGTTTGTTCTGCCACTTCTTCTTCCCAGCTAAAGCACTAGGAAGTGGTGAAGGGATGGGCGTTTTGGGGGAGCTGTCTTCTGTAATTTTGAAGGAATCTCAGCTTAGCTTGAATAAATGGCTGTTGAGTTTAATTCGGTTTTCCTATTGCGCAATAACCAACACTACCCACAGTACGCCCACAGTGTAGTTTAAAATATGACTGATGATTACAAGAGAGACCTTTCGTTCTCCGACATACCTATAACATAAAGTAGGAAACAAAATAACACGATCTATTAACACAAACTAAAAATCATTCAGACGCAAAAAATTACTTTTCCGTAAAAAAGCTTTTCACCAACAACTTCTTCAGCCGAGAAACACTGGTATTGAAAATGACCAAATCATGTTCACCAGTTAGTTTATTAAAACTTCTGCTCGCACGAATAAGATACGAATTCTGCCTGTACGCGGACTTGGTATGAGGGACATGCAACAAGCTAGGATTGCGAAACATTTTGCAATCCTAAGCTGCCTAACAGTCCAAGGTAGGGTTTCTCATCGAGAAGTCTCGAAGCGGGAAGTCCCGGGATATTTGGCCTTAGTCGAGACGGAAAAAAAAGGGTTGAGTTTCTTTTTAATTTTTTCTCGACTTCCCGGGTAGGGAAGTCGAGAAATTAAAAAAAAAAAAACAACAAAAAATGCTATTTGACGTTAATTCCTGTGTTACTTATTACAAAAATTATATCCTTTATATCCTCTCCCCTTTTACATCCTTTTACTACCCAATAAGGCACCCACCTCTCGCCCGCCACACCCCGTGATCTCTCTGTTTAGTTCAGGCAGTCACTCGCAAACATTTGGCCGCGTAGCTTGTGTCGGTGCGCCTATCTAGAGTCGCCGGAGACTGTATTCCAAAACTTCACACTTTGTGACTGTGTTCCAAATATCAGCCTTCTCAATAAAGTCAAAAGTCAAAGTCAAATCATTTATTTCAAATAGGCACGAAGATGCACTTTTGAACGTCAAAAATTAATAATAAACGTAAATACCTAATATTTCTTGATTACATAACTTATTTATGGAATAAGTAGCAAATAAATATGAATATCCCTATTGTTGTAAAATTGTGCACTCGCAGAACCATCATTTTTTTTTTCATGTTTACTAATGCAGTTTGTTTTTCGATTTATGCTAATACCTAAAACGGAGTTTATTTTTTTAACCATATCTTTTATTTACTTAAACATTTTGACTTTTACATTAGGTAGGTACCTATAGATCAAACTGATCATATTTGTCAGTAACAGCTAATTATTAAAAAAAAAATGTCTGTGATTGGTATTTTGTTAATTTTAAAGATTTTACTTATATTTTATTCTAGTTTTAAAACTCTGTGTGTAAAGGAAATTAAGAAGGTATATTTTTTTTAGTTAATTGACGAAGACTGATTAAATGAACATAATATTGTTGATTACGAAAATGTGTATTTTATTTTAAAACCTTTTTCATACATTTTTATTGAGGTTAATCAAATTTCCGACTTCTCGGGAATTCCCGGGAAATGGTGCTCGAGAAGTCTCGGTATCCGGGAACAAAAAAAGTCAGGAAATGAGAAACCCTAGTTCAGGGCAATCTTTAGTATCATTTGCGATTTTAAATAAATATGCCATGTCAGCAATGCGTCTGCGCTCATGCAGTGGTAAGATATGAAACCCCTTGCATCGCGCTACATAATTAGGAGAATATTTCCTAGTTTTGTACTGTAAGAAACGTAGGAACCCCTTTTGAATTCCCTCAATCCTATTTATATAAATATTATAACTAGGGTTCCACACTTGTGAGGTGTACTCTAAATGGCTGCGGACAAAAGCACAATAAAGGATATTATACGTTTTCATGTTTTTTAAATCAGCTGATAACATCAAGTTAGTTATTTATTTCGTAACAAAAATACATTTGTGTCGAAATATTTGTACAGTAGGTACACAAAAAGAAGCAACATAAACAATTTTAATACAAGTCACCTCGTCCCTCACCTAAAACTACTAACTTTACAAACATTAATATTCTTATTGATCAATACAGAACTAAGTCCCTAGCAAAATGCTTCAAAAATACTTTTAAAATCAAATTATTAACATTAACATAATCACATGAATATATAAAAAAGTTAAATCTGATAAAAGTCTCTGAAAGTCTGATAACCTCAGTATAAATCCAAGTGCTTTGGAAGCTTTATTAACAACGTTTTCGATGTGTGCATCAAAAAGCAACTTAGAGTCAAATGTTACACCCCGGTCCCTTACAACGCTTAACCTGTTTTATGTAACTTATACTGAAAAGTGTTTGCATGTGGTTTGCGTGTGTATGTACTAACAAAACATTTAAAGACATTCAGTTCCAGTTTATTAAGGAGACAATAATTTTAAGTCCATCTAAGTCCCGCTGTAAACTAAAACAATCGGAAAGTTTTGATATAGGACATAAAATTAAAGGACCCAAAAGGGATCCTTGGGGAATTCCCGAGGGTATTTTAACAGTTACAGAACTGTATCCATTCAGTACAACTGTTTGACAGCGATTCTCAATATAAGATTTAAATCATCTGAATAAATCGCCTCTGATACCCACTGCAAGCAGCTTACGCAAAAGGACACCGTGGTCTATACGGTCAAATGCCTTGCTATAATCAGTGTAGACCACATCCACTTGAGAGGATTCAGACATGCTGGAGGACAAGTAGTCGGAACAGATAAGCAAAGTCGACACAATAAACCTGTTTTTTAGAAAGCCATGTTGACAGTCAGTAAGCGATTGCTTAACAACACTATAAACTGAAGGTTTCAGACTGGCTAAAGTAGACTTATCTTTCATGGTATACTGTTTAAAAAGTTACAATAAAATTCCTCCCCTCATTCTTCAACTGAATGACACTATAAAATCTTGTATAAAACGCACACTATGCAGGCAGGCATATTATAAGTTGGGGGATTACATAGCTGATAAAAATGCTTGGCTGAATGCTGGTCCTGCTCCACAACCACAACTAATTGATTAACATTTGAAAATAATTTTGGAGCTGCTGAAGATTGTAAGACTATCTTTGCATTGTATAAACTCACTCGTTTGTATTATATAATTGCATAGCACAGGTGTGAGTATTATGTACTATAAAGCTACCTTTGACCGGGTAATATGTCTTTCACTGAATGGAATGTGGCCTAGCGGCTGAGATGATGTCATGCTCACTAAAATATCTCGCTGATGGTGGCGCGCGTGTTGGATTATTTAGCTCCCTTCAAAATGGTTGAGCTGAACGGTGCTAATCCATGCGTCATGTTCGTGAACGGGCGCCGTCAGTTGGGACTGGTCATCACTTAGCTGCCACGGCTTATTATTATTTTTGTTTTTATTTGTTGTACCTTCTCTGGACGCTTTTTTTTTTTTACATCGTTTTCACATTTAGTTATAAATTCAACATTATAGACATATTTACATTTTAGATATATTTAACACAAAAAAAGGTACATATATTCAGGAAACAATTAATATCGTCGGTATGTGACGAATTGACAAATAAATCTAAATCGAACTGAATAGGAGGTATTCGGACAATCACCTCATACGTACCACTATAACATATTCACACACCCATCCGCAACTCCTCATGCACAATCCTACACACTCACACACACTGTACACTTAGAAATGCTTAGTTGGTGCTAGCATTTCACATGATTCTATGTTTGTTTCTACTGCATGGTTTATATTGCTATTAAATTGTAAATCCGTAATTGGCTGTAAGACTAGCTTAGATATTTTAAGTTATAATTTCAAAGAGCTGTGGATTTTGTGAATAATAAATAAATAAAATAAACATTAGATAGATAGAATACTCTTTATAACGTACACCATAAAAATTACAGATATAAATGTAGAACTGTTACATAGGGTGTCACAATGGGCGGTCTTATCATTAAAATAAATGTTTATACATTTTTTCGGCAAAAGTGTTCTAGGTATGGCCCCAAAAATATATAATAGTATACCAGCAGTTATTAGAAATAAAGAGTGTCTGGGAACCTTTAAGAGGTCTTTTTTTAATTCCTTTTTTTACTCCATCACTGAGTTTACTACTGATAAACAGAGGTATGACGATTCAGACTTGCTAATTAAACACTTATGATATTATTTATTACCTGTTTACATATCTGACATATTTTTAATTGAATGATTTTTTGTTTTTGTAATCTATTGACATGTCACCTTAATTGTAATTGCTTGTTTATGTTAATTTTGTCTTCAGAACTTCTGAATACATTAGGTCTCTATAATTCTAAAGGTGCGATATATTGGCAAAACATAGTGCACATATTTTAAACAATATATTATCTGTAACCATACCTATGTTTAACAAAATAAATTATTGATTGATAGATGTAACTAATATTTTTATAACAATTTAATTTAAAAGAGTGTCCACGGAGTTTATTGCCCGTTCTTCTCCATAGGTACCTACTACGCTTTGTTATGGGCATGTAGTTTAATTTTTCTTACTAAACGACTCTTTGACAATTCAAATGTGACTGTAAATGGTTTAATTGAAATAAATGGTTTGAGTTTTTGCATAAAATAATATGTCGGAGAACATTAAGTCTCTCTCGATATCATCAGCCATATTTTAACTACTGTGGGCGTAATGTAGTCGTACTTAATGTTGGTACACGATACAACTTTACCAAACGCGCAACAGTTCCTAGACGTCTTCACTGCTCGACCGCCACCGATGAACTCCACTTGTCGAATGTGCGGCGATCACTTGCCGCCAGTCGAACTTTATGCTTTAGACTCTGTCATGCGCCGCTAGGCAGCACTGGCGATCGATGGCGCGAACTCCACCAACTCCATCGAACGCTACTAGATGGCGCTGGCGTACTGGATACAACTCGTGTCCGACAAATACATTAAAAAAAAACAAGTCAAATCTATACAGTCAAAATTGCTTCTATTTCTTTACGGCTAGAGTCAAGTTCCCCCCCCCCCCCTCCCTGCCAGCTAAATTATTGTTTTGGATAAAAAATCACAGCAGTAAAGGAAAACTATCACAATTAAGTAAGCTTTACAAATTAACTTATATTTGCAGTTGAAATGTATGGGAGAACATGTTTTTCAACTACAAACTTAAGTTTGTTTTTGGAATAAACTCATCCCACCTACGGAACCATTCAATTGTGCGTCACGCATTTGGCCAGTTTCTTTTACTGTTTGTACTTTGTATGCGAGTTTCAAATGTTTTTTTAAATTTTTTATTTCTAATAAAATGAATGTGCCTTTTCCCAAATATATTGAGGTCGGCTTTCAGTCTAACCGGATGCAGCTGAATACTAGTGTTTTCACGGAGCGACTGCCTATCTGACCTCCACAATCCAGTAACTGGGTAATACTCAAAGATCCACGAATGACAGCCGGGACCAACAGCTTAACGTGCTTTCCGAGGCACGGAGGGCTTTTGGTATGCAAAGATATTATGTGTATTTGGTACCCATCCACGGACCAACCGCGGCAAGCGTAGCTTAACCTGATCGATCGATCGGCGCGGCTTTCATTACTTAGCCACGCACCCCTCCATTCCTCCATTTCCCCATCAAGGAAAAAAAAGAAAGGAAGGAATTTTAATTTATTTCCTCCATATTTGTTTCTTTCTAATACGAGTAATACAACCAAATAATGCAATTTGACAACCTTTTTGAAATAAACAAAATTAACCAGTTTATGCGATAAGTTCTTTTCATCAGTATAATGACCAACTATAATTACAAAAGAGTGTATTTGTGGTCGGTCACGTCGCGTCGGGGCGAGCCTAATTGGTTGACTATTGGTCCAGGGAACCCTCATCACAGTAGACAGATTGCGAGGCGCCGCATTTAAATTGAAACTAATGCGAATCCCGTGTTCATTAGTGTTTGCAAACGACACGGGGCTGTTCTACATCGCCCTACACCGTCGGATTACATTAGCATGAGATCGCGACAAAACCGCGAGACGCCGCACAATGTACACAGTTTGCACACGAAATACTGCTTGAGATGTATAAATACAAATAGCAGTAATACAATGAATAATTCAGCTTAGGTTTAAATTCATGCTAGGTTCTGAGTTAACAGAAATCACCTCGTGAACAGCTGCCATTAAAGATTGAGACTTCTGTAGAATTCGCACTTATGTAGTGTTCATGAAAATGGAATCAAGGCCGGTTGTTTCAAACGGTTGGCTAACGTAACAAACGTACGTGAAATAATAACGATTACATAAATGATGTTTAACGTTCGTTAAATACACAGTGTTGTTTCACTGCATAAAAAACCGATCGTCAAACTTCAAATGTAGAAGAATAAAATGACGTTAACCAGTGGGTTACTGAAATCGTTATTTAATTTTTAATTTTGTGAAACAACGCTTTTTTTGTTTGACGATAGTTAGCGCCATTTATGACGTATACGCGTGTAATAGATTATTGTGATTATAGGTATATTGTTGTTATGTTATGAGTATTCATTTCACTGTTAAAACTTGATGAAATTGTAATGATTTGCATAACCTAAACTTGTAACAACTGTGAATACCTAATTTACTTTATTCCAATAATTCTTTAATTATTTATTTCAGTATGTCTGTAAAAGTAGATTAGTTAAAATATTAAGGAATAATGTAGCTGTGGCTAAAACATTTATGTCGTTGATATTTGATATTTTGGATGACGGTAGATTGAAACGTCAAAGTTGTTTGTTCTCCACTATAAGAGGGGGAGCTCCGGTTGTCAGAGCCCATTCTGGATCCAGACATCGACCAAAACGGAGCTCCGGCCTACAGGTAAAAGTTTAAGTACTTAATTCGATATTATACCTTAATTATTGCCTATTATGATTATGTTGTTGTGTAAAGCATATTTTTGCCAATATTGCTAATGTGTTAAATTGTTTAATGGAATACTTATGTTCTTCCTTTTGCCATTATTATAATGTTGCTATTAATCTGAGTAAAGGTCCAATAGATAGAACTATCCGTTTTAACGGTAATTTATGGAAATGTAAGATGTAAGTTAATTGATATTATATCTTGATTATTGCTAATGACTATGTTGCTCTGTATGTGTTAAAATATGGCTAATATTGTATTGTGTTTATACTATGTAAAAATGTGTTGATAAAATACTTTAAACCAAGTTTCCGTGGAGTTTCTTGCCGTTCTTCTCCACGAAGACCTAGTTTTGGAACGGACAACTAGCTTTCTCAAATAACATTACTTTGACAAGCCTAATTGAAATAAATGCCTAGTCTTGTCTTTCTGTGCTTTTCTTTATAAAATCCTTTCCCTAACACCATATTCATAGGGACTTTCATATATAGTAAACTACTAGTTACCATTCTGACACACAATGCTTGCTAATAAAGTGGCTATCAATACCTATATATAAATGTAGTTTACATCCACTTTCTAACACGTGCATCAAGTGGACGTGAAACAACCCGCCTTAAATGTGTGTCAGTTTAATAGCTGAGATGTCCGTGTATCCTTTTGTTATGGAAGTACTTCGACAGCGAGCGGTCAGGACGCGCGCCCTGCAGGGCTAACATGCGCAAGTCGACAAGATTTTGTCGACGCATTATCTCGTTCTGAGACGACATATGTATGTTTGTCGATGGGAGCTAACATGGCGACACTTATATGTCGTGTCGTTCTGACATAGAACTCATGTCGTTCTGTCAAACCTGCTTTTGTCGTCAGGCTCTAACATGCGCGCTATATTTAGTCGTATTTTGACATTTTCCTAAGACAAGTTTCTCGTCGATGGTTTTCGTAGACGAGAAACTGCGACAAACAGTGAGAAAAAACTGAAAAGGGGTAATAGTGTTCTGTGAACTTAAACAATTTAAGTATAATGGCAGTGCCGTACTATAATTATCAATTAACTGTGTATGAGGAGGGGAGCAATAAAAATACAGAGGAAGGTGATTCTCGACGTCTGCAACCCATTCGACGAGTTCTAGTCCCTCTGGCGAATTACAAAGCCTATGGCTATTTATATTATAGATAAGCTCCAAGCAGATTTGGAGCCTTAAAACGGCTGTGGCTTACCTGCCTATCAATCTTTCTCTTTCAATTAAGGGCACTATTATTGTACAGTACACAGCTACACACATGACAAGTAAACTTTCGTTCGTATTACGAATTATTATTTATTATTATTATTTATTATTAATTATTATTTCACACCAATGGCAGACACCTTGTATTTGCTGAATAGTGAACATTCTATGTTGATTTATGTATGGCATAGGGTGTTTATTTTGTACATTACAGTTAGTACATTTCATCGAGATAATTAATGTAACATATATTATGATTACATATTATCTTAAAAATCCATTCTTCACACGGTTTATTTTGTAAAATTCAATCTATACAACATTGATTATAGAGGTGCTAATAAACTAATATGCATCTGGCGGCTGAATGGCGGGATTTTGATTTAATACTTACAAATTCTTTGATGCCAAAGCCATCTTTGTAACAATTCAACAATTTCAAATTGTTTTGAAAATATTTAGCGCGAACCACAAGTACCACAACAAACAAATTTTAAATTGACAAAATATTAAAGAGACAATTGTATTGTCGCGTTCACACATATGGCAGCGTTCACGCAATTCCCACCAATAATTGACCGAATGAAATGAATGAAACCGGCGTTACTAAATTATAATATGGTATGTTTTCATGAAATGGCAACATCGATTTTCTCGCGTCGAGAAGGCGAAGTCATGACTTAGCGTACATACTGCACCTATATCAAAGTCACTTTCTGTTTCATCCAACAAATCAAAACCACCTCGGAAGCCACACTTGAAGCTTTACGTCAAGTAAGCGCAACCGTGCCAACTTGTGGAAACCTTGCAGCTTACCACGTCCTCACCTCGCCTCCCCCGGACGAATGAAACTTTAACCGACACCTCGAGAATGTACGAACACACCTGAGCAACAACACGTGTTTTATTTTTAAGTAGCCAATCAAAGGCGCCCTGATTTCCATCGAGTTGCTGCGTCAAGAAGCTTTTTAATGTGAAGCGCGTGCTGCGTGAGCGCGAGGCAGTAGTAGGCCGTGTAGGCGGCAACCCTCGTAAATCCGCGATGGATATAGATAAAAAAACTGCAAGTTACTTCCGAAAGTTGGTGTAAAGTTATACACAGATCTGATAGCGAGTTGGAAATAAAAGCGGGTCGCGTTCGAGCGCTCATCTTTATGTCCAACACCGAGTGCCACTTGTAAGTGTTTCTGTATGATGATTTCTTCATTGTCATTTACGACAATGTTACTTTGTAGTTTTATAATAATAACTAGCTTCTGCCCGCGACTTCGTCCGCGTGAAATTTCGGCCCACCCATCGCGTCACATCCCGTCATTCGCCCGCGCTATAAATTTGTTATCGCTTAGCGTTCTATGTGACTTTTGTTCTTTTCGCTTGGCTCCTAAGGATCATAGCATGATGTTATATAGCCCATAGCCTTCCTCGATAAATGGGCTATCCAACACTAAAATAATTTTTCTATTCAAACCAGTATCTAGTTCCTGAGATTAGCGCGTTCAACCAAACAAACAAACTCTTCAGCTTTATACGAGTAATATAGCGCGCAACTTCGTCTGCGTCACCTAAGAGAGAGAAGATTTAAGTAATGAATTTTCAACTTATTTTGTTACGGAGTTATTTTAAAATTATGATATCTCCTAAGATGTTGATTGAAATCAAAGGATGTCAAGGACAATTTTGTTTACATTTAAATACTTGTGATTAATAACATATTTATTTGGGTAAGGATTAATATTATGTTAATAAAACTCCTTCGCAAATAATGCATTAATTTCGAACAAATTTGATTACCATAAGAAAAGGTGAGTAGTGAGTCAATCTTAAAAGATAGACATATGCTGTCGCGGACTTTTTTTTTTGTTCTTTTAAAAAGGAATAATTCCATCATACACGATATTTGCGTAACTTAAACCATTTACGCAGCGCACGCAACGGAAGCTCTCAAAAAGGAATATTTTTTCCCGTTTTTGCAACATTTTTCATTTATGCTCCGCTCCTTTTAGTTGTAGCGTGACGTTATATAGCCTATAACCTTCCGCAATAAATGGTCTATCCAACACAAAAATAATTTGTCAATTCCAACTAGTAGTTCCTGAGATTAGCGCGTTCAAACAAACAAACTCTTCAGCTTTATACTCGTAATATTAATTAAGTATACGAGTAGATAATTTATTTATTTCTTACCACAAATTACAGAGAATTAGTACAAAGTCTACAGACACAATTTTATAATTAAGCTGTAGAAGACTGGTGCCTAAACTAGGTTTTTTTTTCAAAACCTGTATGTCAGGTCACCAGGCCTCCCCTAAAACAAAGTTTTGTACCTATTTTTATTGTTGTACGGAGACGATCTGATTCGCATAATAATATTATTCAAATAAAAATCTCATACATTATAATGTTGCAATATTGCTCATAAAAATTGATTTACAAAAATAAAAATATAGAAAGTGTACCGGACGGGCGTGATCGCTTGACTCGAAAATCAGGAAGGTTGTAAGGCTATCCCAGTCCAAGCGGCGCTGACGTCCTGCACCAATAGTTCAGGATATCTTCAATACTCACTGCGACATTACTCCTGAAGAATTACAGGTTTACGGAAGAAATAATAAGACCGTATTACTGATAAGACTTCATAAATATTCAGGAAGCGATTTCAGGACTCCCCAGTACTACTATATGACTATTTAGAATTAGTTCCATGTCGATGACTACGAATCACTAAGGTAGTAGTGCTCCTTTACCTTACTGAGAACCGCGAATCGCCTCCCGTTTTAGAAACTTTATTGACTTAAAATATCTTAACTTCTAATGTGTTTTACACCTAAACATCCTTATTTCTATCACTTTACATAAAGTGTTATATACCATAAGATTCGTAAAATAATGGCCTTTCTAATGAGGTTTCTATCATGACTCTAACTATTCCCACTGAAAAGATATTTCAGTTACAACGGGATTTATGTGAATAATTAAATATTAAATTGTTTGCAAGTGACTTTACTGGCAAAGTACTGAACCGATCTCCACCATACCAAAAGAAACTTCAAGCTAGTCTATTGCCCTAGAGAAATCTAGTATTTTAGTTTTCGTAACTAGATTTTTCAGCCCGCTATGAGCCTCTGAATACAGGTTGGGTAGCCTTTATTTTACGAAATCCGCTTCGCGGCATTTAGACTCGATTAGGTAGGTATCCTGAAGGGCTAGATTTCAGGAAGTTAGGTCCAGGGTTAGGTCTCGGTCTAGGTGACCTGGATACAATAAATGATTTTAAGTTTTGTCTATCTAACTTACCTAATCGGTTTACGACTTTTATCAAAATTGTCATTTTGATTACATTATAGCTGCTAGGCAGCACTATTAATGACTATACTTTTTACATATTTGAGTTAGTATAGTCATTGCACATCATTTTGACTGCTTTATTTCGCATTATTGCGACATGAAATTTTTCCTATTTATAGGTGGGGCATATTGTGTGGAAAAAAGTGTGCAAAAATACATGGGCACCTACGTAAATAGGAACATTTTTGAATAAAACTCATTTCTGATGGCGCCTCAGCGCTCGCGTTCTCGTTCGCCTCTGTCACAGGCTGGCTCATCTGTATCCGACATGGAAACAGAAGAGGCAGTCAGTGGAAGAGCCGACACCCCGCGTCCCGCCGGTACCGACTCAGAATCGGACCGTACCATCACGACACGGTCGGCAGCGTCCTCTGCCCCTTCCCCCTCCACCTCGGACGACGGCTTCAGCCTAGTCTCGGGGCAGGGGGGCAAGAGGAAGAAGACGAAAGCCCAAAGAAAGGCCGCCAAAAAAGGGAAAGCAGAGGGCTCCAGCCCTCCTGCGACCCCCACCCCGTCTACCGCGTCCGCGCCCTCCGCGTCGCAGGTCCCCACCCCCGCCCCGCCCACCGCGTCCGCGCCCCTCGCGCCGCAGGTCCCCACCCCCGCGCCCTCCGCCGCGCCCGCGCTCCCCGCGTCCGCGTCCACGTCGCAGGCCCCCACTCCGCGCATTCTCATTAACGGCATCCCTGTTAGAAAATCCCCCTCCCACCGCCCGTATTCATACAGGACAAGTCCAAATGGACCGACATCTCCAAATGGTGTGTCGAGCTCCGTATAAATTATACGCAAGCTAAGTCCACCCAGACCGGTATAAAGGTTACGGTTCCCACGTCTACGGACTACAGGAGCCTAACAAAAATGCTCCGCGCAAAAAACGTGTCTTTCCACACGTATTGCCTCCCCGAGGAAAAGGAAACACGTGTCGTTATCCGCAGGATCCCTAAGGAGATACCATGCTCGGAAATAATAGCCGACCTTAGGTCACAGAACGTCCCCGTAAACGAGGTCCACCGTATGCATCGCGCGCGACACGGTGAGGCCTTCGACATGATCCTCGTGATCTGCCCACCCATCGAGGGTTATAACCCGATTTTCAAGATCAAATCGATCTGTAATCTCTCGGGTCTCGAAATCGAGAAACCCCGCAAATCAAGTGTGATTGCCCAGTGCCATCGTTGCCAGCTCTACGGGCATACGCAGAAGCACTGCTATGCGACACCCAGGTGCGTAAAGTGCCTGGGTTCGCATAGCACTGCGGAATGCGAACGTCCCAAGGACCGTGCACTATGCACCGAGCCACCTAGCTGCGTGCTATGTGGCGAGGCAGGCCACCCCGCGAACTACCGTGGCTGCACTAAAGCCCCAAAATCCGCGCCCCCTCGCTTAGCGAAGCGTACCGACGCGCGTCAATCCCGCGAATGCCCGTCCTATTTGGAACCAGTAAGACTGAGTCCCCAGAGACCCAGTCCCTGGAATTACCTGCACCATCAGCAGGCGTTCCCAAGCCTCCAGGCTAGACCCGCCCCTCAGGCAGTCGCTCCCCAGGCCCCCCAGGCCACTATTCCCCGATTAATGGACCCGCGAATCCGATTCGAAAACTCGCAATCGAGACCCGCGTCCACCGCGCCCCCCACCGCACCCGCGCCCCTCGCCGCCGCGCCCGCGCCCCTCGCCGCCGCTCCGTATGCGCGCCCCCCTCCTAATCACACTCCCACTCCCGTGGCCGGTGTCAATAAAGTAGATCCCTTCCAGGTGATCTCATCCACATACATGGTCTTCCTCACCCCCCGCACGAGGAGGATGGCCGACGAGATAGTCGCCGCGACCAACGCCGGTGACCTTTATCAAATACAAGCAATCTACAATGCGTATCCCGAGATCACGCAAGCACTCTCTAGATTCGCGAATAACACCCCTAGACCACTTAATGGATATTAGGTCCCCCGCTAGAAACAAACCCCGATCCCTAATGTTAGGTTATTTTAACGCCAATGGCTTGGACGGCCAAAACTCAGATCACCGAATTCCTCGGCGATCATAAGGTAGACGTTTTCCTAATTCAAGAGACCTTTTTAAAACCCAGGCACCGTAACCCGTCAATTGCGAATTATCGTATAATTCGCAACGATAGGTCGCGGTGCCACCTGGGAGGTACTCTAATCTATTATAAATCAGAGCTCTATTGCACGCCCATAGACCCTCCTGTCCTAAAGTCCCTATTAGAAGTCTCGATCTGCCGAATTGGTATGACGGGCCATCCATCTATAACGATAATATCAGCCTATCTGCCTCCTCTCGTTACAATAGATCCTATCCAAGATCGACTACTGACCGACGACCTTAATACCCTCTTGAGCATGAGTGATTCCGTCATCATGGCGGGTGATCTCAATGCCAAGCACCCAGCCTGGAATAGTAGACTCACCTCCCATAGGGGTAAAATCCTCTTTGACCTCTGCCCCCTCCTCAATTTTGATATCATCGCCCCGATGAGTCACACCCACTATCCGCATAATCCTGACCATGCCCCTGACGTGCTCGATGTGGCACTTCTAAAGAACATCAACCTACGGTTGGTCTCTATAGAAGTGCATCACGAGCTTCACTCTGACCACCGACCTGTCCTCGTAGAAATGGCCCCTCGCATAGGTCTTCACGACCCCAATATCCCCCCGCGCACCAAAAGGATAACGGACTGGAAGCGAGTAGGCGAAAGCTTGAAAGCTAACACGTCCCCCCAATTGGATTCGATCCCCGACCAGTTCGACTCTATCGCAGACACGACGGCCGCGATTGACTCTCTCACAGAGCACGTACAATCTGTCCTGAACACATGTTCACGGGAGGTTCCGGCGACGGATAACCGTCGCGGGAAACTGCCGGACGATGTACGTGCACTGATGACGGAAAAGAACGCAGCCGTCCGTGCGTACAGTAGCTTTCCCTGCACGGCTAACAAAATCCACATGCGCTACTTACAGCGTGCTGTAAGTAACCGCGTGAAGGAATTGCGTGACGCCGACTGGGATACGCTACTGAGCAGCCTAGAGCCGAACCATCTAGCATTCTGGCAACTCCAAAGGAAACTCAATCCCCGAGGAGGTAGCTCAGCCTCAATGCCCCCACTGATCCGCCCAGACGCGTCTCTCGCTTTCGAAGACGTCGACAAAGCCGAATGCTTAGCCGACAGTCTAGAGGCCCAGTGCTCGCCCAGCTCTCAACCAGTAGACCAGGCGCACCTCGATGAGGTGAACGCTGAAGTCGAACGTAGAGCCTCTCGTCCGCCCGTCGAAGACCCTGAGTATCCTCTGGCTCCCGTCACCCCGGCGGAAGTGCACGAGCTCATAAAGGGTCTGAAACCACGTAAAGCCCCTGGCTCTGATGGTATCACCAATAGGGTGGTCCAATTGTTCCCCGCCCACCTGATAATGCTCTTGGCCACCATCTTCAATGGAGCCATGAACAATAACATCTTCCCGCAAGTGTGGAAAGAGGCCACAGTAATCGGTATTGCCAAACCCGGTAAACCCAAGAAGGAGCCCGCGAGCTACCGCCCCATTAGCCTGCTCACAGTCATGGGCAAAATCTACGAGAGGCTTATTCATAAGCGTCTCAGAGACTACGCCGAGACTAAGGGCCTTATCCCCCACGAACAGTTTGGATTCCGTACCAAACATTCGTCGACCCATCAGGTCCACCGTATAGTAGAGGACATAAGCGCCGGCTTTCAACGCGGCCTTATGACAGGAGCTATCTTCTTTGATATAGCGAAAGCGTTCGACAAAGTCTGGCACAACGGCTTGATTTACAAGCTGTACCAACTCGGTGTGCCCGAGCGTCTCGTGCTCATCTTACGAGACTTTTTGTCGAATCGCACCTTTCGCTATCGCATAGAGGGCCTGTCCTCCCCCCATCCCATACGCGCAGGAGTCCCTCAGGGCTCTGTGATATCCCCCCTGGCTTTTACGCTTTACACCAGCGACATCCCGAAGTTTAAAAAGGCTCAGTTGGCTCTGTTCGCAGACGATACGGCCGTTTACTACAGAGGGAAGTGTCATAATGTCATTGCCAACACTCTCCAGACTGCAGCCGACAAGCTCGGTGCGTGGTTTAGAAAGTGGCGGATCGAAGTCAATCCTGACAAAAGCCAAGCGGTTCTCTTCGTAAAACCGAGAAAAATCCCCCCAAAACCCAAACCTGTCACCATGTTCGGCAAGCCTATCCCCTGGGAGAAGCGAGCCAAATATCTAGGTGTCATCCTCGATCATCACCTCTCCTTTTCTGAGCATGTAAGTGAGGTGCGTTCGCGCGCCGCCTTCGCTCTCTATAGGCTTCACTCCCTTGTCCATGAAAATAGCAAATTGTCACTCAAGTGCAAATTGCGAATTTATACCGCGTGCATTCGCCCCATCATGACCTATGCGAGCCCAGTCTTTGCTCAAGCAAAACCGTATATCATCCATAAGATGCAAGTCATCCAGAATCGTTTCCTCCGTAAATGCACGGGAGCCCCCTGGTTCGTTCGGAACACAAATCTCCATGTAGAGCTTAGAATGCCTACAATAGCCCAATTTCTAAAACGCTCTTCCAAGCGTTTCTTTGACTCTGCCGCCACCCACCGCAACACTCTCGTTGTGCAGGCCGCCAACTACACCCCCTCCCGCATTAGTATGATCCGCCGTCCAAGGCACGCACTGACCGACCCAGACGACCCCACCACTCTCATCCAAGAGAGTCGTAGGGAAACTAGTACAGCTCGAAGAGTACACACAACACGCACACGATCAAAATTCCGACCTCGCTTTAGAGGTCCCGCGCGAAACCCACCCCGACCCACTATTATTATCGTCAATAATAATAGCCCTCCCCGTCCCTTGACGACGCTTAACGATGTGCCAGCATGTGGTTTAGTTGAGCCTGTAATCCAAACTCCCCCGATTAATAATCAGAACCCTGATGTTATCCAGCCACCGACGGTCCCTTGCCACCGACGGTCCCTTGCCACCCTCCCTCCGACACTGCCCTAAGCCGAGGTTCGAGCCCCACCTGGGGTGCCCTTAGCGAGCAGTCGTCTAGCTTAAGTAGATTATAGTGAAAAACTCCCCTGGCTGGAGGCGTAAACTTCGTTAGGAGCTTGCGGCACCACAGGAAAGCCCGGTTAAGGAGCAGGAACCCCCAGTGGTTATACCTCCGATATGCCATACACAAAAAAAAAAAAAAAAAAAAAAAAGCGCCTCAGCGCGCACATCATCGATTCTACATAATTTATGCTATTATTACTAGTATTGACGAAGAAATTATATTTCCTATATATTTAAGCTAAGTTAAAATTACTGATTTTATACAAGCTAAATTGTTAGTGACGCATCGTCGCGAACAGAAAGTAAAGTAATTTATTAAGGATAATATGCAAAGGAAGATGTGAGTGTATGTGTGCGGTGTGTGTGTGATGTGGAGTGTGAGAATGTGGTGTTGGGTAATTGTGCGTTGCAAAGGGAACATTATGTTAGGACATGGTTTTGAAAAGATCTTCAATTTGGGTATAATTTAAGGTGATAAGTCAGTCAGTTATTTTTCTTTTAAAAGTTGTTTTCTTCAGGGTATGAATTGAAAATAAATCATTCAGTCTGTTGTATAGAAATGAGCCAAGAAAAGAAAAGAAATTGCGGGAAAATTTGGTTTTTAGTGATTTAGATTGGCATACATTCCTTCTTCTGCTTCTCATGTCAGAATTTTGATGGGTATTTATAACAGAAAAAAGAGATCGGTGCTTTGAAGCAACGTGGAGAATAAAAAGCTGCCGAATTGAGAGGACTTTGGAGGCCTTATAAACTTCTACAGACTTCTACATGACGAAAAGAAAGGAATAAAGCAGCTTTAAGGACTGCCCTTTGAGCCCTTTCAAGTACTAAAATGTTAGTTTTAAACGTTCCACCCCGAGAAGTGATACAATATGTCAGGAGCGATTTATGAAGTTCTTCGCCACTCTTTGTAATAATACCATCACGGTAGGTCTATCACGTTATCATCAGCCATATTTTAAACTACTGTGGGTGTACAGTGGGTAGTGTTGGTTATTGCGCAATAGAAAAACCAAATTAAACTCAAAAGTCATTTACTCAACCTAGGCTGAGAATCAGCAATTCAAAATTACATAAGGCAGTTCCCCAAAACGCCCGCCCTTCACCGCTTCCTAGTGCTTTAGCTGGGAAGCAGAAGTGGCGCAACAAACTCCCCAGCAGCACAGCTGTCTGTTCAGTTAGAAGAACTTGATTCTATACAGTAGTGAGTATGCAAAATATTGGTACACGACACAAATATACCGAACGCGCGACAGTTTCTAAACGCCTTCACTGCTTGACCGCCACCGACCAACTTCACTTGTCGAATGTGCGGCGATCACTTCGAAGAACACAATACACGTAAGAACACAATTAGAGTTCAGTGCGGCTATATTATGGGCTCCACATGAAACCAAATATATGTCCTAATGGTGGAGCGCATACCGAATAAATTCATACGGTACCTGTACATGAAACTTTATGGAGTCTATCCTTTCTATCCATTTATGTACTCAAACCTATTTATGTTGGAGCGCATACAAAATAAATTTACGCGATACATATATTTAAGACGGTATGGAGTACACACATCAAAAAAAAATTGCGATCACTTGGAAAAATCGAAGTCTTTTTTGTTACGGTAGATTATATTATGATTTCTTCTTCTTTTTAGATTCTTTATTTAAAAATATAGATTTAGAATATAAAACAATAAAACAGTTCAATTGTTTTTCCATATAAAAAGGCTTTCAGTCCTAGCTTACGGTCATTCAGAAATCTGATTTAGTCAATTTTAACGGATTTAAAATATTTTTCGCGGAAAATTGTGGTTGAAAAACTACCAAGAGAATTATCAGAAGTTTTACGAGCAAGAATAGTAACTTTGAGGAAAGAAGGATTCACCACGAGAGAAACAGCACGCAGAGTTGCTTTATCCCAGTCCTATGTCGTGACCACGTTGCAGAGGTGCCACGGGATGGGTAATTTTGCTGACCGACCCTGCAATGGTCGCCCAACTATTTTGACTGCTGCCCAAAAGCGCTAAATTAGATTTCTGGCAGCCCGTGACCCAACAATCAACGCTACTAAAATAAAAGCAGAAGTTCGGGCCGCCTCTGGGCATGAAGTTAGCACTCAGACCATTCGGAATTGCTTGCACCAGGCTGGATTACGAGCACGGAGGTCTTGGCGAGCTCCTCTGAATTCCCGGCAATGACAGCGACGGAGATTGCAGTGGGCTAGGCTTCGGCAAAATGAAGAAGAAAACATTTGGCAAAATTGTCTCTTCGTTGACGAATCAGTACTCATCCAGATAACCGACGTGTCCGTGTCTGGAGAAGACCAGGAGTCCGTGAAAGGCAAAAAACTGCCACTGGAACAGTTCAGCAAGGCGGGAAATCGGTTTCCTTTTGGGGTGGTATTACGATTGGAGCTAGAACGCCTTTGATCCCGTATCGAGGCTTCATGACAGCAGACATGTATAGAGAAGTTGCTATTGATGGAATTGTCAGACCATTCCGAGTAAACCATGGGCACTAATTTGTACTGATAATCCCGCTTAAATGTATAAATACCGGTCAGTATTAGTCGATTAATCGAATTCTACAGCCAGATCGTGTTGCAAGTACAAAATAAATTTCAAATATTTCGTCCAATTGCGAACGTGACCCTGAAAAAAGTTATGCACCAATAGTGTTCATTATACATTTCGAGCGTTTTCTCAGCAAAAACGGTGTATCATGCGACATTTCGGAGGTTAATTCGTTTTGTTTCCATATTGTTGGTACTTAGGTGATTTATTTTAAAATTAATATTAGTGTCGCATTTTTATTTCGGTTTGTAATTTGGTACAGTTGATTGTTTTAAGAATTTGAGTGAAATTTCTTATTTTGGTTTTGTGTTTGTTATGTTTAGGTAAAGTTCGCTCAGTACTTTTATTATATTAGATTATTGTCATTTGTTTCAGTTTCTATTCACACAGTGAATCACTTTAAAATTAATATTAAGTTAGAAAATTGAGATATAGCCTGGGATTTGGAGAAGGATACTTTTTTATGCGATAACCGACATCGACGCGGGCGAAGCGCGGGCAAAAGCTAGTATATTATAAAATGAAGTCGCTTCCGCTGTCTGTTCGCTTAGATCTTTTAAACTACTCAGTGGTTTTTAATGCAGTTTTCAGCAATAGATAGAGTGATACAAGACGATATTTTTGTGCGCTTAAATCGCAAACGCTGGCTAAACCTTACGAGATAGATCAAATGAATGTACTACGGAATTGTATATCTGAAAAAGATCGATAAAAGAGTCCGCGATGGTATATATTTATCTCCTAAGGATAACCCACAGTAAACATTTTTATCTTTTACATATTACAAAAAAAAAATATATATATATATATAAAATAGCTTGGTAAATAACTAAGCTATTTTATACAATACAGTATTATTTCTTATCTACTTAAATACATTAGGTACGTACGTTGTACATTTCATGTAGATCAAAACTGCCCTTAACAGCATTTCATTAAAATGGATATCTTAAAAGATATCAGAGATTTAAATCAAGAGAGGCATAGCGGCTGGCGGGCCGTACGGTTCGTCGCGGTTGGCAGCGGTACTGTCTCATGAAAAATCTGCTCGTAATATTGTATACAAAGATATCCTGTAGTATAAACTAATCATAATATTTTTAATCACTCCACACTGCCCCATGTTAGTATCTACATTGCACCCGTGCGAAGCCGGGGCGGGTCGCTAGTAATAAAATAAAAAATATATATATAACTTACACTGCTGCTTTCAGTATTATTTGCGCTGTCGTCAGAACGGAACGCAACATCATACTGCACCCACAGACAGGACAGTAGTTATTCGGTGGATAGCTTGATCGATCACACCACTCAATATCCAACCGTTGTTCGCTGTGTCGATGCACCCCTGGTGAAACTCCGACGAAATAATACAATAATAGAGCTCTTTTTATTACAATATTCAAAAAGTGACGTTGTATTCAAGGTGTAGTTTGCTGCTGATTGAATATATATATTAGATACCTTGATACCTGCGCAGAACTCATTTTAACCTATATATACTGATATCTAGCTATCAATCGGATATTCCGTAAATAATAAAAGAGTAGTTGCCAATCGGCCGGGACAAGTAATCGAGCGCTAGTGATGTACGAGTGACCGATCGCTCGATACGTATCGATACTCGGCCCATCGATACATCGTTATGTGCAGCGTATCGCGCCACGTAATCTATTGACGTTTACTGCTGCCGGAAACTTTATTTAACTGACTGTATATTTAGTAAAAGGTTTAAAAAAAAAGCTTTAATTGGTGCAGTGCGCGGGTTTTGCGTTTGACGTCCTGGAGTAATCAGTTTTTGATTCCGGTTTGGTAAAACAGTTATAAGCCGTTTTATACTTCTGTAAATATTACCTCTTTCAGGATCATTGAGAAACCATGTCTTAGGACTTGTAATCTACGCATTATTGGCTATAAATTCAGATAATATGTCAAGTAAGTAAACACTGATCGAGATAGTTGCCTTCGTACAATAGATATCCTATACCTTTACGATACACGTATTAGTTACACGAAGAGAAGTCTCACAGCGTCACTTCTACGTCCACTGAAGCCCCCTCAGTACACTCAGTACTTACTATCCGCTGTCACAATAGTTTCCCACTCGCTCGTCGCCTCTCTATCAATATTTGGCGGACAGTGTTGTAAATTGGCACATGACAGGCGAGAGTCCATTTGTGGATTATATTGGGCTTTGGCTCAAATTGGTTGGTGTGCGGATTAGCCGGCGCTGACGTCACGGCCAATGTACGAACTGCTCCCGATGGTGTCTCACATGCAATCAGGGTTGCCATATCCATGGACAGCAGACATGTTTGAATATTTAATACTTATTTGCAAAAACTACTGCACCGATTCTCATGCTGTTTTCACCAATGGATAGCGTACTTCTCGAGGAAGGTTTAAGTATATAATTTATTAAGTTTTTGTATACATTTTTGTATAAATTAACGATATTTGTTGGAGGTGTCGGAAAAAAATAAGCCGTCTAGGAGCTTTCAACGAAAATGCTGTCTAAACCCATTGAGATATAACAAAATAATGTATGGTGGAATTGTGTATCTTATAAAGATCTTCAGAAAAGTCCCCAATGGCATATGTCTATCTCTTAAGGATAACATACTATATCAATTTTATTGTCTTTTTGTAGGTATTTGCCGAATTTTACTCTTGGAAATACGATTACGATAACAATACGCTCTAATATCAGAAGCTATTAGCCAAATTATGTTCGTAGATAAATAAGCTAGATACTTATGTGTATTTTAAACAATAAACAAGAATATTTATCGTAAAAACATTGCTAAACACGGCCATATGATCAAAATTTGTGCATTCCAAAACTTTCGTTACTTTTTCACTGACATATATTATATTTCGCAGCTTCATTCGACGCGATTTTCTTCTTTTATATGTTGTAGCTGAGTCCTAGGCATTGGCTTCACACTGATTTTCAGATAAAATAAGTAAAAAAATAAAAACCATATGGCAATACTGGGGTAATTTTCCACATTCAACTCGCTCGGCGGTAGGTACTCCATTCTGTGTTCTGTGTGCAAAGGCTTCGCACAAGAAAAAACTTGCTCACAATGGATAAGAAAAGAAGATACAATTCGGAGGAAACGGATCATAACAATAAGCGTCGCAGAGTGAATACAGTTAGACGGCGTATTATTTCTTCATCATCGTCGGATTTTTAGATTTTTATAAAACTACCTTCCTACTTGGAAACCTACGTTTATCGTTAATTTTGTTTCAATTGAGTGATGCGAGAAACCAGCGGGGTTCCCTCTGTCACGTTGATTTGATACAAATTAACATATAAAAAATGTGATGCGATTCAACCAGCGGGGTTGTTTTCTGTCACGCTTATTTTTGCGCACAATTCAGCGGGAATTGTGTCTACGTATACTTACCCATTACTACCTACATATATCTGCATAGATTATTGTCTTACATACAACGTGATGTTTTATTGTAATGCGAACGGCCAGCGGGGTTGTATCCGTTACGCTTGATTGCGCATAGCCCAGCGGGGACTATGCCTACCCTCATTTTAGAATTAATTGATCGTAGTTTTGCTTCGCAAATATCTACTTATACCGACTTTTTCCAGGTCGTAGTAATGATGAAATTATGTCGGACAATGGGATGACATCAAAGTCTAGCCCGGAAGAAATCTTAGTAGGCGATCCTTTATGCCCTAACACAAAAGAGCCTGAATCTTTAGGTGATGAAATCCTCGCCTTATTAGGCGATGCTCCTAAGAGCGAAATCCTTCTCGGTAAACCAATTCACAAAGACATTGCAGCTAGGTGGCACGACATTCTTATAAAAGGATTACCGATAGAAACAAAAGACAAACTATTGAAGGATTATCTAGTACCGTCTAATTGCGAAATGATACTAGCACCAAAACTGAACGCTGAAACCAAAGCTGCTATAGCTGAAAATCTTGTAAAACGAGATAATATACTGGAGACAAAACAAAACCAGATAGGTTCGGCACTAGCCGCACTATCGCAGGCGGTAGATAGCATATTAGAAAAAGATTTTTCGCCGCAAAAAGTGCTCAAACCTATCAGTGACGCATGTCGCATCCTATGCGACAGTCATTATAACGAAACGAAAACTCGAAGACATTTTATAATTTCGTCAATAAATAGTGATATGAAAGAAACTATGACAGAAACTGTTCGAGATAAATACTTATTCGGAGAAAATATTTCTGATACACTGAAATTGGCAAAAACCATCAAGAAATCTGGCACCGACCTGAAATCATCAAAAGCCGCTGCTACCTTCAGAAATCAAAAATTTAATAAAAGTAATTTCTTGAAAAATAAAGGTCAAGGTCAGTTAAACTGGAAACCCCTGCAACGAAAATCAGCGGGCAAAGCCAATGCAGGGGCATCACGCGCAGCCCAGTACCAGTACCAGCCCCGCATGAGGAACAGCTTTCAACAGCGGGAGGCAGGAGGTCGATCGTCGCCGCCACCGACACGTCATCACCAACAACAAAGGAAGCGCCAGTAGAGGTACGTTTTGCGGGTCGTCTACAACATTTTTTACAACAGTGGCACGAGATCACAGATGACCCTATCATCTTATCTTGGATTCAAGGATACAAAATTCCTTTCTCATCAGAACCTATTGATGATGTTAAACCTAGTTTTCATACTAGAACATATAAAGAACTTCTTGATTTTGATACTGAAATAAACTCACTTTTAAAAATAAGTGCCATATCAAGATGTACGCCCCAAGATCAACAATTTTTGTCGTCTATATTTTTAGTACCTAAACCAAATGGAACGAATCGTTTCATTTTGAACTTAAAACGCTTAAATAAATATGTAATTTCACAACATTTTAAAATGGAAGATTACAGAACTGTTACCAAAATTATAACAAAAGACTGTTATATGGCTACAATCGACATGAAAGACGCATATTTTTTAATTCCGGTACATAATCTTTACAGAAAATATCTAAGATTTATGTATAATGATACATTATTTAATTTCAACTGTCTTCCATTTGGCTTAAGTACATGTCCTTACGTTTTCACAAAAATTTTGAAACCTGTGATGGAATATTTAAGATCCAGAGATATGATTTCCGTCATATATTTAGATGATATATGTTGCATAGGGAGTTCTTTTCAAGAATGCGAAAATAATGTAAAGTTGACTATGAATCTACTAGAAAAATTAGGCTTTATTATAAATCATGAAAAAAGTTGCCTTATTCCAAAACAAAGGTGTAAATATCTTGGTTTTGTGTTTGACTCCGCCAATATGTGTTTAGAATTACCAGATAATAAGAAATCGAAAATTAGAGAACAATTAAAGTTGTTTCGAAAAAAGAAAACTTGTAGACTTAGAGAATTTGCACGTCTGATTGGTCTGTTAGTGTCTGCGGCTCCTGCCGTTCAATATGCATGGGGTTACACTAAACAACTTGAACGCCATAAGTACCTAAGTTTATTAGATAATCTTAGCTATAACAGTATAATCGATATACCCCACGCAGTAATGTATGATTTAGAATGGTGGTTACTAAATCTAGATATTAAAACACAGCCTATAACACTTACAGAATTTAAATTAGAATTTTTTTCTGATGCATGAATGAGTGGCTGGGGCGCTTTTTGCAACAACAATAAAGCTCATGGTTTTTGGAAACGAAATGAAACCACGCAACATATCAATGAACTAGAATTAAAGGCCAGTTTCTTAGCATTAAAAGTGTTTGCGAAACATTTACAAAATTGTAAAGTGTTATTACGCATTGATAATGTCACTGCCATTTCATGTATAAATAGGATGGGTTCTGTACAATACCCACATTTAAATCAAATTACCCGAGAAATATGGGAATGGTGTGAGGAACATAATATAGTATTATTCGCGTCATACATTAATACCAAAGCTAACATTGAAGCAGATAGTTTTTCACGAAAAAAGTTTGCAGATACAGAATGGGAACTGTGTGGAACGGCTTTCAAACAAATTATTAAAAATTTTGGTCAACCCAAAATCGATTTGTTTGCAAGTCGTTGTAATACTAAATGTCCTGTATATATTTCTTGGAAAAGCGACCCGGATGCTTACGCGGTAGATGCATTTACAATTTCTTGGTATAGAATGCGATTTTACGCTTTTCCTCCCTTTGCGTTAATTCTTAAGATGTTACAGAAAATAATAAATGATAGATCTGAAGGGATAGTGGTTGTACCCAATTGGCCAACACAACCTTGGTTTCCCATTTTTAAAAGACTTATGGTTTCAGAACCGTTATATTTCGAACCAAATATTAACCTATTAAAGTCTCCTTTCAGATTATCACACAAACGCTAACATTAGTTGCCGCCAAATTGTCAGGAAAGCACTACAGCTAAGAATTTTTTCACAAAATTCAATCGATATTATGTTATCATCGTTATCTGAAAATACATACAAGCAGTATGATAGCACTATTAAATTGTGGGTTAATTACTGTAATAAAAATAAGTATGATTATTTGATTGGATCGGTTTCAGTAATTATTGAATTTTTAACAGAATGTTACAAAAATGGTGCGAAATACGGCACAATAAATTCACATAAATCGGCATTACATTTTCTATTTCCAAAAACTCTGAATGATGATGACCTAAAGCGATTTATGAAAGGTATATTTAGGTTGAGACCGCCTGCTCCTAGATACAGTGTTACTTGGGATCCAAATGTGGTTTTGGAGTATTTAGGTCAAAAATGGCCTAACGATCAGCTTAATTTAGAAATGTTATCTAAAAAGACAGTTACGTTGCTGGCACTAGTAACTGCCCATCGGGTTCAAACGTTCTCACTCATAGATGTAAATAATATAAAAATGCAAAGCACTAACATAATCATAACAGTACCCGATCTTATTAAAACATCACGAGTTAACTCTTTACAACCTCTATTAAAACTACCCTTCTATAACGAAAAACATGAAATATGCCCTGCTAGATCCTTATTAGAATATTTAAATAAAACAAAATTGTTGCGTGATAGAAATAACAATTTATTCATTTCATATAGAAAACCATATAATAAAGTAACCTCACAAACACTTAGCAGTTGGATCAAAAGTACACTTTCCCTCAGTGGAGTTGACACGTCAGTTTTCAGCGCTCATAGCACCCGCCATTCTTCCACCTCTTCCGCTAAACGACTCGGCGTCAGTCTGGATGTAATCCGCAAAACTGCTGGATGGTCAGAGTCATCCAAAGTTTTTGCTAAGTTCTATAATAAGGAGTTAGTTGATGATCCTAATCAATTTGCAAATACGATTTTGTCAAATGCATTAACAACCAATTTGGATACATGATTATTTTGTTTTCAATAAATAAGTGTTGATTTTTAGCTACCATTTATCTAGTTTCATTTTACTGATGCTCTGAACATCCTACAACATATAAAAGAAGAAAATCGCGTCGAATGAAGCTGCGAAATATAATTAATGATCAAACGAACTTACCCTACGTGAAGTTCGATCATTATTATATGAGCAGCTTCATTCGACGCGATAATAGGAACCCACCCTTTTGCCCCAACCCTAAAAATGAAACGAAGAAGATAGATCCTGGTGCAACAATATACCTAGTCCCTATCTACTAATCTATGGTTGTATAGTATGTAGGTAGATATTGAGGTAAATACCTACCTACATAAGTAATGCTTTAAACAAGAATGAAGTACCTACCGCCGAGCGAGTTGAATGTGGAAAATTACCCCAGTATTGCCATATGGTTTTTATTTTTTTACTTATTTTATCTGAAAATCTGTGTGAAACCAATGCCTAGGACTCAGCTACAACATATAAAAGAAGAAAATCGCGTCGAATGAAGCTGCTCATATAATAATGATCGAACTTCACGTAGGGTAAGTTCGTTTGATCATTAAATATTTATCACTTTTAGATTAACTAACACTCAATATGAAATCTACACTTATTTCTCACTAATTCTGTATAGGATTTTTCTATGATTAAACCGTTTTCTCATTGAATCCAATACTTTACGCACGTATAACCTTAATGAATGTTTGTTTACATTTTGCGTCGCGCCACACCGCCACACGACCATAGACGTATTTTATTTTCTTTTTTTTTTCGTTCCTTTAGTGGTGTTCCCGCTAATATGTATTAATACCGGTTAAGTATTAGTCGATTAATCGAATTCTAGAGCCAGATTGTGTTGCAAGTACAAAATAAATGTCAAATTTTTGTCCAATTGCGAACGTGACCCTTAGAAAAGTTATGCACCAATGATGTTCATTAAGCCGGCTCTACACTCACGGCGCAAACGGCCGCGAAAGTCCGCGACAACTGCGAATCACGAGTGTAGATGTTGTTCGCGCTTCGCGTTCGCGCTTCGCGCCGTTCCCCGATCAGTGTCGGTTTTTTGGCCCGCGACAAAGGGTTTGCGGCGCGCGAACGTGTACGCAAGACAGCGTAGGGAGTGGTTTTGCGTGTGTTGTAGATTGACTTTTTATTATTATTACTATTTAATATAATTGTAATTGTAATACGCAATGGCAAGTAGTGAGACAGCAGCAGTAGAAATCACTTCGTTGTTCATGATACTCGCGAACAATACTGTGAAGCTTTGCGAGTGTGGAGGGTCACAGTTCGCGCGCGAATCACAGCGTTATTCACGGCGTGAATTCACGGCACGACGTCACACGCGAGTGTAGAGCCGGCTTTAGACATTTCGAGCGTTATCTCAGCACAAACGGTGTATCATGCGACATTTCGGAGGTTAATTCGTTTTGTTTTCACATTGTTAGTACTTCCGTGAATTATTTTAAAATGAATATTAGTGTCGCATTTTTATTTCGTGTTGTAATTTGGTACAATTGATTGCTTTAAGAATTTGAGTGAAATTTCGTATTTTGGTTTTATTTAAGTACTTTTATTATATTAAATCATTGTCATTTGTTTCGGTTTCTATTCACATAGTGAATCAAATTATTATTATTTTTATTATTAAGTTAAGTTAAATTTGAGATAGGTATAGCCTGGGATATGGATAAGGACATAGGGTACTTTTTATGCGCTAACCGACATCCACGCGGGCGAAGCCGCGGGCAAAAGCTAGTGGTAGTAATAAGTAGTATACCCAAAAACTTTTATTTACATTATTCATAAGCATTGCATCCACAAATCTTTCCCGTCCCTGTGTATGAATACATAGATAAGTGTCATTTTCCTTTTCATCACTTATTTTATCTTTTAAAACAACAAAATAAATCTGGAACTCGGCCAAATAATCAGAAAGTCACATCCGTATCCATGTACTAGTAGTATTCGATGGCAGCCCTGCAAGCGATGCATAAGATTATTGACTCGACTGCACGACAGCACGACAGCACGACTCCCCGCAGCCTGCGGCCGTTGTTATAGGATTGTGGAGTCGCCGTAAGATGTTTAGGTTAATGTCAACATGGCGCCGCTCGACTGCGTCACAACAGAACAATCTTGTGATTGTTATGATTCCGTAAGTTTATCTCAATGAGTTCTTACTGTGGTTGTAACAAATAAATGCTTACCTATGGGTTTTTCTTTTGTGTTTTCAACCATAAAACCTTTATTATATCCACTTAACATAAAAAGAACAATATTTCATTTCAAACCATTGCTAAAAGTGACACATTATTATGATGACAGCGTAAGACTCAAGAGGCATCTAACACGAGAGCGCTGCAGCGCAGACGTCAGTGGTTCTCGGTTACCGCTCGAGAGCTCGAGCGAGTTCTCAGGCGAGTCGAGTCAGCCTCTTGCCTGGAGTGCTCTCTCTCCGGCGGGCGTGAACAATTAGCACTCAGCACTACTACAATATCACAGAGTGAGGAGACTTCAAGGGTGCATCATAGTGCTAGTGCTAGTGTGTACCGAGCTTTGTTCAAGTTCAGATAGAACCGGATCTAGGTATCTGAACTTTATGACTCAGGCTAGTGGTTACACTTTTAGTAGCTGTTTGTAATTAATGAGTAATGACGCTGCAGCAGCCCGGAAGGCGATGTATTTACTAACTTACAAACACAACATAGTTTACATCATAAAGTGCCAGCATCTTGGAGCAGTGCTTAATAAGTTGTTCGTCAGAGTATGCGTCGAAGCAGCACCGCACCGCACCGTCGCGGGACGTGTATCAACCTCGCCTCGCAGAACTAAACTCCGCCCCTCCTCTCCCCTCACCTGTACAGTGTGCCCCCTTCAACCCACGCTATAAACAACATCCAATCGTAACTATGAATCCGTTCCCAGAAAGATTTAAATTCAGTCGTATAAAACGAAGCACACTAACCGTCGACTACTTTAATAACTTTAGTTCAGTCTGTCGCACAACTGATTGTATTCCGGTTACGACAATAAAATATCTGGTTATCTGAGAACGCTTCGTCGAGCAAACGAGTAAGCAATCTATCGCTGAACACAATACACCAAAATTGTTCTACATCTGCACAAAATGCACAGTTTAAGAAAACTGCGTCTCGTGGAGTAGCGACGAGCGAATGTGGTGCAACTTGTGCAATAATACGTAACGTATCGCACGGTTATCATCCGGCGTGTCCGGTACGGAACGGCTCGGTACCCGTCCGATACCGGCGTCGCGTCACATGAATAATTTCCCGGCGAGCGCGAAGGTGCGCGTTAATAACCGTAACTCGGCGCTCACAACTCCGCAACTACAGTTTACAAAACGGAACGTCCGACAGAACGAATTGAAAGTTGTACCGTTAAGCTGACTCCGGCGGGAAAGCGGCAGCTATTGTTCTAAATGAATCTTAACTTTTCAATTTAACACGCGGCGGGGGCCGTTAAACTCTTAAGGATGCGGACTCAACTTCGATTGCCTGTTAACGTTCTTAAAGTGGTCTTTTAGCGGCCAAAACCACCACCATGCCACGCGCCGGACGGTGTCCTTTAGCGACTCGCCGAGTGCCACCGCTCGCACCCTGCCCTGCCGAGAGCCGGACGGTGTCGTTTAGCGCCACGCCGTGTGCCGCCGCTCGCACCCTGCCGAGAGCCGGACAGAGTCGTTTAGCGGCTCGCCAAGAGTGCCGCCGCCCGCACCGTGCCATGCGCCGGACGGTGTCCTTTAGCGGCTCGCCGAGAGTGCTGCCGCCCGCACCGTGCCGAGCACCGGACAGTGTCCTTTAGCGGCTCGCCGAGAGTGCCGCCGCCCGCACCGTGCCGAGCGCCGGACGGTGTCCTTTAACGGCTCGCCGACAGTGCCACCACCCGCACCGTGCCGAGCACCGGACAGTGTCCTTTAGCGGCTCGCCGAGAGTGCCGCCGCCCGCACCGTGCCAAGCGCCGGACGGTGTCCTTTAGCGGCTCGCCGAGAGTGCTGCCGCCCGCACCGTGCCGAGCGCCGGACGGTGTCCTTTAACGGCTCGCCGACAGTGCCACCGCCCGCACCGTGCCGAGCACCGGACGGTGTCCTTTAGCGGCTCGCCGAGAGTGCAACCGTGCCGAGCGTCAGGTATTCCAAAATCCAACTGGGAGACTTTAGTGAAATGCAGATGTCTTCGTTGTAAGAATACTGAGCTTAATAGTTTTTGCTAAAATTTGGTGGCACAGTGCATATAAGTCGTATGCGTCTGCACCTGCATTTGTTTCAAGCAGCTCCTGGCAGACGCTTGCACTCGCTGCTCTCGAGAACATTCCCTCTCAGAAACGTCGGTATGTTTTTGTAATAACAGTAACTCTTACAGTTCTATCGCACTCGCACCCCGCACGTGTTCTCCGCAGACTTCTCTGAAGATAATTCCTGTAAGAACAAATCAGAGTTTTTATTATTTAGCTAAATGAAAATGCAGCCCGTCTAAACCTAGTATTTTCACACAGGCTAAATGTTGGACGAGTATTTCGTAAATTTTTGTTGAAATTAAATGAAATGAAATGAAATTTATTTATGAAATTTATTTATTTGCCAGAATATAGGTACATACATAATAACGATGGTAGAATAATTCTGTGCGTCCTGTGAAAAGTGATATAAGTCAACTTATATCGAATGTGATATTATTGTTGCACCTTCATCAGAAAAAAATGCTCTATTATTCTGTCTAATTAACATTTTGATACGTCTATTAGTTTTCAAGATCGTATGGTACATCTAAGACGAAATGGCGTGTTTTGATAAATATTTTTGTGTAAATAAATACATATTGACATGTATCGTTCACAATATTCAAGTTATAAAATAAATAATTGTGTTTTAAGATGTATCTCAAGTCATATCATTATTCACATATATTTATTACGTTACACGTTTTTTTTTTAAACAAAACTTTATAATGAAAAAATATAATGAAGACAACATTAAGTTTTGAACAATACGAGTTTTGTGTTTACAGTGCTTCTGCCGACTGAAAAATATTACTCGTTTGTTTGACAGCATTGAACAGGAGTTGATTTAGTTTCGTATAAAACTACCTGACAATGCAACAATATCACCTTTCACCAAAGCTTCACACAAAGTATAAAGCGATACAACTCATTTAGAATACACGATCATTCATTTGGTGTGTTTTGATACAACATATAGCTTTTTTTAAATATCTCTTCCTGCAGTAACGCCTTTTGAGCTGGAACATAATAGGTTGTAAACAATACGACACTAAATACAAATTATGTCACTATTTTTGTAAAATTATTATCCTAACAACATTTTATAATTTTTTACACACAAAAACTACTATATTGTAAAGTTGACATTTTCGAGATGTATCAGTTTTCACAGGACGCACAGAATTTTAGTCTCACTATATTCGACTTATCAGTCGTGCAAATGTTTTTAATAGGTGTATTTTGAAATTACATCAATACAATTATCATTAGTCATTAGTCACATACATCATAATCATAATAAAATTTACAGTCTTGCGTTATTAATTAATTAATTAGGCACATTAACATTATAAAAAATATTAAACTAGTATATTAGATTTTAGCTCATAGTCAAGACAGTTCATCAATTTATTGATTAGATTTATAAATAATGTCAATAATTATAATTTAAATAAGGTGATCATAAAATAAAGTTATACATCATGTCTGTTTAAAATTTAAATAATCATCTATTGAATAAAAACATCTGTCACAAAGCCAATTGTTTAAAGTTTTATTAAAATCTAAGTTATTCATTATTCTTATTTTTTCCGGTAGTTTGTGATAAATTTTCACCGCCATGGTGTAGCAGTTCCTGTTACATAACTTCAATCTGCTTCGAGGTACTACCAGAGGTTGCCATCAACAGCAGCCGAAAAAATCTCAGCTTCATTATCGATAAACCAAGGCACGGGCAAGGGGCTTGGGGACACTTTATAATGACTTTGTAATTCGAATAGCTGATATAGATATTTATATTTACTGCTTGCTACGTCTGCAACACTGGCTAGCAACACATTAAGTTGTTAACTGGAGGTAAATGCGCTGATGTTTACATTCGAGGCAGCTCGTTTAGATCGCGCGACTGTTGTTGATAAACGCGCACTGTTCACTTCGCAAGCGTTGCTGCGCTGCGCTAAATGTTTAAAACACAACAATAATAATTGGGAATCAAACGAGCTTACCTGATAAGCGAAGTTTTGATTCTAATTTTATGAACAGCGATCTGAAATATAATTAACTAGCTTCTGCCCGCGACTTCGTCCGCGTGAAATTTCGGGCCACCCATAGCGTCGCATCCCGTCGCTTGCCCGCGCTATAACTTCGTTATCACTTAGCGTTCTTTCTGACTTTTGTTCTTTTCGCTTGGCTCCTAAGGATCTCATCATCATCATCATTTCAGCTGAAAGACGTCCACTGCTGGTCATAGGCCTCCCCCAATTGGGGGGTTTGCCATAATTGCCACGCTTGGCAGGCGGGTTGGCGATCGCAGTATGGTGTTCAAAATAAATAGAGAACGCTGCTGCCCATTCTCTAGTCGCCTTTTACGACACCCACGGTAGGAAATGGGATGGAGCTATTCTTTACGTCCGGCACCACACAGAACTAAGGATCTAACGTGATGTTATATAGGCTTCCTCGATAAATGGGCTATCCAACACTAAAATAATTTTTCAATTCGAACCAGTATCTAGTTCCTGAGATTAGAGCGTTCAACCAAACAAACAAACTCTTCTTTATACTGTACTGTATAGCTTTATAATATAGCTGACCCGCGCAAATTCGTCTGCGTCACCTAAAGAGAGAGAGTGGTTTAAGTAATGAATTTACTACTTATTTTGTTACGGAATTATTTTAAAATTATGATATCTCCTAAGATGTTGATTGAAATCCAGTGATGTCAATGACAATTTTGTTTACATTTAAATACTTGTGATTAATAACATATTTATTTGGATAAGGATTAATATTATGTTGATAAAACTCCTTCGCAAATAATGCATTAATATCGAAAAAAATTGATTACCATAAAAAAAGGTTATAGTGAGTCAATCTTAAAAGATAGACATATGCTGTCGCGGACTTTTTTTTAGAACTTTTAAAGAGGAACAATTCCATCATACATGATATTTGCGTAACTTAAACCGTTTACGCAGCGCACGCGACGGAAGCTCTCAAAAAGGAATAATTTTTCCCGTTTTTGTAACATTTTTCATTTATGCTCCGCTCCTATTGGTCGTAGCGTGATGTTATATAGCCTATAATATTCCTCAATAAATGGACTATCCAACACAAAAAGAATTTTTCAATTCCAACCAGTAGTTCCTGAGATTAGCGCGTTCAAACAAACAAACAAACAAACTCTTCAGCTTTATATATTAGTATAGATTAAACAGAGTAGTATTTATTATACACACGTATTAACATCGCGTTTTTTTTGAATTAGAATAAATATTTTTTGGAAATATTGTCATTCCGTAGCTGGTAACACAGCACAGACATGTCACTTATTTTAGAGATCCTTAGGAACGAGCTCTGCTTTCTGTACAGAGCAGTTCCACATATTTACATGCACAAGGTTTTCCTGAAAAGATAAGTGAATTAGGTAGACTAATTATTGCAGCTTTGGGGCTGTTAGCTTGTGGCGGGTGGGTAATTATATTTCAGATCGCCGTTCATAAAATTAGAATCAAGACTTCGCTTAACAGGTAAGCTCGTTAGATTCCCAATTTTACTTCACGGCGATCTGAAATATAATTAATTAAACAGAGTAGATGTTTAGAGTTGCCTGCAATAATTCAGTTAGTTAATAATAAATTATTGGTTTATAAATATTGTTGCGTACAGCACGCAGGTACGTGATTAGTCGGGTAGAAAAGCGAAAGACAGTTTAATAGTTTAAGTGACTGAGACCCTGCGTCGGCGACCATTCGTAGATCACGGGAGTGCGCAAAAGGAACTGCGCATCGTACGATGTATGAAGACGAACTGCTGGCTGTACACGGACCGAGCGAGCGGGCTATATGGTTTTGCCAAGCAAATGTGAACCCTACATTTTGATGGGTTCCGTATTTAAAGATGTAAACGTAACGTACGGGCACGTCGGCAGGGCCTCAATGTTTATTTATTATACAAAGCACAAAGTATGAAAATCAAACAATTATAAATGTTTTCTATGCGTAACAAATATGTTGGTTTATTAAGTAGGTGTTTTTCTCTTCATTAGCATTGCTTATATAAGAATAATAGGATAATAAGCTATTATTTATCAGCAAAGAGGCATAATCAACAAGGGTAACCCACATTGTGTCCGTTCGGTTGATACCATTTCTAAGTTGAGCTGCTGTATATGTTGTTTTGTGAGAGGTGAAGAATTAATATCGCCCTCACTTAACTTACAGTCATAGAAACTTTAAAACATTCTCAGTATTTGTTTTATTAGTCCACAGAGTCGACATTAGGACCATTAGGCCATCCAGCTTTTATGTAGGATTTCCTAGGTTTTTCTGTATAACTGCAATCAGAATGAGTCTGAAGGACACTGCCAACAACACCAACTGCTTGACATGACTGGAAACCTCCTCCAATCAATCACGCGAACGGCGCAACGAACGTATGGGACCTGCTGTGTGTGTTACACAATTACCCTGCAGGAGTATGTTTGTGAGGTTGAATACCTTTAACAGTTTTCATGGTTGAGAATATCAGGTGCAGATGTCTCTGTAAACATAAAGTTTCACTTATTTGAGATGCAGTGTGGGACTTAATGCATGAGTTTACAGTAAGCTCAGTCATAGATGTCTCTGTAAACATAAAGTTTCAGTTATTTGTGATGCTCTTTAATTTATTATAGTGAATTGTGCATTATATATTGTGTATTTGTTGCTTCCGATAGAATCGTAGAGGCTTTTTTTTTTTGCTGCAACATCAGTGCTAGCTTTTTTATGATTTTATATATTTTAATATACTTTTAGCAGGGTAAGCCACCCATCATTTAATATACCATACCGATTAGTAGGTTGTGTTGGGTAGGATACAGTTTTGAATTAATTTGGCTAATTTCCCTTTGTGGACATTTTAAATGCTTAGTTGACAAGTTGAGAGCTAATGGAAAGAAGTATGAATCTCTTTTCCTTCGCCTAATATACATAATTATGTATAATATGTATATACAAAATTAAGTTATTGAATGAGTTAGGTATAAGTGAGGGAGTTGCATAATTAGCTACAATGTGTACTTGGTGAGCTGATGGTTTTAGTGTAAAGTAATTTGTTCATGTTCTAATCACAATCCATCAATATTTTGTCCTCACATCACGGTGCACTCCCCCCCTCTTTGTTTCCTTGACAATTTCACTTTAGTGTTGTAGTTATCATTGAAGTTACTGCTAAATATTTAGAATGGTTCAATATTTGATTTGACATTTTTTTATTTTATAACCATTGAATAAGATCTCCCATATCTGTACAGACCTTCGGGAAAAAAGGGGGTTGACGTTATGTAAAGCGAGTGAGGTCACTAATATTTTTGCTTTTGTTTTAATAAGGTATGTCAAGACACAGGTTTTATTTAAAAATAACATTTTAGTCGAACCTAACAATACAAATACTATGTTTGTCATGGTTAATTTCATATCCAAGCATCTAAATACGCGTAAAATGGTATTTATAGGTATTATGTTTTAAGCGGTCTTGATGTATACAAGTAAATAATCTAAATAACATGATATTTATTCAGATATGTTACTGTAGTTGTAATTGCAATCATGTCATTAATATTTTATATACTTAGATTATTTTATATTTTGTGAATGTGAGAACGTTGTAGGCCTAGTAGAGTGTAGATTTGTTGGCGGTTTTCTATTTTGTTAAGTACCTGGTAATTGTTGAAAGGCCTACACTGTCCTCCCATACCTATTATCACTGTTATTTAATAATATTGTAAAGCCAATTATTTTTAAAAGAGTAACTGTGGAGTTTCTTGCCGGCTCTTCTCCATAGGAAACGACTAACTCGAACCGTGCACCTAGCTTCTGACATTTCATAAGTGCCCATGTAGGTTTATGTGAAATAAGATATTTTGATTTTGATTTTTTGATTTTGGGTGGGTTGGTAGAAAACCTTGTTTCGGTAATTGTCACTCACTACTGTCGATTTAGTAAATACAGCAGAGCTATAAGGTACTGTTGAAGTATGAAAGTTCTATTAAGAACGTTATTAGAAAATATATGTATGATTAACCTTTTATTGGTTATCTCGTAATGGGAAAAATCTTGCAGGTAGCCCTAGGTTATAGGGGTACCGACCCATAGGATGAAATCATATACCTATCTATTTTTATAATGAACATTGAACAATAATTAAATACTGTACAAATTGTCAGTTTATAATGATTGGGGTTATTACTGAGGGCTGATTTTTCATTTATTGCCAATAGAGTATAGGTAGTAGAATTCTCACAGCCCTAGAAGGGATTAAGTAACTGTTTTAGGTTCAGAGTGAAACTGATTTCTTTTTTGTTTGGGTCTGAAATATATGTTTCTTTGTTAGTCTGTGATGCATTTTAGTTGATCTCAGTATTAACTGTTTATTGTTTATTGTTGTGCCTACAGTCAATGACAGGATCAGTGTAGCTGTTTTGTCAACATTTGGTTGGAACATTCCAGTACCTATCAGGCTTGTTGAATTGTTATTTTGGAGTGTAGATATAGGCCCAATTGTTATTGAGATCCACCACAGATATTCCTTTTTGTTTTCAATATTGATTGATTTCTGCTATTTACCCACTCTTGTAGGATATTTTTATTAGTTATTTATCATAACAGATCAACTCCTGTTGTGTTTGTTTTACATTTTTACGATAAGACGTAAGTTTTCTCTATTATCATGAGAATGAGTGTCTTGTGGTTTTAATATTATTTGTTATTGTTTGTATGTGTTTGCTAACTAAATAGTTTAATTAAAATTCATGTCAATTAGAGATATTACTTTTGAACATTGTCATTTTGTTGCATCGGCCAAGTTAGTCAAAAGTCTGTGTCTGTCTTATTTTATTCATTGGCCTAGGATCAGTTATTGTTTTCCCTATGATAGAGGTAACCAGTCCAGTTTGTTTCTGGAATATCTCAATTCCTTGATCCCTCAGTTTAGGAGGAATCTGGGAGCAAGACTTTCACCTCATGAATAAAAGGGGCACATAAATAATAGCACTTTGTATGTTTGGTCCATTTCAGTTATGTCTGAGATCAAGGATTGCCATACGTAGCTGAAGCATTTGTCGTCAGCCATTATATCACAGAATCATGTTAACAAAGTATCTTGTACTAGTATTTGAATGTATGAGTGCAAAATTTATGCAATTTTGCTTTATAATTTTAATTTACAAGATAGATATCATTGGCAGTATAATTAAACTACCTAATGCTTATACCTCATATAAGCACTGAGTATCTTGTACATAGTGATTTGTTTTAAGTACCTATGATATTGGTTTGTTGAGAATGGTAACTCAGCATCATATATCAGTAACAGGCATGGGTAACATTAGTTAAAGGTAATCTGTCAGGACAAGGTGTACTTTCATAATATCCTCTTTGATATGAAAGCTAGATCACAGTGTTGAGATAACACGCTATGACCATCTCGTGGTAGGCATGTGGACATTCACTGAAAGAAATGTTTGCATATCTGTAACAAACGTTTTGGTTACTGTTTACACAAAAATTGTGACTTGCGAACTAAATGTTATCTGTTACAAAACCCTGTTTTGCACACTACAAAATCTGTTTTGCACACTACTAAATCAGTTTTGTTAATTTAAGCAAATTTTATTTCCTTATAACTAAAGTTGAGTTATTTTTGAAGTAACAATTAATTCGGCTAATTATTTCTTTCAGTGTTATGGTAGTATGTATCAGCTAACAACATAAGAGTTAATGTTGTTAAGAGTATTTCATACTCACTGATAACAATCCGGGTAGCGACTTAGTATCCCGCACTCGCTAAGGGAGAAAAATATTGGACTCACCTGTCATGTCAAGTACATACCGGCTTTAGCTATATGTATAGAATTACATTGCTAAATGCATCTTGTGCATCTAGTACTTTCTCATCCAGTCAGTAACTTTACTGAAAGCACCTCATACTCAATGGAGAGGTAAGGTTGACATAATGTTGTTAAGAGTATTTTATACTCGATGATAACAATGTAGATAGCGATTTAGTATTTATTTAATTATTTATTTAAACTTCTCACACACAATAAGGTACAAAGGCGGACTTAATGCCATAGGCATTCTCTACCAGTCAACCGCACTCACTTAGGGAGTATAATGCTTTTGCAAGTTTATGACGCACAGACAATGTGCAGGGTTAAGTAAGGCCGTCTCGCGGCTTTCATGCTCTTAAGTTAAGGCATATTGAACCACCTTTTTACATTTTCTTAACCTATATCATAGAAATGGGACTCACCTGTCATATCGAGTACACTAGCGTTAGCTAAGTATGTAGAATTACGTCGCTAATGGCATCTCGTGCCGCACTAGTGTAGTTTCTCACCCAGTCAGTACATTTAAGTAACGTTACTGAGAGTATCTCGTACTCGCCAGGGAAGTTAGTATCATAATGTTGTCAAGGGCCACCAGGTATAGGTTTGTACATTAACATCGCTATGAGCGTCTCGCGCTCCTGGCAGCTTCTCATTCAGATAGTAGCGTGGAGATAACGTTACTAAAGACATCTCGTGTCACTGAAGAAAATGCTTTAACAAGATTGCAGTGCACATCCACCATAGTGCTTGATTTATAATACTCAGTATCGCGTACAAGGTGGTCAGTTAAAGCCAGGCATTCCCGCACATTAGGGTTGTGGGAGGCCTCAGGATCTAAGTACAACCAATATGGGTATGGACTAAGAGTCTGCTTCTGATCAGATATGATGTACCTATCTAACTTCTTTCCGTTGATATCCTTGATGAAATGTCGCGGCCCGCGGGCTCGCGGCCGTCTCCAGTTTCCGCTAACGGTGCACATAATACACTTTCTATCACTGAAAATAGTTAACCTTTTGTATTTTGTAACATTTTGTTTGTATAATATAAGTAAAGTGTACTTTAAACTTAATAAAAATGAATAATATGACGAGAAAGAAATTTTTCTTGCGATGTCTTGACGCGCGAAAAAGAAAAGTGACATGTCTGTGCTGTGTTACCAGCTGCGGAATGACAATATTTCCAAAAAAATATTTATTCTATTTCTAAAAAAAACGCGATGTTAATACGTGTGTATCAGAAATGCTACTCTGTTTAATTAATTATATTTCAGATCGCCGTGAAGTAAAATTAATAAAAACAATGACCCAAAAAAAAAACAATAATGACTCCATTTTTTAGTACGAAACTGGGATTCATCTTTAACTTTAAAGCGAAGGAACACGTGCATAATTTATTTTTAAATCATGTGCAGTATGTTTGCGGTGGGATTTCACCTGCAACGTTATAATGTATCTGCGTCCACCGCGCCGCAGCTCACCGCCATGCCGTGCTTTGAGATTGGTTTTCTCTTATAAGGCTTTTCTAGAATACGGGGATTACCTTTTATCTACCTTCCTTTATATTTACACTAGCATTTTATGCGAGACCTACATATTTTAGATAGAAGACAGCATTCCGCTCTCACCTGCTCAACTTGATCTACAACATGCGAGTAACGGGTTACCTACCAACGAATACCTACGAGCATAGAGCTACTTGTATTTGTTCCGAAATAAAAGCAACACAAAATATGTGAAACACTTACCTTATCATAGATATCGAATACAAAGCACTCTACTAACCCCATTTTACTTAACGGCGATCTGAAAATAAATAAATTAAACAGAGTAGTGTTTATACACACGTATTTTTTTAGAAATAGATAAAATAAATGTTTTAATATTATATTAGGGTATATAATTATTACCGTTGGTAGCACCGGAATGTCACTTTTCTTTTTGCGCGCGGCCATGACATCACAACAAAAAGTTCTCTCTCTCTCTCTTCAGCAAATTCAATAATTTGCACATTTCCATAATCCAGTTAAATAAAAACCCCTTATTAAGTAAATTTTGATTCCTTGCTCTTCCAAACAAAAAACATTTTTAACTTTGGTGTACCCAAACATGACCCTGTTGCTAATGTCAAACTCAATAGGATTCTGGCAGAGGATTAGCACGATTGGCTGACGATATTTACAGATGCTTCTAAGTTGTCCGATAATGGCAACTTCGACGCCTATTAAGTGTCCTTTTTTATTTCTTTGTATTTTTTTTTTGTTTTCGTTTTTATATATTTAGTTTGTTAGTCTTTTAATTCAGTATCTAGTGTAAGTAGTTAGTTGCGACACATCTTGTATATTCTGTAAATAAAATACAAGTTGAATAAAGGCTTGCCCATGGCAATGTCGGATCAGCTGTGTGGATCCCAAAATACAAAATTATTCAAAATTTTCGTAGTCCTGCTTTTGGCACTATTTACACAGGGGAAGCAATAGCTCTTTTGGAAGCAGTCTCTTACATTGAATCACATGGACTCACCAAAAGCCTTATTCTCTGAGCTGTCTACAGGATTTCATAAAATCGCCTTTTCGCTCTCGTCATAATGTTCCCCTTATCCTAAAGATAAAACAACTCCTGTATAGATGCCACTGCTTAGGCAAGATTGCACTGGCTTGGATCCCCAGCCACTCTGGAATTGTTGATAATGGAAATGTAGATTCAATTGCCAAGCTGGCTACTCGGAATAGGATCGAATCTCATCCGTTGTTATCCCCGAGATCTGCACTGTCTTGTTAAACCCGAGATGACGAAGAATTGGAATGATCATTGGCAAAAAACTCGAACACTGAAGGGAATATTTTATGGCTCTAACCAACCATTCATCCCATCTAAATGTTGGTTCAGCAAACTAAAATATTCCAGGAAAATAGCCACCTGTGTCATAATTACACTCCGACTTGAGTTCGTTTGCACACCGGTTTTTTTGGCCAAAATACGCGTGAGGGACTCTCCTTTGTGTGAATGCGGTCTGGATGAGGGTACTCTGGAACAATTGTTTTTTCCTGTCCTCGTTTAACCAGTCCTCTTGACGACATAGTCCCGTCTGATGTTCCTCGTCCAGTTAATATTCCTTTCCAATTAACTTTAGCCAACCCCATACCCCTGCAATTAAAATCCTTTATAAATTCATTAACATTAATAAAATCCAGATTTAGTTGATATTTCTATTTATTTATTAAATACCTACTGAATGTTCTAACATTTATTTTGTTACGTTTTACATGTATTAATACATGTTTTGTCCTTTTTATGGTTCCGTACCTCAAAAGGAAAAACGGAACCCTTATAGGATCACTCGTGTGTCTGTTTGTCTATCTGTCCGTCTGTCACAGCCAATTTGCTCCGAATGTAATGGACCGATTAAGTTGAAATTTAGTATACATATCAATTTCAGTGACCCAAATACGAACTTGAACCGTAAATAAAGGAATTTAGAATATTGGGGTCAGTTTTGGGGGGCAAATAAGAAAAAAAAATGCAAGCTGTACCGTGTGACATATCAAATGAAAGGACTTACTGTGTGGGTCTCAATTTTTTTTTAAATAATTTTAACCGATAGGTTCAAAATCCCTAATATAACAACTCCGATTTATCATTCATCCTATTTTTATAATTCCAAAATTTCAATATTCCTAACGTTTATAATTACTATTTTCAAAATACCGAGTTTCAATAGATCGAATAACAATAAGTCCGACTTAATGATACCTAATTCGAAACATCAAAAATACCAATTCCGATTATTAAAGTACCGATTAATTAGAATTCCGAAATAAAAACGCCTTGCAAAACCTTGTGTTTCACCAATAATAGAGGGGAAATGGCGCTCGGCGGTCGCCCGCCTTCGCGCTTTAATGTTCACAGTTCTAACCTAACCTAACCTAAATGATTCACTAACAATAGAGGGCAGCATTTAGCTTTTTTTTTTGTGAGCATTTTAGCAGTTTATTTGGAGTATTGAAAATCGGAATGGTGTTTTTCGAACCGCGAACCCATCGATCATTTGATTCTTCGAACGCAATGATCTTCTATAGGACTAGATCAGCAATGTGCGGCACCAACGCATTACTACGTCGTATATGTCCACAGGCATATCTGACTTCAGTTGTCAACTTAACGTCAAGTGAACGATAGCTTAAGGATAAAAAATATCAAAATGGTGAAATGTGCGGTTAAAATTTGCATGTCACGGTCTGAAAAGATTAATAAAGCAAGTGGTGTTACATTTCACAAGAAAGTTTGCTAAATTTTCTTCAGATTATCCAAAAAAAACATTAAAAGACGAATTACATTTATCAAACATTTTATTGCCATCTGGGTTACCAGTAAAAACGATTTTGATTTTGCCAGACTGTTGGGAGTTTAGTGAATGACGAATGTATGTTCCTGTAAGCCTAAATTATTATTATAGTCTGTTTGGTTTAAACATACTGGGGTTTATTCATAAACGTTGCTTATAGTTAAGTGCCTTTCAAACGTCAAAAATGTATGGCTAAACAGTCGCTAATCATTACTTTAAGCAGCGTTTATGAATAAACCCCACTGTGCAGTACCCAAACATTTACTAAATAGAAAAGTAACACATTCACGTGCATTTCGAAGGTTTTAACTTAATGAATCACCACTTTTTACAAAGAATAATAATTTTATTAGCAATGAATGATCTTAGACGTAAAGTGAGGTTATATTTTTAAACGAAAAATTCTAGAATTTTTATGATAACATTGTGTTAAACAGGACACTGACACTGACTGCACACTGATAGGTCCACTCAATCTGTGAGGTTCTTTCATCAAAAGCCCACTTCAGACACCAATCTACATGGTCTTCGCATGATCTGACCAAGATTATGTCTGGACTTTGAAAGAGACTGTGACCGCTGAATTTGTTTCGGCCTTTCTTCTCAGAGTAGTCAGTCAGGAAACGCTGACCTCATCTAGTTTTAAAAATATGATTGACGTGTAAAAGTGTTTGTATAAACTTATTACAAACTACTACTTACAGAAATAAAATCATTTATCATTTGCGGCTCCGCCCACGTGGATGTCGGTTATCGCGTAAAAGGTAACCTACATATGTCGTTCTCCATCCCAGGCTATATCTCTGCCAAATTTCAATTTCATGACGATCGGTTCAGCGTTACTTTCACATTTATAATATTAGTATGGATAAATTATTGTCATAAACATTGAAATAATATCATTCCATTTTAAACAATAGTTATTGTTGACACAATCTTAATAGTTTTGAAATATAATCACGTGTTTACGCACATTTTTTTTTTCTTCCATGTATCAAATTCTTCAATTTCTTTCAATATTTAATCTATTGAAAGTTCCATAATACAATCTTTCATAGTAGGTAATTGATTCAATAAAAAATATCTTTATTCATTCTGGGGTAATGACGTTGATCGTTGGCAACTCTGGCTGTTTTTCCGATGACAATGTCTTGTCTCGTTCCAACGTAATTAGTTTGACGGAAGAAGAAATGAGACAAACAGATTATTTTGACATTTTGACATAATTTATGTATCCGTTTCAAAGCTACGTCTTTAACTCGTAAGTGGTTACGTTTTTCGGAATATTTTTGTAGGACGTTGCGCCTCTAGTATAATATAACCTCATTGTTCGAACGTATCAAAATCGGAAAACAAACAAATCGCATTTACGACGTTCGGTAAAATAAATTTCGTGATTTTTAATAATAGACATTATAATTCTTAGGTATTATGAAAATCGTACTCAATATTTAGTAAGCAAACAGATACAAACTTGAGTATACAATCTTATAGATATGTCGGAGACGAGTTGTATCGGGTACGCCAGCGCCATCTGTTGGCGTTCGATGGAGTTGGTGTATTCGCGCCATCGGTTCTTGAGTAATCGCGACGCCTAGCGGCGCATGACAGAATCTACGACATAACGTTCGACCGGCTATATGTGTCCGCCGCACAGTCGACAAGTGGAGTTCATCGGTGGTGGTCAAGCAGTGAAGACGTCTAGAAACTGTTGCGCGTCCGGTATAGTTGTGTCGTGTTCCTACATTAATTACTTTGCATACCCATTACTGTATAGAATCAAGTTCTTCTAATTGAACAGATACATGTGCTGCTGGGGAGTTTGTTCCGCTACTTCTTCTTCCCAGCTAAAGAAACTGGAAGTGGTGAAGGGCCGGCCGTTTTGGGGACTGTCTTATGTAATCTTTAAAGTTCTATATTAGGTTGAGTAAATGACTTTTGAGTTTAAATCGGTTTTTCTATTGCGCAATAACCAACACTACTCACAGTACGCCCACAGTAGTTAAAATATGGCTGATGTTAACGAGAGAAACCTTCCGTTCTCCGACAGATACAAACACTCAAAAGACACTCATTCTCATGATAATAGAGAAAACTTACCAGTCTTATTGAGAAAACGTAAAACAAACACAACAGGAGTTGATCTGTTATGGTAAATAACAAATAAAAATATCCTACAAGTGGGTGAATAACAGAAATCAATCAATATTTGAAAACAAAAAGGAATATCTGTGGTGGATCTTAATAACAATCCGGCCTATATCTACACTCCAAAATAACAATTCAACAAGACTGATACTGGAATGTACCAGCCAAATGCTGACAAAAACAGCTACACTGATCCTGTCATTGACTGTGGGTACAACAATACAATAAACTATTTGATTCCTATCAAATTCAATATATCTTGACTTCTCGATCAGAATCAGATCACCGTTCATAAAATTAGAATCAAGACTTCGCTTAACCTCGTTTGATTCCCAATTACCGGAGTCAACATTTAATTGATTACAATCATATAATAAAGAATCTCTAATATTGGCATCAATATTTAATAACAAACTGTAGATCTGACAAACGGTAGAATGTTACCATCGCAGCAGATGACCAACTCACCTGCTGTGTGTCATAAGTAGCAACGTAGGTTCTCATGGTCACTGCAGCTGTCTAAAGCGAAGTAAGTCGATGAATGATCAATTCGGGAAAATTACACTCGGATACTGTATGTATGATCCAATAGTAAGAGCTGACCGATAGAAAGGGTAGAGGCGTACATAATGTATGTAACGAGCCTCAGCGGTCCGAGGGTGAAGATGGTCCGCCTGGGACCCAGCTATTTCCAAATGCATAGAATATCCGTTGGTACCTCCGTGCGGTCGCCGGCTTACCGCCCGATAGTGCTGAGACCCGGCCCGGCCTGGCTCCCGGTAGTAACACAACTAACATATCATTTTATTGATGGGATACGCTCGATACGCTCCCAGATCACTACCAGTAAGGTATGCCTTAATCTTATAAGTATTTTACTTGTGAGGGATATGTACTTGGCATTTTATGTGCGGTGCAACAAGGTGTAGCGGCGGCAGCGCAGCGCCGGGTAGACGAGGTATCAGGATATCCGCATATATCCGCGTGATCAGCGCCGCTCGCTGCGATATTGAGGAATAATAGCGCACGCGTGATTTACATTTACTACAACAATACGTGCTGAGTATATACATGACATACTCAGCAATTTCAATTGCAGAATCAGTTAAACACTGTTATTTACTGTGAGAGTAATTATTGTAAGGTATTAAAGCAACTTCAGAACAAACAGGCGTCCATCTTAAGCTAAAGAAAGTGAGAGAATACTTTACTCGTAGAACTTCGTAGCAAGCGTAGCGTTAGTGCTACGCCGTAGGATCAAGCCACAATGATTCGTTTTTATTTGTGTTTAACTTCATATATCAAGCCTTCGTTGTCAAGAGACCGTGTTCTCTTATTATTCATACACATTCGATACATCGGTACGTTTAAAAGCATTATAAAATATATCCACCACAGCAGCAATAATATTGTGTACTTTAACATTTTGTAGCGGTATACCAAAATATCTGACTCTGTCCATATTCAAAGTAAGAGTTTATTCCGTACATTTATAATGAAAGCTGCAAGCTGCTTGTTGATGGTAACTGTCGCCGGAAGCGACGCAACAGCTCAACCACGCCGGATGTGAGGCTGCCTGCCAGGAGCTCTGTATTGAGATTAAGTAATTTGCTATAGACGGATGCGTGATGGATCATCTGTGCAAGGCTCGATTATGGAAAGGGCATAAGTAAGGACGAGCATGTGCTGGAGAAAATCATGAACGGTGATACGAGATGCTTTTATTAGAACCGTCCTGCGTACTAACCTTTCTTATATCTATGGTACAAATTAATTGGTTTCTAAAGTACCCAGTAAATAAAAAAAACAGTCAAGTGCATGTCGGACCACACACAGTGTAGGTTTCCGTAGTTGGGATGAACTAATCCCAAGAACAAAAAAACATGTTCTCCCATACATTCCAACTGCAAATGTAAGGTAGTCGACCACCTTACATTTGCAGTTGGAATGTATATTTCTCGGTAACTTGTAAAGCCTACTTAGCTGTGATAGTTTTCCTCTTAACTTCGTTACATATACTACAGCTGTGAATTTTCTCATATTTCCAAAAATTAATTTAGCTGACAAGGGGGGGGGGTTGGCAAAAAAAGCACTTTAAAGCTTAATATTAGGTATGCAAACGGTTTCCTGAATCGAAAAACGGTTTTCACAGACCCGCAATATTTTTGAACAGCCCATCCAACAATATGCTACAACATGTAATAGAGGATAAAAAAAATATATAATCCTCATTTTACGTGTAGGAATCTTGCAAAAAAAAAAAAAAAATTAGGTACCTCCCGTACCTAATTTTTTTTTTTTTTTCAAGATTTTATTCAACCACTTTGTCCGCGTGATTAATATGTGTACCCATGCCATGTTACAGCTTTCTAGTACAAGAGTCTCTGAGCTAAGTCGTGGATAGACAGATAGACGGACATGGTGAAACTGTAAGGGTTCCTTGTTGACTACGGAACTCAAACAAAAATTTTTTCAGCCATCAATATCAAAATATTTTATTTCACATAACCCTACATGGGCACTTATGAAACGTCAGAAGCTAGGTGCGCGTTCCAATTAGTCGTTTCCTATGGAGAAGAGCCGGCAAGAAACTCCACGGTTACTCTTTCATCACAATACTAGACGTAGTTTGACTGTCTCTTTGGCCTAGCGCTTGCGACCACGCAAGCGCTACTGCTGAGCATGAGGAATTTCTCAGTAGCAGCCCGGAGTTGGATTTGTGCCCGTTGATGGCAATAGGCTCGCCCCCTATTACATGGGACTTAAACATAACTGGGAAATGTGGGTGAACCACAGGTACACCTCTGCCTTACCTTCGAGGAATACAAGCCTGTTGTTATGTTAGATGTAGTTTGAATAATAAGTACATATTTGGACATTTTAGGTGTTTGTAAGAAACAAAACTTAGATTACCTGAAAATGTTCTCATTCACAAGGATTATTGCTGAAGTGGTGCAACACAGAGTCACACAGACACACACACGTTACAGAGACACAAACACAACTACTTATAGTAAACAAACGAATGGCACTAACACTGAGCATATAACCTGAGAGGAACGAGGAACACGGAGGATTCCCCGAATGTGCCACCATTGCTAGGGGTCAGGAGGGGGTGCGCAGAGGGACTCAGGGGCCCAAGTACACAGGTACACACGTTAGTAATGGGGTTATTTAAACCAAACTGTATGGAATAGTCACCCACGCAGAGCTGAGCACTTTTGTTTTTTTTTTTTATAGAATAGAATAGAATAGAATACTCTTTATTATGTACACCATAAAAATTACAGATATAAATGTAGAACTGTTACATAGGGTGTCATAATGGGCGGTCTTATCGCTAAAAGCGATCTTTTACAGACAACCTTTGGATGGATCAAAAAGTAGAAGGAGAGACAATACTGCAGGTATTTAGTGGTGTACCACTTACATATATACAATAAATACATATACACAAAGCATATAGATACTTATACACACACACAATAATAAACATGATACAAGAGCAAGGAACTTTAAGTAATGATGATGTTTAAGGAGAGAGGAAGTGATTTTTAACCAAAATTTTAAAAGTGGACAAAGATTGAGCACGCCGTATCGAGACGGGCAAGGCATTCCATAACCGTACTGCTTGAACTGTAAAAGACTTGTCATAAAAACTAGTGGAATGCATTGGCATCTCTAGTCTCAAGCTTTCCAATGACCTCAGATATCTATTATGTGTGTCATGAAGGAACTTGAAACGTTCTTTAAGATAAGAGGGGGTTTTAGGATTGAATAGAATACTGTAGAGCTGAAATAAGATATGAGAAATCCGGCGAAGACGTATGGGAAGCCACTTGGGAAATTATCATATAACTTCTCCCGCTGTGGGCAGAGCGGGAGGGCGTGTCACACTTTTACTGACTAAAAGCCACCCGTGCTCCTTCAGTTGCCTGTGTGCCAGGGCCGCGGTTTCCCTTTCGGACAAACCCGCAACTCTGGCAGGCACCGGTCCTGGCGGACCCCGTCAGTGCGTGCTGACATCTCTTTGAGGCGCGCGTGGAACACAACGCGCCGTCGACCCAGGCCTGGTCCTTATTGGACGGCGAGCTGCCCATAGCTCGCCATCCGCAAGCCCGCGCCTACGGTGGCCGGGAATCGGCGGGAATCGCCGGGAACCGCCGCCCAGGGCGTCTACTGCGGCGACTAGAGGCGTGAGGGCGCACAGACTGCCGCTCCCTCACGCGTTCCGCCTCCTCCTTCGCGAGCATTACTGCTTCGCAGAAGGAGGTGACTGCCTCCCATGCACTATCGCTCAAGACCATGGCCTGGACCAAGGCCGGACGCGAAAGATCGCCGCCGCCGATCGCTTCCATGAGGACACGGCAGTGCTCTGCCCAAGCCGTTCAGACCTCCACCGTATGCTCCACCGTGTCCTCCGGGCGATCCACACAGTTGTAACACCCGGGCGTTTCCTCCCGCCTTATCCTGAATAGGAACCTCCCGAAACACCCGTGTCCGGTGAGGACCTATGTCAGGCGGAAAGTGAGGACGCCGTGGCGCCTCTCTAGCCACTTCTCAAAGAGGGGACTTATCGCCACAATTGTGGCGTGCCCAGAGCGGAGCCCTAAGCTGATAACGTCACAAAACTCATAGATGCTTCGATTTCCATGCGATGCTTGACCATTTTGTATTTTGTTTTACGTCTTTGTTATCTGGTACTTGTTGACAGGCCTGCACTGACCTCTTATACCTGGAACACAGTTCCAAACACAAGCTTTTGCCCGCGGCTTCGCCCGCGTGGATGTCGGTTATCGCATAAAAAAGTACCTTATGTCCTTCTCCATATCCCAGGCTATATGTATTTATTTATTTATTTAATACTTTAGCACAAACAAAAATGTACAGAGGCGAAATTAATGCCATAGGCATTTTCTGCCAGTCAACCTTTGGGTGGAGCAGAGACAAACAGTGGTAGGTGCAATTATGAAAATTGGAGGAATAATTGTATACAGATATACCTATACCTTAACTATAAATAAGATATATATACCTAATTATATATAAATATAAGAACAAATAAATACATATAAATACACGAATATACTAAAACGAATTAAACAAACAATGGGATAACATTTCCGTTGTTATGATACTGCCAGCTTCTTACGAATGTGCTCGCGAACTTTAACCGTAAAGGATAATCGGTTGGTTACCATCCTGATTTCCTGGGGGAGCGCATTCCACAGAGAGATAGATTGAATGAAGAAAGAAGAGTGAATGAAGTCCGTGCGGTGAGTAGGACATTGAAGAAGACGATTGTGTGATGAACGTAGGTTTCTATTGTGGTTGGCGCAAATGTACTGAAAGTGGGGAGCTAGATAACTAGGGGAAGGGAGAGTCAAGAAATGAAAACTAACTGGTCAGCGCCCTTTGCTCTCTACGCTGGCGTATGGCTATATCTCAAATTTCTAACTTAATATTAATTTTAAAGTGATTCACTATGAGAATAGAAACCGAAACAAATGACAATGATTTAATATAATAAAAGTCCTTATGTTCTGAACGTCTGATGGGTCTTTACAAATAAAATAATTTAAATACGAAATTTCACTCAAATTCTTAAAACAATCTACAATTGTACCAAATTACAACACAAAATAAAAATTCGACACTAATATTAATTTTAAAATAATTTACGTAAGTACCAACAGTGTGAAAACAAAACGAATTAACCTCCGAAATGTCGCATGATACACCGTTTGTACTGAGAAAACGCTCTAAATGTCAAATGAACACTATTGGTGCATAACTTTTCTCAGACGGACTTTCGCGGACTTTCACGGCCGTTTGCGCCGTGAGTGTAGAGCCGGCGTAATGAACATCATTGGTGCATATCTTTTCTCAGGGTCACATTCGCAATTGGACGATATATTTGACATTTATTTTGCACTTGCAACACGATCTGGCTGTAGAATTCGATTAATCTACTAATACTTGACCGATATTAATACATTTTAGCGGGAACGCCACTAAACAAACGAAAAAAAAAATACGTCTGTGGTCGTGTGGCGGTGTGCCGCGATGCATATTGTAAACATTCATCAAGGTTATACGTGCGTAAAGTAATGGATTCAATGAGAAAACGGTTTAATCATAGAAGAATCTTATACAGAATTACTGAGAAATAAGTGTAGATTTCGTATTGAGTGTTAGTTTATCGAAAAGTGATAAATATGTCAGTGAAAAAGTAACGAAAGTTTTGGAATGCACAAATTTTGATCATAAGGCTGCCGTGTTTAGTAATGTTTATAAGATAAATGTTCTCGTATACTGTTTGAAATACACATAAGTAGCTAGCTTATTTATCTACGAACATAATTTGGCTGTAGCTACTGATATTATAGCGTATTGTTATCGTAATCGTATTTCCAAGAGTAAAATTCGGCAAACAAATACCTACAAAAAGACAATAAAATGGATATAGTATGTTATCCTTAAGAGATAGACCTATACCATCGCGGACTTTTTTGAAGACCTTTATAAGATACACAATTCCACCATACATTATTTTGTTATATCTCAAAGGGTTTAGACAGCGTTTTCGTTGAAAGCTCCCAGACAGCTTATTTTTTTCCGACACCTCCAACAAATATCTTTAATTTATACAAAAATGTATACAAAAACTTAACAAATTATATACTTAAACCTTCAAGCTATCCATTAGTGAAAACAGCATGAGAATCGGTGCAGTAGTTTTTGAGTTTATCGCGAACAGACAAACAGACGCGGCGGAGGACTTTGTTTTATAATATGTAGTGATTCTCATCTATACTTAGACATACACTAGCTGCTGCCTGCGCAGGAGCCCGCTTTGCTTTAAAAAAACCGACTTTCCAAAAAAACACTTTATTTGCGGAAGTCGGTGAGTTTGGATCTGTATTTAATGTTTTTGGCACCGACTTCCGAAATTAAAGTAAATTTTCACTATTTAGTGTTATCTTTGGAAGTCGTTTTTTTTTTTCGCTTTTTAGGGTCTGTTTATAATTTATCTAAGTTATAATAGCCTAATGTCAACTTATTATTATTAACATAAACGGGATATTTACCATGTTTATTAATTATTCTGAGTTCCCGATATTTCGGCGCGGTTGCAAGCACCATGATCACGGATAAACTGAAGTCACTGCGGGTGGGTGTTTATGAGCAGACAAAACGGTCTACCCTCTTTCTTGTTCGTTTTTTGCACTCAGTACCGCTACCACTATCACTCGCAACTCGATTCTGTTCCCGACACACGAAACTCACTGTGTCCGCTCGCGAACTTTTTTCGGCACTTCTTCGGTTTTTACACAGCTGAACCACTGGATTCCAGGCTCTCGACAGTTGAAACCCATCATCCCGGTTGAAGTTCCTATATTTGGTAATCTCAATAGCTTCTCTAACCAGTCTAGGAATATAGTGGCGTTCTGTCGAGATGACCTGAGGGTTATATAACTCAATCCAGTGGTTCGATCCTGATTCTAAAAGATGTTGAGCTATGGCCGGAACAGCGCCGAAATATCGGGAACTCAGAACAATTTATAAACATGGTAAATATCCCGTTTATGTTAATAATAATATTAGTGACCATGACAGTTTAAAAACTAATGTCAACTTGCTCATCGCCTTTTACAAAATATTGCTTTTCCCGATGCAGGGACGTAAATTTTTCGAGGTGTTCTTCTGGTATTTCACCATCAACTCCATTTCTTAATCTCCCCAAATCTAGCGGGGCTTAACACCCCCCCCCCCTAAATATTTTTAACTTGTATTTGAATGCATTGGTCGAGGGACTCAGCAGTGCGCATGTGGGTTGTTTTGGTGACGGGGTGTGTTTTTAACGACATCAGCTATGCGGATGACATGGTGCTGTTGGCTCCCTCGGTCAGTGCACTCAGAAAACTTGTCAAAATCTGTGAGAACTATGCTGCCAGCCATGGATTGCTATTTATTGTGAGGAAGTCCGAACTCGTGATTTTTAAGACTGTCGGCAGGATGTCCAGTAAATGTGCACCAATAAAAGTTAACGATGTCCCTATTCGTCGGGTAAATCAGTTTAAATACTTAGGAAATTTGATTGCTTACGACCTTAAAGATGATGCTGATGTCGAACGCATGGCAATGCGGTACGGGCGAATATGTTGGCCCGTAGGTTCGCTCGATGTACAGAAGCGGTCAAATACACACTATTTCTGTGCTCGAGCGAAAATGGAGAAATTTTCTCTCTATGGATCAGCTGTACCAAAAGTGCCGTCGGTGGGCTGCGCGTCCAATATAATAATGCCTTCAGGGCGCTGATGCGGTTGCCGCGTTACCGCAGTGCGTCGGAGATGTTCCCAAAAGCCCGAGTCGACAACTTCTCAACTATCGTACAGAAGAAAAGTACGTCTCTGCTCGCCAGATGGCGTTGTAGGGGATCCCTACACTGAATGATATGATAACGGGGTGATTCTATTGGGATGATGAAATAAAACCGACCACCGTGAATGTTCGCTAAACACTGATTTATTGAAACATATTATTTGCAATAATTTATAAATGCTGTGTGTGCAGAATGCACGGCGCGTGAGTCGCTAGAGTAATGTACGGTTCTGTACATCCTGCCCGCCCAAACGGGACAACTAAAATGATTGATAGATAGACAGAAACAAATTGAAATTACAAACAAGTTGATATGAATAAATAATAAAATGATGATAGACTGATAGCTAATGATACAAATGCAATAAAACATTAATTTAAATGACTATTCTAAGATACACATACTCGTATCCTTAATCATCGCGGTCTTGTGTGTGCACTGAGCGCAGAAACATTGGCGAGGTAGTCCTATCTACACCACTAATCGTAAACACTTCACTACACTTTTGCACTGATTCCGCTAAACGTGATGCCACCGGCAATGTGTCTGCCAGCGCGACCGTCACTGGCCCCATCCAGACAGTCTCATGGCCCTGGGAGGCCGGCGACGCTGGTACTCTGCCCGAACTTCGATGTTTTCTGATGAGGTACACGACGACGCCACCCAATATGATAACCGAAGCTACACTGATGTACAACACAGTATAGTGATGAATGTCGTGAATGCTCAGATCTGTGGACGACTGTTCCTTAACCTCGTCAATCTGAGCCCTTAATTGATTCCAAATGTGATGATGATCTTCGGCCACGCTGAAGTTCTCTGGTGCAGACGTTTTCATGATTTTGTTTAGCACAGACACCTCTGGGACTTCAATGTGATGATGAATATTTACATGATTGATAAAATTATTATGAGCATAAATACTAAAGGTATCCGCTTCCAGTGTGCAACCTTGACTTAGGGTAATAATCGCGTTGCCGACAAGGTTAACCCTTGTGACTCCGTTGGCGCAAATTATGCGCACTTGGCATTCCGAACAACATGTATACAACCAGGTGTTCGGCCTGTGCAATTTGATCCATTGCTCTTCACATGACGATTTTACGGAGTGGCATAATTGTTTTTGATTGAAGATTTTGATTTCACAGATAGACTGCTTTATTTTGAGATCGTATGTTTAATGAGCATAACAAGATATCGTTGGGAACATGAGTACATGATTGTAGGTCTGCTTCTGATAGAAGAAATGCTGTATCCTTGCGTAGATTGTAAGCTATGAATGGTACCGATGAAATGCGATGATAATACTGTAGTCCTCTCTTTTGTGAAATAGATATGATTTGGTTTAACTCAAACAATCCGTTGTTTAGGAGTGGAACTTTGATTTCGATGATTAAGTAGTTTGAGAAAACTCTAGCTGACACTTTAAGTAATCGATACAAGTCCTTGATATTTTTCAAATCCACTGGTATCATAAGTTCACCATTCAGTTGGCTAGAGATGATGTTCAGCTGATACGATAACTGCTCCGGTGACAGCAAATGACTGTCAATGCGCCCGTGTGAAATATCTGTAACCGTTCCAATCATCGTTTGCTGAATCCAAAGAATATTTGATAGAATTATTGATGCTGCTAGAGATGATGATGTGACATAAAGGACATCTTCATTATCCAAACGTACTTTATTCACCTCAGTCGATATATTTTGAAGACGTTGCTTGATGAATGAAAATTGTTGATTCATGATGTTTTCATTACGACGTATGATATTAAATTCTGATTCTAAAATACTTGTCTGATTTTTTATAAGTTTTTGAAGATGTTCTTCGTTCTGACTAATCTGTTCGATGTCACTCTTGTATTTTTCGGCAAACCTCTCGTCCAGTACACCGAATAATGAATTAGCAATATAACCCAACCCGTTTATTAGGCCTCTTTTTAGCCTCTTCGGACTTTGATATTTAAGTAACATATCATAGTGTTCAATTTCACTAATCTCGTGCTCTAACTGAAGAATGATACTCTGATATTGTTTACTTGCATGGGTGTTGCATAATGACTTGATGTGGTTGACGTAGCCTTTGATATCGGATAAGCCTTTCCAGTAGGTCTTCATGTTGTAGTAGACAACTAAACGCCATTCATCCTTGATATACTGAAGATTGGATATTCTATCGAAGTAAATAGCTTGATTCTCTTCTAATGACGTCACATTATACGATTCATGATTAGGTATATTATGAGCTGAAGCAGGTGATAATAACATGAAAAATAGTAATAAGAAACTAGTGAATAGGCTCTTCAATGAAACGTTATTGCGAGGAAGTCGCTTTCTCTTGCTTCGCTCGTCTGAATTGTCTTGATTGATATTTTGACCCTGTGTTGTGTCCTTGTTTACTGGTAACAACACAAGTCTGGTTACAGGGCGTTGTATGATATTATTCTTAGTTTTTAAACTGACTACCCTTACATAGCCATCCTTTCCAGGATGAACTGCTTGAATTCGTCCTAACGCCCACTTGCCGGGTGGCAAGTTTTCGTCCTTGATAAGAACGACGTCATCTATCTCGAAGTTCCTACTTGGGGTACGCCATTTTGATCTAGCCTGCAGTTGCTGAAGATATTCGCTTGACCACCTTTTCCAAAGCTGTTTGTTCATTGATTGAATGAGTTGCCACCTTGTTGATTGATTCATGTGATCTGGATCCGTCGGTGGCCTAGATAGAAGTGAGCCACCGACCAAGAAGTGTCCTGGCGTAAGAACGTCGTCATCAGGACTCTCTGTCAACTGACAGAGAGGTCTTGAGTTGAGACATGCCTCGATTTGATGTAATAGCGTAGTAAACTCCTCGTAAGTGAGTTTTTGATCGCCGATGATACGCTTTAGATGATATTTCAGGCTTTTAACCGCAGTTTCCCAAAGACCGCCTGCACTTGGCCACGCAGGAGCGTTGAAGTGCCATCTTATAATCATTTCATTGATGTTATCGAAGAAATCAGTGTTGAGAGTGGCTATGATGTCTTGGTACTCCTTCTTAATGATACGATTGGCGCCTACGAAATTCGTGCCATTGTCACTGTATACGTGACTTGGCGTTCCCCGTCGGGCCGAAAACCTACGAAAGGCTGCTAAAAATGCTGGAGTACTGAGATCAGAAACTAGTTCCAGATGAACAGCTTTGGTAGACAAACAAACAAATACTGCAATATACCCCTTGACTGTTTTGATTTCACGTCCCTTATTGGCCTTCAACTCGACGTGTCCGGTAAAATCGACACCGATGTGAGAGAAAGGTCGTAACGGGGTGACTCGTGGCTGTGGAAGATCGGCAATGATTTGTTGATATTGTGTTTGACTGAAGCGCTGACACTTAACGCATGATCTCAACTTCCTCTTGACAGTACGGATTCCACTGATTATCCAATATCTCTCTCTGATGTATGAAAGTGTCAGTCGCGTGCCTCCATGTAATGTGGTAATGTGAGCCTGATCAATGATTAAATCGGTGAGACGACTATTACTTGATAATATGATAGGGTGCTTTGACGAGTCGCTGATGCATGCGTTTTTATTTCGTCCACCCACTCTAAGGGCAACACGCTCATCTATGAAAGAATTAAGACATGATATTTTGCTTCTAGGATGCACGTACCCCTTTTGATTTATAGATAAAATATCTTCATGAAATTGGTGTGATTGAAAATCTTTGATAATGATATTCAATGCATTTTCCATCTCTGATGACGTCAATACATCCGTTCTTGATGTGTGTTTGCCTTGTGATAGCGTAATGAAACGCGATATCCAAGCGACTATTTTTACAATGCGAGTTAACGAACTGTAATTCTGTAATAACTCGTGTATAAATGAAATATGATTTTGATATAAGGCCGCGTTTACACTAAAATTCTTGGTCTCCAAATCTGGTGATTGATATGAGGTGATAGGGTGGGTACTGTGTTTGAAATTGGTTATCCATTTCGGACCCTGCCACCACAACGGATGGCTTGATAACTTCCGTGACGTCAGACCCCGAGTAGCACAGTCTGCAGCATTCTCTTCTGAACTCACATGATGCCAACATGATGATGGAATGATACTAATGATTTTGATAATTCTGTTAGCTACAAACTGCTTCCACTTCTTCACATCGCCTTTGATCCATCCTAAAACTATCATGGAGTCTGTCCAGGCATAAATCTCCACATTCTGATTTGATAAGGATTCCATGACCTTCTTGATAAGTTGAGATAGCAGTAATGCACCACATAACTCTAGTCGTGGCAATGATACCTTTTTTGCCAAAGGTGCTAACTTTGTTTTTGCTACAGCGATCGTTGATGTGTACTCGCCTTTATTGTCCTTAGCTACTATATACACAACACATGCGTAAGCTTTGTCGGAAGCGTCACAAAATCTATGAATTTGATATGATTGATTTGTGTCACCGAGATAACGTGGTATGATGAATTAATCTATGATGTTGAAATCATTCTTAAGTTGAATCCAATCATCTTGAACCGATTGTGAAACTTCTTCGTCCCACGATAAATTTGATGATCATGCATTTGAAAAAGCAGTTTTGCTCTGATTGATAATGGTGACAGCCAGCCTAAGGGGTCAAATAGCTTTGAAATTTCCGAAAGCAGCTGTCTCTTTGTGACGCGTTTATTATGATGCTGTAATTAATTTTGAAAGCTAAAGCTATCCGTTGATGGGTTCCATCTCAACCTAAGTGTTTTCAAGAAAAACACTTGAAGTCTAATGGGTTATTAAGTTGGTCAGGTGATAGATCTAACAGTAGGTCCGGTACGTTACTGGACCATTTCCGAAGGTTCATACCAGCACCCTTTAGCGTCTCAATGAGCTGATGCTGAAGCTCCCTGGCTTGATGAAAGGTATTTGCCCCACTAAACAAATCGTCCATATAGAAGATTGATTTAATGCTGACGCAGCTAGTGGATACTTGTCGGCGTCGTCTATAGCCAGCTGTTTAAGCGTTCTCATAGCTATGTATGGAGCGGCCTTAGTACCGTACGTCACGGTAGTAAGATGATATTCATTGAGTACCTCCTGAGATGATTCTCGCCAAATGATTGATTGAAGATGACGATCTGATTGTCTGATAAAGATTTGCCGAAACATTTTCTCAATGTCCGCCGTGATAACATAATTATAGGTTCTCCAGTTTAATATGAGTGTCATGAGGTCCTTTTGAAGGTTCGGTCCGCAGCACATGAGATCATTTAGGCTTTTGCCTGATGTAGATTTCGCCGACGCATTGAAAACGACTCTAAGTTTTGTTGTTGTTGAATCTAATTTCATTACGCCATGATGTGGTAAGTAGAAGGCACGTTTTGATTCGTCGACATTATTGGCAATACACATGTGACCCAGTTCTTGATATTCAGACATAAATGATTTATAATTTTCTGAAAATGATTCGTTATTGCACATTTTTCTTTCCAACTGTTTGAATTGTGCAATAGCCTTTAATTTAGATGATCCAAGCTGATTTTCATATTCGAGTTTCATGGGTATGCCAACCTCATATCTACCAGTGTCCAAACGACGAGTAGCTTGCTGATAAAATTCTTCACAATACTGCTCTTCACTGGTAAGAGATGATGACGATGATGTTTCAACGTCCTCTATCTCCCAATATTTTGATAGATCTGATAAGTCATTGGTTACGACATGACAATTAAATGTGCGAACGTTGCCAGACAGGATCCATCCGAGTGCCGTCTGTTGCGCAATCGGAGCCTGCGCTGGTCCTTTGATGAGACCGTCCATGATGATTTGTGAATAGATACTCACATCCAAGAGAATATCAATTGGTTTCGAGACGTTGTATTCTGTATCTGCTAATTGACGATGCTGGATATGAGACCATGATTGTTTTTTGAATGGTATACCAGGCAAGCAGTTAGCGACCTTTGACAGAACCAATGCTTCTGTAGTAAAATGATAATCACCGTAGATAGATTGACAGTCGATCGCAACCCGTCCTTTGCTTTGTCTAGCACCGGCACCTATTCCTGATACTGATGCGTTATATCTTCGCCGCTGCAACCCTAACCGCTGTACAGCGTTTTCCGATATTAATGATATTTGTGATCCCTGATCTAGAAGAGCCCTAAGGGTCACGTAGCTGCCATCAGAACACCTGACGTTGATTGGTAGCGTGGTCAACAATAACTCTTCGTCATCCCCTGCAACATGATTTACATTAGGTTGCTTGTTTGATGATTTTGATGACGAAGCGGACATTGCAGATGATGATGATGAAGTTGCTTGAGAAGCTGATTTTGATGATGGGACACACGCTTCATGGAGTATTGTATGATGATCACCTTGACAGTTTTTGCAACGTTTTGCTGAACTACGTTGACTTCCATCGTGACTGAATAGGCTATTTCGACAAATATTTGAGTTCATCACCGTCTTCAATTGCACGTCCGGTGTCATATTAATGAATTTTTTGCACGAAAATAAATTGCGAGCATGATTTGAATTGCATACAGCGCATTTCGAAGTTTGAGTGATGATGGCTTGATAATTTTTATTGATGTAACCTTTATAATTGTTTTGCTTATTAAAGTTTGATTGATTTAGGTTCCGCTTGCTTGATGGCGAGGGTTCCTTACCGTTTTTATGAATAGGCTCAAGAGCAGTAAACTTACTCTCGTGGAATGCCATTAACTCGTCCAACCTTGGTAAATCACGAGGTGTCATACGTGCTACCTTGTAGTCAGTATATGTTTCTGGGTCCAGTTTTTTGCACAATAAATGAGCTAACAAAGGATCCCACGTATTCGTATCAACGCCGAGATTGTGAATCGCGTGAATACATTCAGTTGAGGTATCATACAACCTTTTGATTTCAAATGATGATTGCTTCTGAAGGTTGGGTTGATTGAGGAACATTTCGATTTGATTCGTGAAAAGAACTTGAGAATTGTTGTACCGATGTAATAAGATCTCCCACGCAGTATTATTATGAGTTATTGTTATGAATTGTCTCCGTGAACAAGTCATAAAAGGTTGGCCACTGTGTGTAGTTCCCGCTGAACGAAGGTATTTCAATGTGCGGTGTTGATTTTCCTAAGTGAGTCGTTGATGAGATTTTCTTATTCAACTCACGTTTGATAGTTTTGTAGGCCAATTCATGATGATTAAACTCCTCGTCGTATGATATATCTCCACCAGCAAGTATATGATCGATTTGCAAATGTTGAACATCAATAATTGTCCACTTAGCTTGAATGTTTTTGAGCTCATCTTCTAGTTCCCATTTATCTGTTATTTGATCAACTTTTATGCCCTTGATTAGCCGATTAAATGCCCTAAAATTAGTGCGTTGCAATGATAGCAATTCGTCTAACTTTCCGTCTGGTTGAGTAGATTTTGATGATTTGCCGTAAGATGATATAAGATTACGAGTAGATTGATAATAGTCTTAACCCGTTTGATATGTGTTGTCAAGGAAATACTCAACCGCCACATTTTTATGCTCAGATATTTTTTGGTGATTTTACTCGAACTCCCCCCAGAGGTTGTCTAATGTCTCTAACCGTTTTTTCAAGTATTCGGCATTTTTGCGAGAATCCGACCTTTATTGTAGTGAAATTGGTGATGATTTCAGATTGACGGGCAAAAAGAGCTTCCATGATGTAGGTAAAGGAACAGTCTTACTTGGTTAAATGATGATCCACGTAGCTGTCTGCACCTGATGCTGTAGCGGACGCTGAGTCCTCTCGCCGCCCGATGATGAGCTCCACAGAGCCCGATGATGTTGATGTCACGCCGTGATTTGCTTACCACGACCGTGCTGTGGACTTAAGCTGTATTGCTCAAGCCAAGGATGAAGTGTGTTTTTCACCGAATGAGTCCACACTGGTTTGATCACAGAACTTTGTCCACGTCACGTTCGCGAAAACGTGCCTCTGACCCATACGCGCACTAGGTCAAAGTACCGCGACGATGTCCTGCTGCAATGCTCGAAGGACCAAAAAAATAATGTAGGGGATCCCTACACTGAATGATATGATAACGGGGTGATTCTATTGGGATGATGAAATAAAACCGACCACCGTGAATGTTCGCTAAACACTGATTTATTGAAACATATTATTTGCAATAATTTATAAATGCTGTGTGTGCAGAATGCACGGCGCGTGAGTCGCTAGAGTAATGCACGGTTATGTACAGGCGTGGCAGCGGCTACTAAATAAGTTCTATTTCAAAATATGGCCACATTAATATATTTGTCTACATTGTACTCATGGAATATCTTACAGAACCCCGTCGCGAGAACTGCGATTTTAGGCGCCTCACCCTGGTAAAGTCGAGTGTGGCCCTATACTGTTCATGTCGCCAGGGGCATTCCTTTGCATTTTCAGAAGGGTAGGTCAATTTCATTTTCTTAATAGTTTTATATTCTCTTATTTTTGCACCCAATTGTGTATAGCACTAACCTCACGCATTGTTAAATCGGCAACGCAATCGTCACATTTTATTTTTGAGAAAAAAATTCTTGTGACCCACCCTGCCGTCTATGCTCTTGCATGTACAGTAGGCGTCATTATGTGCTAACCCCTCAAGTTTTAAAATGTTACACTGCTACAATATTTAATTCGTTACGAATAACCTAAAGAATATTTCAAAAAGAGTTTACTAGTTTCGACTTAGATTCGAACCATCGCATTACCGAATGTCGTCATACTCATATCGGCAGTTTGTCACACTAGCCAGCGAGCCCATGACAATTGCGATGAAATTGTTATGCAATATCGTCCAAGTAGTTTATCTTTAGGCCTGTCTAGTCGATAGATGTTATCATTTGAGGGTATCCATTAATTTTACTTACTTACGTTTTCTTTATAAAATTAATCCATACCCTCAAATTATAACTACAACGTTGTGTTTGTGTCAGTTGGCAAAATATGTAATGACTAATGATAACTGTATATTATCAAATCATTTCCAATAAAAAAAAAAACAAACAACTTTTACTTAAAGAAAAAAAAATATAAAAGAAAATATAAATACAAAGATTGTAAAGATAATATAAATTATTATATTTACAATATATATATTTTTTAGTAAAATAAGATCAACATTTTGTTAAATAATAGATATAATAAATATTATTAATTTTTATTGATTTTTAAATTCTTTCTATATATTACTAAAATAAAATAGAAAAATACTGTATATTAAAAAACGCATACTGCACAACAGAAAACACATGTTGTGCGTAGGATTCGAACCTCCAGTATTATGAAGGTAAGCGGTCTTGAAACCTGCGGACTACTTAAACGTTGAGTAAGACTTCGTAAATGTTAACCTTAATATTGCTTGTCATTATATGCATTAATAAAAGCATTAACTTTTTATTGAATAAAAACAATATTTAAAACAGAAAATACTTATTTATTCACTGTTGAGGTAGGAGTCCCTAGCAGTGTATAGAGTGAAAGACGGTTGAGATGCGAATGATCATTTATTGTCAAACTTAACCTATTATATACAAAAATGTTTACAAGATAATTAGCGGTTACCTACATGCTTAACATAATAAAATAAACCAAATAATATGTAGGTAAGCCGAAAAGGTTTGCATTTCTCGCTCACATATAAAAGCTTCCGCCGCGCCTGAGCCGACAACTGACCGACCCAGACGACCCCACCACTCTCATCCAGGAGAGCCGTAGGGAAACCAGTACAGCTCGTAGAGTACACACACGCACACGATCCAAATTCCGACCTCGCTTTAGAGGTCCCGCGCGAAACCCACCCCGACCTACTATTATTATCGTCAATAATAATAGCCCTCCCCGTCCCTTGACGCCGCTTAACGATGTGCCAGCATGTGGTTTAGCTGAGCCTGTAATCCAAACTCCCCATATTAATAATCAGAACCCTGATGTTATCCAGCCACCGACGGTCCCTTGCCACCCTCCCTCCGACACTGCCCTAAGCCGAGGTTCGAGCCCCACCTGGGGTGCCCTTAGCGAGCAGTCGTCTAGTTTAAGTAGATTATAGTTAAAAACTCCCCTGGCTGGAGGCGTAAACTTCGTTTAGGAGCTTGCGGCACCACAGGAAAGCCCGGTTAAGGAGCAGGAACCCCCAGTGGTTGTACCTCCGAGATGCCATAAAAAAAAAAAAAAAATAAAAAAAAAAAAAAAACTGCGCCGACAGTGTTCCACTAGCCGCCGGTGCGCGCGCATTATGATGTAGGTATATGTTGCAGCTACATCACTAAAACAATACATTAATTATAATAACATGTTTTTGAAAAATACAAAAACCAACTTGGGCCTATCACGGATTTGAACCCACATGTCTTTTGGGGGGGGTAAGGACTTAATGGAGCTGTGTGTACATTGAGGCGTTCCTGAGCAGCAGATCGCGGCACTGTTCCTGACGTATGGGGTTCTGCATTAATTTCGCCCAGATACTGCACATCATCTTTTTCGGAAGGTACAAATGGCTGTTTCAGCTTAATAGACATTTACATAGTTATGTCATTTATGAGGTACCAGGGATCGATACTAGACAGTTGTATCGCTATCAAAGTGAATCTGTGCTGTTTTAAAGAAAAAAAAAGAAAAAGAACAAAAAGTCGAAATAGAGGACACGCTTAATAGTTATACGTGTAAGTTGTTATTATGGATCTAGGACAATCTTTATTATCTAGTAGACATTGTTTCAGCGATATCGATAACTCTTCCGGATCCGCTTGGTGGCACGTTGCGACTGGCAACAGTTGCGAGTTAGATTCCCGGGAAGAACACGTTGAAATTTTTTTTTTTTAATGGTGAAGAGCTTCATTCGTATCGGTACCTATACCCAGTCTCTAATTCAGCTAATTTATGTAAACAAAGTAATGTCAAGAAATGTCACTGTCAAAATGACAGGACAGTGATGCAAAAAATTTTTTTTTTTTTTGTTGTATATAATCATCTATGAAATTAAAGTGAATTAATTATAAGAACTATGCAAACTAAATACCGTTGCCAAACAATGCTTTATGTAGTGTGTCGGAGACACGGCCTATGATTGCCATAATCGCCCTTTTAAGTCCACTGCTAGACGTAGGCCTCCCAAAATCGATTTGTACTCGAAACAGTTTACAGCCGTTTTCATCCAAAATGTGGCTAGATATGCTACATACAATATGAATCTATGAATGAGAGTTGTAAAATTAGTGTTGTTGAAGATGTAAAAAATTTGAAAATGTTTGGATCTCCTGCATTGTTACCAGTATCATAAAATATTTTATACCAGGAAATCTCCTTTTTTTAATAGTAATTTTTAATTCTGAAAATTTATAAAAATAATTACGGTATGATTTTTTTTTTATTATTTCTTATATTCAGTACTTAAAAGAAAATAGAACCTTTTTTTCGCCATTTTATGTAAATTACCATTACAAAGCTATTTTTTTGATATGTTATCCCCTATGTTTACATAAATTATCTGAATTTGATACTTTGGGTATAAATAGTTCTGTGCCCAGAAAAAACTACAACTGTGCTTCACCCTAAGCAATCTACGAGTAGATAGGAAGGAGGACATTTTGGTTGTGAACCGTGAAATGTTTTTAAACTTTCATCGGCGAGGCCTATAATATATTCATGAGAGAATTTTAACACTGCGATGTAGAATATTGCAGTTTTAGGTCAGCGCCATCTCTTGACCGATAGTATATCCGAAGATTGCAGGTTTGTGTCCTGTCACGGTCGCCACTTTTGTTTAGGAATTAAACAAACTTTGTTTTATACAATAAAACTTGAAATTTAATGAGTAAAAATTATCGTTTGCACTGTGATGAACAATGTCGTACGCGCCACAGAGTACTTTTATCTAGATGTACGCGCCCCGCACTAGGGCGAGCGAGGTAGAAGAGAGGGACGAGGGGCGGCATCGCGGGCGCAGTCCACGCCACTACTCCGCGCCGACCGACACTTCTCCGTAAACGACGACCGCGCGTACACCTAAATAAAAGTACTCTGTGGCGCGTACGACATTGTTCATCACAGTGCAAACGATAATTTTTACTCATTAAATTTCAAGTTTTATTGTATAAAACAAAGTTTGTTTAATTCCTAAACAAAAGTGGCGACCGTGACAGGACCGGGCGGGCGGCGGCAATACCGAGTCCGATGCGCTCCACGAGTGTTGGGTTTATTGTCAAAACTAGCTTTCAATGGTGTTTAGGTACAAAATACAAGCACGTGCGTCTAGCGTTAGATTTAATTATCTAATCAAGCCTATAATACGAGCATGTGCCCACGTTTTATGCACGCATTTCACCTACTGGCTAGCCTACCTAACTTCGTTCTGTTTTATTAATTCAGCCCATACCTGCCTGTAACTACCACAAAAAGACAACGTTAGCTCTGTTATTTCATTACCATATGCCGACTATTCCAGCGTACCTCCGTGAAGTGGAGCGCATCGGACTCGGTATTGCCGCCGCCCGCCCGGTTCCGTCGCGTACGCCGCCACGTGCCCCGCCACGTGCGCGCTGCTGGTCTAAGCTGTCTGCTCGGCGCGAGCTGCCCTGAGCGCCGCGTCGTGCTGTTGCACCAGCGCGAGCGACTGGACCTGAGCTTCTCTGCTCTTCAAACGGGTTTGAGTGCACATTTTATTGTTTAGTTGTTTGTCGCCTGTGTTATTGGTGACTATTATTACATAATCTATCAAAATGAATGAAACAGAGCTCAAGGTGGAAATATCTAACTTAGTTAAACAGCGCGGTATTATTAAAGGACGGTTAACAAGATTTTCAGATTATTTAAATAATTTAATTGGTTTAAAAGAAATTTCTACTATTCAATATAAAGAATTAGAATTAAAATTGAATAAAATTCAATCGCTCATGGAAGAGTTTGAGGCTATTCAAAACAAAATAGATTTATTGCATTCTGATAGTACAGAGCAAATTAAAGAAAGAGATAGTTTTGAAAACCAATTTATTAGTTTAATAGCAAGGAGTCGAGATACCTTAGATAATTCTCCCCAGAAAAAGGCTGAGATAGAAAATTTTGATAAAGAAAATAGTGACCGTGCATCTTATAATAGCTGCCATTCATTTAATGCCATAAAATTACCCACAATCAAACTTCCTACATTTGATGGGAATTATCTAAACTGGTTAGAATTTAAAGACACATTTCAGTCAGTGATTGATGGCAATGAAAGTATTGCACCAATTAATAAATTCCACTATCTACGGTCTGCGCTTGAAGGAAGTGCAGCTGTTGTTATTAAATCAATAGAATTTAGTTCAAAAAATTACAACCTTGCATGGGACCTGTTATGCCAGAGATTTGATAATAAAAACCTATTAATAAATAATCACTTGAAGGCATTATTTAACTTAGAGACGATTCAAAGGGAATCCTATAAATCATTGCGGTTTATCGTTGACCATTTGTCAAAACATTTGCGGGCTCTTGAAACCCTTGGACAGCCTACTAACATGTGGGATGTCCTTATAATTTTTATGGTCTCAGCAAAACTAGATATTCACACGAGTAGAAAATGGGAAGAATACAAATGCAATCTTGCAGATTTACCTTCACTTAGTGAATTTTATTTCTTCCTGCGCAGTCGAGCTGACATACTCGAGACTGCTTATAATAATAGTTGTTCTGACAAACAGGTGGATTATAAACCTAAGGTAACCACCCAATCTAAAAGTCTAACTGTATCCATTGACAAGAAAGAAAACAAGAATTGTTGTGTTTTATGCAATGAAAATCATCATTTGCATGAATGCCCAAAATTTAAAAATATGAATATAGATGAGCGACTACTTGAAGTTAATAAGTTAAAGTTGTGTAAAAATTGCTTGCATAGTGGTCACAATGCTTTTCAATGTCAGCTGAGAGCTGTATGTCGCAAATGCAAAAAAAAAACACAACACATTAATACATATTACAACGAAAATCCACCCTATATCTGCTACTGAAACTGAACAACCCTCTACATCTTCCTCTTTGCCTGTGTCACTGTCTGTGGCATCTAATGAACAAGTTTTGTTATGTACGGCACTAGTCCAAATTGAAATAAATAATATGAAATATACAGCCCGTGCACTGCTGGACACAGGTAGTCAATCATCATTTGTTACAGACAAATTAAAAAGGAAGATAGGGCTAGTTATCAACCCCGGTGGTTCAGTGAACGTTTGTGGGATCAATAACGCTACATGTAATATTACTGAAAGTTGTAATATTAAAATTAAATCTAGATGTATGCCGTTCGAATTTAATGTGAAGTGTCTAGTAGTACCTCGAATAACAGGAATCTTACCAAATTCTACTGTTAATACTGAGCATATAAAATTACCTGAAAGTATTATTCTAGCAGATCCTAACTATTTTTCCCCGGTTGAGGTCGACATCCTCTTAGGAGCAGATGTGTATTGGGATATAGTAGGCTGTAATTTAATTAAGTTAGGCAGTAATAAACTGGTTCTACAGGAGTCTATGCTCGGATGGCTTTTAAGTGGCCCGATACAAGGTAGTCAGTCCGCTTCAAGGGTTTATTGTAATTTTTCTCAGGAGATAAAGGACTCGTTAGAAAAGTTTTGGAAAATTGATGACTTACCTGCCACAAAAACATATTCTAGCGAAGAGCAACTCTGTGAGGATTATTTTGTACAAAATGTGTCTCGCTTATCGAATGGCAGATTTTCTGTGTTAATGCCCATGAAATAGTCTCCTGAAAAGGCTCTGGGGGAATCTTACTATGTCGCAAAAAAATGTTTTGAGAGCTTAGAAAGAAAATTTATGAAATATCCTGATTTAAAGGCCAACTACAAGGCATTTATAGATGAATATGCAAACTTAGGGCATTTAACTAAAGTTAATAGACCAAAATTTGGGTACTACATGCCTCATCACGCAGTTATCCGCGAAAGGAGCGAAACAACAAAGCTCCGCGTAGTGTTCAATGCCTCCTGTAAAACGAGCTCTGGTAAATCACTTAATACAATACAAATGATTGGTGCAGTAGTGCAGAGTGATTAAATCTCTATTTTATTGCGATTTCGCAAGCATAAATTCATTCTCACAGCCGACATTGAGAAAATGTACCGGCAAATTGAAGTCGGGCAACAGCAGCGCCATCTACAGCTTATTTTGTGGCGTGATGATAAGTCCCAATCGATAGATGTTTTACAACTCAATACAGTTACATATGGCACTGGCTCCGCACCATTTCTAAGTACTCGATGCCTCTTACAACTGGCATATGAGTGTAAAGATGAGTCTATTGCTCGTGTAATCCGAAACGTTTTTTATGCAGATGACTTAAATACAGGGTCAGAAACTATAGAAGGGCTAAAACACATATATCATGAAGTTGTAAACACACTTAATTCTGCATGCCTACCCCTAAGGAAGTTTCGCACAAATTGTCCTCAATTATTTGATGATGAATGTGAGTCTTCAAAACCTATTGATTTCTATAAAGAATCCAGTGTATTAGGTCTTAATTGGTGTCCCAAGGCTGATATGCTGCAATTCTCTACAGACCTAGATCCTTCTACTCATATTACAAAAAGGTCAATTATCTCTACTATTTCCAAGGTCTTCGATCCCTTAGGATTATTGTGCCCGTGCATTTAGTAGCTAAGATTTTACTTCAACAATTATGGTCCTCTAAGCTAGACTGGGATGATCCAGTACCAGCTGAGTTTTGTAGAAACTGGGCTAACCTCTTAAAGGAATTTTCAAATTTGACTAACATTCGTATTACAAGGCGAGTTCTGTGTGATACACCCAGTAATATAGAATTACATTGTTTTGTGGATGCCTCTCAACAAGCCTATGCAGCTTGTATTTACCTGCGTTCTGTAAATCATAATCAGAAAGTTACAGTTAGGTTGCTGTGTGCTAAGGCACGAGTTGCACCAATGAACTCAACTACTATACCCCGATTGGAGCTATGTGGCTTCTTGTTAGGTGCACGTTTATGTTCAAAGGTATTAGAGTCATTAAATTGTAATATCAATCGTAAATTTATATGGACTGATTCAAAGGTTGTGCTAGGGTGGGTAAATACCCCACCCAGGGATCTTAAAATTTTTGCGTGTAACCGAGTGAATGAAATCAATCAACTTGCAATTGGATTCACTTTCTGTCATGTTCCCACAGATAAAAACCCTGCAGATATTGCGTCTAGAGGTGTGACTCCTAAACACTTGCAGTCCTGTCTCCTCTGGTGGGAAGGGCCTTCGTTCCTCGCTAATGACCCATCTTGTTGGCCTACACAAACACACACACAAATCCCTGACATCTTACCTGATGTTAAAGACTCGCACACCATCGAATGTCATGTTGTTGTAACAAACAAAATAATTCAATTTGAGAAATATTCTAATTTAATTAAATTAAAGAGAATTTATGTATATGTACAACGTTTCCTTAATTACTGCAAAAATAAAGATGCTAAAATTAATGGACCATTAGATATTAAGGAATTAGATGATTCTTCGCTCATGTTAGTTAGGTTAAGTCAGTTAGAAAGCTATCCAGAGGAAATTAAATTGATTAGAAATAATAAAACTCTTCATCGTAAGTCTAAATTATTGCGTTAAATCCGCAAAGCACCATTTGAAGCGTGTAGCGGGTAATGCTTCCCTGACATTCGAGGAGCTCGCGACACTATTCACACAAATAGAATCTATTTTAAATTCTCGTCCCCTTACTCCCCTTTCATCCGATCCTACCGATCCCTCTCCGTTGACCCCAGGGCACTTTCTTATAGGGCGACCTCTCACCTCAGTGCCATCATTGCCTATCACCTGCAAACACCCCAACCGATATCAGTATATTGAACAGCTGAGACAGCAATTCTGGGAAAGATGGCGCCGGGAGTTTATTGCCGAACTTCAACAACGCACCAAGTGGAAAACGAGGCAACACGAGCTTCGTGTGGGCGATCTAGTGATCCTCAAAGATGAAAATCTTCCCCCACTGCAATGGAAACTTGGCCGCATCACCCATTTATATCCTGGGAAAGATGGAATCAGCAGAGTTGCCGACGTTTATACATCAAAGGGCACGCTAAGGAGGGCTGTCAACAAAATGTGCATACTGCCGGCCACCAATAAAGCAAAAGATGTCTCCGACAATGAGCAGAACATTGAAAGCCATACTTTCAAGGCCCGGGAGGATGTACGCGCCCCGCACTAGGGCGAGCGAGGTAGAAGAGCGGCGGCATCGCGGGCGCAGCCCACGCCACTACTCCGCGCCGACCGACACTTCTCCGCAAACGACGACCGCGCGTACACCTAGATAAAAGTACTCTGTGGCGCGTACGACATTGTTCATCACAGTGCAAACGATAATTTTTACTCATTAAATTTCAAGTTTTATTGTATAAAACAAAGTTTGTTTAATTCCTAAACAATATCATTTTATTTTTCCTGTAATCTTTACATAAACTTTTATCACATAGGATAATTTCAGATTTTTATCTATGAAAACTTCGGAGATAAGAAGGAGAACGGTATTTATTTATTTTTTATTTTTTTCGAATACTATGCTGCCTAAAAAAAAGTTTCAGAATGTGCAAATAGCGCTCTTTAATATGATGCCCCACATGCGTTCGAATTTTTAAGAGCCCCGCCTCGTGCAGGCTCTGTTGCAAAAACAAAACAAAAATCTTTCATATTTGAAAAATAGTTAAAAAAAAATTTTTTAAACGTTGCCCCACACTAGGAATTTCCCCTGTATCGTGGGTGCGTTTACAAACATTTAAACTCACATACACAAACAGCCAGACCTGGAACAACTAATTGTAGGTCATACAAATATTTGTTCCGTGCGGGAATCGAACCCGCGACACGCAGCGCAGCAGTCAATCGCTTAACCACTGCGCCAACCGTGCCGTCAAGCATTAGAGGTAACGCAAATAACGCGAATACATTACTATCGGATTACGGGCGGCTTATCTATTCGCTCAACGCAATCTTTACAATCTAACATTGATTGATTTTGTGTTTACCTTTGACACATACACATATGTACGATTACATGTTGGATCAGGCGACATTCTGAGGATGGATTAAATCAGTGGAAAATTGGGAATCAAACGAGCTTACCTGTTAAGCGAAGTCTTGATTCTAATTTTATGAACGGCGATCTGAAATATAATTAATTAAACAGAGTAGTATTTCTTATACACACGTATTAACATCGCGTTTTTTTAGAATTAGAATAAATATTTTTTGGAAATATTATCATTCCGCAGCTGGTAACACAGCACAGACACGTCACTTATTTTAGAGATCCTTAGGAACGAGCTCTGCTTTCTGTACAGAGCAGTTCCACATACTTACATTCACTAGGTTTTCCTGAAAGGATAAGTGAATTAGGTAGACTAATTATTGCAGCTTTGGGGCTGTTAGCTTGTGGCGGGTGGGTAATTATATTTCAGATCGCCGTTCATAAAATTAGAATCAAGACTTCGCTTAACAGGTAAGCTCGTTTGATTCCCAATTTTACTTCACAGCGATCTGAAATATAATTAATTAAACAGAGTAGATGTTTAGAGTTGCCTGCAATAATTCAGTTAATAAATTATTGGTTTATATATTTTGGTTAATTAAGTAGGTGCTTTTATTTATCTTCATTAGCATTGCTTATTTATGAATAATAAACAAAATCATCAGCAAAGAGACATAATCAACAACGGGTAACCCGCATTGTGTCTGTCTCGGTTGATGCCAGTTCTAGGTTGAGCTGCTCACTTAACACAACTTACAGTCATAGAGACTTTAAAATACTCTCAGTATTTGTTTTATTAGTCCACAGAGTCAACTTTAGGGCCATTGGCTAGCCAGCTTCTATGTAGGTTTTCCTAGATTTTTTTCTGTATAACTGCAATCTGAATAATTTTGAAGGACATTGCCAACGCACTGCTTGACATGTCCGAGAACGTCGTCCGATCAACCAGTGAACGGCACAACGAACGTATGGGACCTGCGGTGAGTGCGTTACACAATTACCCCACAGGAATAATTATATTTGTGAGATGGAATACTTTAAAAGATTTCATGGTTGAGAATACCAGTCGTAATGTCTCTGTAAGATAAAGTTTCACTTATTTGAGATGCATTGTGGGACATAATGCATGAGTTGACAATAAGCTCATAAACTCTTTAATGAATTAAGTTGAATTGTGCATTAGAAGTATTTTTTTTTTGTCAGCTGCATCTTTAGTGCTAGCTGTTTTATGATTATGATTGTATATATTTAAATATACTTTTAGCAGAGTAAGCTTTTAAGTATAACTTAATCAATCTTAAGTTTTGTAAGCACCATTTAATAGGTTGTTTACCACCCATCATTTAATATACCATAGGTACCGTTTAGTAGTTAGTGTTGAGTAGGAGAAAGTTTCTAACTAATTTGGCTAATTTCCCTTTGTGGACATTTGAAATGCTTAATTGACAAGTTGAGAGCTAATGGAAAAAAGTAATCTCTTTTCCTTCGCTTAATATACATAATTATGTATATACAAAATTAAGTTATTGAATGAGTTAGGTATAAGTGAGGGAGTTGTATAATTAGCTACAATGTGTACTTGGTGAGCTATTGGTTTTAGTGTAAAGTAATTTGTTCATGTCCTAATCACAATCCGTCAATATTTTGTCCTCACCTCACAGTGCACTCCCGCCCCTCTTTGTTTCCTTGACAATTTCACTTTAGTGTTTTAGTTATCATTAAAGTATATCTACTGCTAAATATTTAGAATGGTTCAATATTTGGTTCATCATTTTGATTTTATAACCATTGAATAAGATCTCCCATCTCTGCCCAGCCCTTCGAGAAAAAAGGGCTGATGTTATGTAAAGCGAGTGAGGTCAGTAGGTCACTAATATTTTGACTTTTGTTTTAATAAGGTATTTCAAGGCACATGTTTTAATTAAAAATAACATATTAGTCGAACCTAACAATTCAAATACTATGTTTGTCATGTGCAAACATCTAAATACGCGTAGAATGGTATTTATAGGTATTATGTTTTAGGACAGTCTTGATGTATACAAGTAAATAATCTTAGTAGGTTGGTAGAAAACCTTGTTTCGGTAATTGTCACTCACTACTGGTGATTTAGTAAGTACAGCAGAGCTATAAGGTAGGTACTGTTGAAGTATGAAAGTTCTAAAGTTCTCCTATATATATATAGGAGTTATTAGAAAACATATGTATGATTAACCTTTTATTGGTTATCTCGTAATGGGAAAAATCTTGCAGGTAGCCCTAAGTTATAGGGGTACCTACCCATCGGATGAAATCATATACTTAAGTAGGTACCTATCTATGTTCATAATGAGCAATAATTGAATAGTGTACAAATTGTTGGTGTATAATGATAGGGTTATTACTGAGGACTTGATTTGTCATGTATCATCAATAAAGTATAGGTTGTAGATTTTTCACAGCCCTAGAAGGGATAAGTAACTGTTTTAGGTTCAAAGTGAAACAGAATTGTCTTTTTTGTTTAGGTCTGAAATATATGTTTCTTTGTTAGTCTGTAATGCATTTTAATTGATTTCAGTATTTACTAACTGTAAAAGTATTGAGAAGTTAAGATATTGGATTTGATAGGAATCAAATAGTTTATTGTATTGTTGTACCCACAGTCAATGACAGGATCAGTGTAGCTGTTTTGTCAGCATTTGGTTGGAACATTCCAGGATCAGTCTTATGAATTGTTATTTTGGAGTGTAGATATAGGCCGGGTTGTTATTGAGATCCACCACAGATATTCCTTTTTGTTTTCAATATTGATTGATTTCTGCTATTTACCCATTCTTGTAGGATATTTTTATTTGTTATTTATCATAACAGATTAACAACTGTTGTGTTTGTTATACATTTTTGCAATAAGATTGGTAAGTTTTCTCTAATATTATCATGAGAATCAGTGTCTTGTGGTTAATTGTTATTGTTTGTATCTATCATATTGTATACTCAAGTTTGTTATTGTATCTGTTTGCTTACTACTAATTAGTAAGCAAACAGATACAATAACAAACTTGAGTATAATTAAAATTCATGTCAATTAGAGATATTACTTTTGAACATTGTCATTTTATTGCATCAGCCAAGTTAATCAAAAGTTTGTGTTTGTCTTACTTTTTTCATTGGCATAGGGTCAGTCATTGCATTCGCTATGATAGAGGTGACCATTCCAGTTTGTTTCTGGAATATCTCAATTCCTTGTTCCCTCACTTTAGGAGGAATCTGGGAGTAAGGCTTTCACCTCATGAATAGATAGGGGAACATAAAATAGCACTTTGTATGTTTGGTCCATTTCAGTTATGTCTGAGATCAAGGATTGCCATACGTAGCTGAAGCATTTGTCGTCAGCCATTATATCACAGAATCATGTTAACAAAGTATCTTGTACTAATATTTGAATGTATGAGTACAAAGTTTATGCAATTTTGCTTTAGATAGATAGATAGAATACTCTTTATTATGTACACCATAAAAATTACAGATATAAATGTAGAACTGTTACATAGGGTGTCATAATGGGCGGTCTTATCGCTAAAAGCGATCTTTCACAGACAACCTTTATTTTTATAATTTTAATATGCAAGATAGATATCGTTTGTCAGTTTGATTAAATCACCTAGTGCTTATACCTCATATAAGCACTGAGTATCTTGTACATGGTGATTTGTTTTAAGTATGTATATTTGTTTGTTAACAATGGTAACTCAGCATCATAGCCATAAACAGAAATATAATAGCATTTTATTGGGCTGGTGTTTATGTCGGTAGCAGGCACGTGTAATATTAGTTAAGGTAATCTGTCAGGACAAGGTGTACTTTCATAATATCCTCTTTGATGTGAAAGCTAGATCACAGTGTTGAGATAACATGATATGACCATCTCGTGGTAGGCATGTTTATATTATGGTAAATATGTCTCAGCTAACAACATAACGAGTTAATGTCGTTAAGAGCATTCCATACTCACTGATAACAATCCGGGTAGCGACTTAGTATCCCACACTCCCTAAGGGAGTATAGTGCTTTTGCATGTTTATAATTCACAGAGAATGCATAGGGTTAAGTAAGGCTGTCTCGCGGCCTTTTTAGCTTAACCAGCTTTTAAGATTTTCTTAACCTATAACATAGAAATGGGACTCACCTGTCATGTCAAGTACATCTAAGCGATAGCTATGTTGAATTACATCAGTAATCAGTACTTTCTCATCCAGTCAGTAACTTTACTGAGAGCACCTCGTACTCAATAGAGAGGTTACAAGGGGTATACTGCATGCATACTATTGTTAAGAGTATTTCATACTCACTGACAACAATCTAGATAGCGACTTAGTATTTCGCACTCACTAAGGGAGTATAATGCTTTTGCAAGTTTATGACGCACAGACAATGTGCAGGGTTAGGTAAGGCCGTCTCGCGGCTTTCATGCTCTTAAGTTAAGGCATATTGAACCACATTTTTACATTTTCTTAACCTATATCATAGAAATGGGACTCACCTGTCATATCGAGTACACTAGGGTTAGCTAAGTATGTAGAATTACGTCGCTAAATGCATCTCGTGCCACACTAGTGTAGTTTCTCACCCAGTCAGTACATTTAAGTAACGTTACTGAGAGTATCTCGTACTCGCCTGGGAAGTTAGTATCATAATTTTGTCAAGGGCCACCAGGTATAGTTTTGTACATAAACATCGCTATGAGCGTCTCGCGCTCCTGGCAGCTTCTCATTCAGATAGTAGCGTGGAGATAACGTTACTAAAGACATCTCGTGTCACTGAAGAGATTTAATAATGCTTTGACAAGATTGCAGCGCACATGCAACATGCAGTGCTGAGGTCCACCACAGCGCCTGATTCACAACACCCAGCATCACAGCATCACGTACAAGGTGGTCAGCCAAAGCCAGGCATTCCCGCACATTAGGGTTGTGAGAGGCCTCAGGATCTAAGTACATCCAATATGGGTATGGACTAAGAGTCTGCTTCTGATCAGTTGTAATTTTCCTGTTGACGTCTTTGATGAATGCCGCGGCCGTCTCTAGTTTCCGCTAACAGTGCACATAATACACTTTCTATCACATAGAATAGTTAACCTTTTGTATTTTGTAACATTTTGTTTGTATAATATAAGTCAAGTGTACTTTAAACTTAATAAAAATGAATAATTTGACGACCAAGAAATTTTCTTGCGATATCTTGACGCGCGTAAAATAAAAGTGACATGTCTGTGCTGTATTACCAGCTGCGGAATGACAATATTTCCAAAAAATATTTATTCTATTTCTAAAAAAACGCGATGTTAATACGTGTGTATAAGAAATACTACTGCTTAATTAATTATATTTCAGATCGCTGTGAAGTAAAATTATTATTTTCACGTCTGCAATGATGAGAGAGAAAAACATTAGCAAACATAATACTACACGACGCAAGGCGTTGTATTGTTGAACAGCGAAACATTAGCTGTTCAACACAGCCATCTATCTGTACCTGACACTTGGTAGATAGGTACCTGTCATCACTACTTTGACATGATTACAATTATGAACATTGCGATAACAGAGCAAGTTTCAGCCGATACTTGCGAGTTCGCAACGTTACACAAAACTTGTTACTACCGAGACTACCTACCTATTGATCGAGAGCACAGTAGCTACCTATATTAGTTAGCGTATCAATGAGGCCGGCGGCGCGCGGCGGGGTGATAATTATTACTAATTAATTAGACTAACCGGCGCTATCAGAGGGAACTTCCTCTGCTCCGCTTGTTGATACGCTGCCCTATCTTATCAACCGAGCGGCGAAATTTAATCAATTATTAATTTACTAAGAGCACTATAAACCGCCGCTGAACGTCTACTTCGATACGGTTATTGAAGCAACCTATTTGGACGGCTATACTAAGGTTGTAGTTTTGAGAACTGGATGTTTCTCACACAACTCGTACAGTAGAATAGGCAGCCTCCTGAACATCGTGCCGTGATAAGAGCGATCGGTTACAGTCGCTAGATATAACCAAAAGTTACTGCTTTCCCAGTTAGTTGTCGAAGTCGTTCATCACCATATTATTAGTTTGTTGATACATTAGACTGCGTTTTGGCGCACGAAGCAATTTGCTCAAGCAACAAATTAGTTTATCAGGTAAATTTTTATATAAAATGTAATGTCGTGTTGAGTGTTGTAATTCAAATCGCATAGATCTGTAGCTATTCCGACTGCTATGTGAACCAAGTTTGGAGGCGACGACGTGGACGTAAGTAATTTGTACGAAGCGCAGTTGCAGCTGAAAATTTTAAGGAAATGTTCCTGGAAATGTGAATTTGTAAATATTATTCACGTAGGTAACATTTGTCACACATTTCAAATAGGATTTGTATTTGTATTTTCGATAGTGATTTTACAATCTTACGTTTATAGAACACTGAGAATGTATTACTAAATGAATAGGTAAATACCACATCACTCAACGGTTTCGAAACCAAACAAGTAGATACGCCAAACTACGTTGTTGAACTACATGAATAGTTGCCGGCGCCAGTCGCAACTCCGGACACGATGATTTGTTGCAGTAACAACTAAACTCGCTCGTCACACGTATCATGTCCGAATGTTTCGCTCTACCTGCCGCTACTAATCCGTCGATGTTTCAAAACACAAATACTTGCAGAAGTACCACATTATTAATCACGCGAACATAAGTTCATAGTCTACACCAGTTCGGGACTGTGTCGTTTTGAAATCCAATCATAACCGAAAAGATCTTGTGACCAACATTGGACCACTGCTTTCTGTTCAGCTAAATTGCAACTGCTTACGTGCAGCATTATGCGCGGTCATCCACTTATTGTCTCGTTTATGAAGGACGGCTGCAGGCATTTCAGGAATCGGCAAATGTTCTGAACGTAAATTAGCGCGCCTTTAATATATCTCTTATAACTCGTATATATATTATATACTAGCTGTGCCGACAGACTTCGTTCTGTTAAAAGCTATAGTATAAACTCCACTACTCTACCCTACCCTACCTACCTACCTACCTACCTACCTGCCTACCTACCTACCTACCTACCTACCTACCCTACTCTATCCTACCTACCTACCTACCTACTCTACCCTACCCTACCCTACCTACCTACCTACCCTACCCTACCTACCTACCTTTTTTTTTTTTTGACGCTGAGAAATGCATTACGCATGCCCGCTCGTCGGGGGACGAGACGAGGTATGTGGGACTCCCTGCCAAAATGGCAGTATACCCACTAAAACTCAGCGGAGTTCCCTCATCGCCTTGATGGGAGGGTCATGGGAAACCGGCACAGCCTTTACGTCCACAACCCTCCCGGCGCATGCCCGCCTAACTGGCGGGCCCCGCATGCCCCTCAGCCTGGGGGCGATATGGGAATGACCGGGAACACCTGGCCATTCCCGTCCGACACTGGTGGAGGCCTGTGCAATACAGGCAAGGGTGCCCCCGCACCGTTGCCTGCTGGCCTCCACTTGGGACCTCGCGCCAGACGACCCCGCGTCCAGGCGCCCCTGGTCCCACCGCGACGGGTCAGGTTAGTGGCCCCGCCGCCTACCACTTTTCGGCCGCAGAGGATAGGGAGAGCGGCCAACGCAATACCGACACTCCTCTTCCTCTGCGGCCCCACCGCGTCCGCCATTCATCGGTGGCGACCCCGTCAAGGCCGCGGAAGGTAGGGAGAACGGCTCACCGCAATACCGGCACTCCTCTCCCGCCGCGGCCTCCCACACTCAGCCGCGATGCCGCCCATTCGACATCGCGGCCCGCCTCAGTTGCGATGTCGCCAAAGCGGCACCGCAACCTACGGCCGCTACGTCGTCGGCTTAGCCGCAAAAGCCCTGACAAGCGGCCCCCTCCTCGGGTTCCTCTTAGCTTCACCGTGGCCCTCCAAGCCACGGCTACTGAGCCCCCCCGCCTCGACAATGCGGGAACCCACCGGGGGGGCTTCGTTCTGTTAAAAGTTATAGTATAAACTCCACTACTCTACCTTACCCTACCTACCTACCTACCTACCTACCTGCCTACCTACCTACCTACCTACCTACCTACCCTACTCTATCCTACCTACCTACCTATCTACTCTACCCTACCCTACCTTAGCTTTTTTTTTTTTTTTTTGTTCCGCTGGGAAAATGCATTACGCATACCCTCCCGTTGGGGGACGGGAGGGGTATGTGGGACTCCCCGGCAGAGTGCCGGTATACCCACTAAAAAACCCAGCGGTGTTCCCTCAATGCCGTTATGGGAGGGCCATGGGAAACTGGCACTGAAACTGGCCTTTACGTCCACGACCCTCCCGGCGCGTGCCCGCCTAGCTGGCAGGCCCCGCATGCCCCCGAGCTGAGGGGCTACGGGAATGGCCGGGAACACCTGGCCATTCCCATCCGACACTGGTGGAGGCCTGTGCAATACAGGCAAGGGTGCCCCCGCACCCGTTGCCTGCTGGCCTCCACCTGGGAGGAGTCGGAGATGACTGTCATACTGACGTCTTCTTCGACCCCTCCTCCGCCTTCGGAGCGGCGCTGCGAGAGGATCGTCCTCCCGCACGCGCTCCGCCTCCTCCTTCTGCGACATCACTTCCTCGCAGAAGGAGGCGACCGCTGCCCAGGCTCCCTCGCTCCCCAGCATGGCGCTGACGACGCCGGGAAGCGAGAGGTCCTGCCCGACCGCTGCAACCAGGGCATGGCGCAGCTCGGACCAGGCAGGGCACACCTCCAAGGTGTGCTGTGCCGTGTCCACCGCCGCGCCACAGTCGTGGCACGACGGGGTCTCCTCCCTTTGGATCCGATGCAGGTGCGATCCGAAGCATCCATGCCCGGACAACACCTGCACCAGACGGAAAGAGAGGAAACCATGGGACCGCTCAAGCCAATCCTTCAGGACTGGCCCGAGCGCGTCCAGTGTTCGGCGGCCAAAAGCGGCAGTGGCGAGGTCCTCCGTCCAATGAAGGACTATTGCGTCCCTCGCCTCCTGCCGCACGGCTTCCCGCTCTTCTGCGGCGGGGAGCTCCCCGAGCGCCTTACGCTGCGCCGTCCATTCGTACACTCTGGTCAGCACCCATGCCTCGAGCTCCCAAGGAGGGGTGCCGGCCAGAGCGCACGCTGCCGAGAACCCTACCGAGCGGTAGGCCCTCGCCACCCGCTGTGCAATGGCCCTTTGGGGCCTGCGGATGGCAGTTGCGTTCTCCCTCCTATGGAGAGAGTCCGCCCAGATCGGGGCCCCGTAAGGGGCCATGCTCTTCAGGATGCATACAACTGCCGGCATCGCGCCTTCGGACCCCCCAGGTTCGGGAGGAGCCAGGACAGGGCGTTCGCGGTCTTCAGCAGGCGGGTCGACAGCCCGCTGAAGTGCGGACCGAAGCGCCACCTGCTGTCGAGAACAAGGCCCAGATATTTCATCTGGGCCCCGACCCCGATCCTGACGCCCTCCACGACAATGTGGCCGTCAGGGGGGATGCGCTGCCGAGGCCCGTGGAAATACACGGCCTCGGTCTTTTGCAGCGCCACCTTCAGCCCTAGGCGGCGGATCCTTCCCGCCACTAAGGACCCGCCAGCAGAGGCCAGACTGGCCGCCTCCCTGAAGTCCCTCCCCCGGGCAATGAGGAGGGTATCATCCGCGTAGCAGATGATAACCCTACCCTACCTTTTTTTTTTTTTTTTTTTTGACGCTGAAAAATGCATTACGCACGCCCGCTCGTCGGGGGACGAGACGGGGTATGTGGGACTCCCTGCCAAAATGGCAGTATACCCACTAAAACTCAGCGGAGTTCCCACATCGCCTTGATGGGAGGGTCATGGGAAACCGGCACAGCCTTTACGTCCACAACCCTCCCGGCGCATGCCCGCCTAGCTGGCGGGCCCCGCATGCCCCTCCGCCTGGGGGCGATATGGGAATGACCGGGAACACCTGGCCATTCCCGTCCGACACTGGTGGAGGCCTGTACAATACAGGCAAGGGTGCCCCCGCACCTGTTGCCTGCTGGCCTCCACCTGGGACCCAGCGCCAGACGACCCCGCGTCCAGGCGCCCCTGGTCCCCCGCGACGGGTCAGGTCAGTGGCCCCGCCGCCTACCACTTTTCGGCCGCAGAGGATAGGGAGAGCGGCCAACGCAATACCGACACTCCTCTTCCTCTGCGGCCCCACCGCGTCCGCCATTCAACGGTGGCGACCCCGTCAAGGCCGCGGAAGGTAGGGAGAACGGCTCACCGCAATACCGGCACTCCTCTCCCACCGCGGCCTCCTACACTCAGCCGCGATGCCGCCCATTTGACATCGCGGCCCGCCTCAGTTGCGATGTCGCCAAAGCGGCACCGCAACCTACGGCCGCTACGTCGTCGGCTTAGCCGCAAAAGCCCTGACGAGCGGCCCCCTCCTCGGGTTCCTCTTAGCTTCACCGTGGCCCTCCAAGCCACGGCTACTGAGCCCCCCCGCCTCGACAATGCGGGAACCCACCGGGGGGGAACCCTACCCTACCTTTTTTTTTTTTTTTTTTTGTTCCGGGGTGGAAAATCCTCATGGATGTCCTCCGCCCTGGGGCGGGCGGAGGGGTCTGTCAGACTCTTACTGACTAAAAACCACCCCGGTGTTCCGTCTCACACCTACGCCGGGGGTCACGGGAACGAACATACTTCCGCGACCCCCGACTGGTGCCGGCCCGCCACTGCAGGCCTCTCCTCCGGTCGAGGGGGGGAGTGAGGTGTTTGACTCCCCCCGCGACGTCTCAGAGGGGCGCGCGTGGAACACTACGCGCCGCCACCTCGGGTCCGATATATGGGGGGCGACGGACGTCCCCTAGTCCGTCGTCCCTGGACCCATTTAGGGGGGCTGGAAGAGGGCGTTGTCCGCCCTCCGCCGACGCCCGGTGCGCCTGCTGCGGGCCGGGTTAGTGGACGAGATCTCCCTTTCCCGTTCCGCAGCCTCCTTCTGCGAAATTACTGTCTCGCAGAAGGAAACCACCGCGTCCCAGGACTCCTCGCTGCCGACCATCGAACGAGCGACGGCCGGCAGCGAGAGGTCACTGCCTACTCCAGAGATGAGGGCACGGCGCGGCTCCTCCCAAGCGGCACACTCTGCCAGCGTATGCCACGCCGTGTCCTCCCGACAGTCGACGCAGTGGTGACACCGGGCGTCCGGCTCCCTGTTTATGCGACACAGGTACTTCCCGAAGCAACCATGCCCCGAGAGCACCTGCGTCACCCGAAACGACAGGGAGCCGTGCCTCCTCCCGAGCCAAAGGTCGAGCACCGGCCGGACCGCCTCGATCGTACCGAGGCCGGCGGTAGGGCGTGAAAGCCTGTCCCGCCATTCCGCCACCAGGACCTCACGAAGCTGTGACCGACGCAGCTCCACATGTCGCTGCATCAGCCACTCGCCCCGCGCCCTCGCTTCCTCGCGCCACCGATACAATGACGCGAGTACTTTCGCCTCCAGGTCCCAGGGCGGGGATCCGGCCAGTGCGCAAGCCGCCTCGTAGGAGATCGTGCGATACCCCCTGATGACTCTGACGGCCATTGCTCTCTGCGGTCTCCGCAGAACAGCGATGCTGCCGGCCGTCAGGTCAGCCGCCCAAATCGGGGCCCCGTACAGGGCCATGGATCGCACGATCCCCACGTATAGTCGCCTACAGGCGACGCTCGGGCCCCCCAGATTGGGAAGCAGCGTTGACAGCGCCCCAGCCGCGCCCATCAACTTGGGCGCCAGCCGCCGGAAGTGGGGTCCAAAGTCCCACCGGCTGTCGAGCACCAATCCTAGGTACTTCATGGTGGACTCGACAGCAATCTGAACCCCACCGACAACCCTACCCTACCTTTTTTTTTTTTTTTTTTCCCGCTGGGAAAAATGCTTTACGCATACCCTCCCGTCGGGGGACGAGAGGGGTATGTGGGACTCCCCGGTAGAGTACCAGTATACCCACTAAAAAACCCAGCGGCGCTCCCGCATCGTCTGTATGGAGGGAGACTGGGAATCTGGCAGAGCCTTTCCATCCAGTCCCCCGCCGACGCTCGCCCGCCTTTTCAGCGGGCCCGGCGCACCCCTCCTGTCGGGGAGGGGTAGTGCGGCTGGTGAACAGTGCAATGCAGGAGAAGGCGCCCCCGCGCCTATCTCCCGCTGTTCACCATCAGGAGGCAGAAGGCGAGATCGCCTTCTCCCCCACGCGGCGGCCACGTATCCCGGTCCCCTCTCTAAGAGCGAGAGGGGAGGGGAGTCCGTGGAAGACCGCGACACAAGGATGCGATGTCTGACCCTACCCATCAATCAGACATCACACCCCCCTCCTCAGCCGCCAAAGTCCCAGCCTCAGGGACGGCGGTGGCAGCGACAGGCCGGATCCGCGCCTGCTCCTTGCCCCTCTTAGGGGGAGGATTGCATTTCCTCCCCATCATTACGTGGCCCGCCGGGCAGCCACTGGCGGCACAAACCGCGCAGTGCGGCGTGGCAACCTCGCAGGAGGCGGACTTGTGCCCGTCCTTGCCACAACGGAAGCACAAGTCCGCCCTGTCGACCTCAGACGGACAAAGGGCCCGAGTGTGTCCAATGCCAAGGCACTTGTAGCAGCGCAGAGGCTTGGCTGCAAGCGCCCGGACCACACCCGAGCTGAATCCTACGGCAAGCCGTCCCTTGGCAAGGACGGCTATAGCTGCGGCGACTGGGCACTCAAGTCGAATGGTGCCCATGCCACCAGGGCCGGGCCTGATGGCCCGACCTTGCACCGCTGTGACGCCACAGCCCCCCATCGCTGCGACCGCCGCCACCACCTCCTCCCTGGTGACCGAGTCGTCTAGGTCGGTCACCTCCAAGGCCACAGACTTCACGGGCCTGGTGATCTTGGCCGCGTCAGCGATGACCTCCTGCAACTTAGTTGCGAAGAGGTCCGCGCTGACGCCACCCTGAGCCCCCGGGAACTCGAAAATTCGAGCCCCGGCCTGGGTTCGGCGACACGTGACTGCGCCGATCCCCAGTTGGGTAGGATCCACGTTTGCACGTGCCCGCATCAAAACTGAGAGATATGTCTCTCCCCGCTCCGCAGCCTCAGCGGTGAGCGTCACCACTACGGCCGCGGTCTTGGGAGGGACCAACTTCCTCTTCGGCCTAGCGGGGGCCCCATTAGCGGCAGGAGCAGCGGCGGGAGCAGCAGCAGTGGGCTTGGGGACCGACGTCTTCCCCTTCCCCTTACCCTTGCCTGTTGTCTGGGACAGGCCGGGAGGGGTGGTGGCAGAGGCGGCTGAGGCAGCCGCCGTCCTCTCCGCTCGTTTGCCCTTTTTGGCCACCTTCGTCCACCCCTGCTGGTTGGCTGGGGTGGTGGACGGCAAATGGGCGTCTTCCCCCTGGGAAGGAAGCTCCAGCTGGCGTGGCCTATTGTCCGCCGCGAGCGGTGGTCGGAGGCGCTTTTCGGGCAAGAGCCTGTCCTCTATACCCGCAAGACAGGCTCTCGTGAAGGCCCTCTCCTCCGTGACGACCTTGCGGATTATATCCTCAAGGTTGGAGGAGGGGACCTCAGCCGCTGGTCTCGGCTCGGCTTGGTCTGGCCGGGCCGTGACTTCAGCCAGCTTCCGATGAAGCTGACTGACCTCTGACTGCAGGCGATCGACTTTCGCCTGCAGTTGCCGCGTTTCGTCAGAAGCTTTGCGCTGCACCAGCTCCCCGACGATGCCGCGCATGCTCGCGGCCCTGCACTTAAGGGACTTTTGGAAAGTCCCTTTCAGATTGGAGGACTTAGAGGCGACTGCCACTATCTCCTCCTCATCCTCCTCGGCCATCAGCTCCAGCTCGGCCAGGGAGTGGTCCGCATAGTAAACGCGGGACGCGCCGTACCCGGACTTGGCCCGGGCGACGCGCGTCCGTTGCTCCTTGGCCGCAACCCGCTCCTCCAGGTCTTGCTGGAGCTGCGCCCGCCGAGTCAAGTCCAACTGGCGTTGGGCCTCTGCCAGACCAATGTCGTGGGTATCCGACACTGGCTTCTTGAACTTGGCCAGCGATGGCCTCCTCGATTCTGAGGAACCCCCGGACCCATTTCCTTCAAGGGCCCGCTTCCCCGGCTCCCGGCGACTAATTGCCGAACTAGAGTCCGACAAAAAGGACTCGTCGTCCGAGTCCAGCAAACAGACGCTAGCCGCAGACGGCGCGCGGCTAGCCCCCGACGCCGAAGCGCCCTCGGATTGGCCCTGAGAAGGGCCTTTTGGTTGGCCCTGAGAAGGGCCTTTTGTTTGGCCCTGAAAAGGGCCTTTGGGTTGGCCCTGAGAAGGGCCTTTTTTAAAACGCCCGGAGGCTTCCCGCGCGGGTTTTGGCATAGCCTCCGCAGGTGTCGTAGCGTTCCGACTTGAATAAAATAGAATAAAAGATTAAAATAAGCTACGATTTCACAGCGCACTTTAGCCGCCGGTCTGCCACTCCGTTACGGTGGTCAGACACGGCGTTGCCCAGGGGATACTACGTGGAAGTATGCGCTGTGGGGGATCCCCCAAACCCTACCCTACCTACCCTAACCTACCCTATCCTACCTACCTACCTACCCTACCCTACCCTACTCTACCTACCTACCTACCCTACCCAACACTACCCTACCTACCTACCTACCCTACCCTACCCTACACTACCCCACCTACCTACCTACCTACCTACCCTACCCTACTCTACCCTACCCTAATTTTTCTCGCCGTAAAAACCATCCTTGGACTTCAACGAACATTAAAAAAAAAGAATTGGTAAAGTTGGTCCAGGCGTTGTTGAGTTATGCGCTTACCAACACATTTTGCGATTCATTTTTATATTATAGATTATTATATGTCGGAGAACGGTAGGTCCCTCGTTATCATCAGCCATAATTTAAACTACTGTGGGCGTACTGTGGTTATTGCGCAATAGAAAAACCGAATTAAAATCAAAAGTCATTTTCGCAACCTAGGCTGAGAATCAGCAGTTCAAAATTACATAAGACAGTTCCCCAAAACGCCCGCCCTTCACCACTTCCTAGTGCTTTAGCTGGGATGAAAAAGTAGTGGAACAAACTCCCCAGCAGCACATCTGTCTAGTTAGAAGAACTTGATTCTATACAGTAATGGGTATGCAAAGTAATTAATATAATTACACGACACAACTATACCGAACGCGCGAAAGTTTCTAGACTTATTATTGCTTGACCGCCACCGACCAACTTCACGTGTCGAATGTGCGGCGATCACTTGCCGCCGCGTTATGTTGTAGACTCTGTCATGCACCGCTAGGTAGCGCTGGTGTCCCGATTAGTCAAGAACTGATGGCGCGAACTCCAATAACTCCATCGAACGTGACTAGATGGCGCTGGCGTACCGGATACAACTCGTCTCCGACATATCGATGGTCATACGTTGCCAACTCGTAACCCAATTTTTTTCGCAAAATGAGATAAGTACATAATTTTGTTTTTTAAATTAAGCGCCAAATCTTCCCATTGATAACTCGTAATGCATAAAAAATGTGGGTTACGAGTTGTCAACGTATGACCATCGATATATATATGTATATATATTATTATTAACATAAGCGGGATATTTACCATGTTTATTCATTTTTCTGAGTTCCCGATATTTCGGCGCTGTTGCAAGCACCATGATCACGGATAAACTGAAATATCGGGAACTCAGAAAAATGAATAAACATGGTAAATATCCCGGTTATGTTAATAATAATGTTAGTGACCATGACAGTTTAAAAACTTATATGTATATATATATCATCATCATCATTTCAGACGAAAAACGTCCACTGCTGGACATAGGCCTCCCCCAAGCACCGCCACCTCAACCGGTTCCGTGCTTCCCGCATCCAGCGGACTCCTGCGGCTTTCACAAGGTCATCAGTCCACCTTGTGGGAGGCCTTCCTACCCTACGTCTTCCGGTACGCGGTCGCCACTCCAGAACCTTTCGGCCCCAACGGCCATCTGTTCTGCGAGCAATGTGCTCTGCCCATTGCCACTTAAGTTTGGCAATTCTTCGAGCTATGTCGGTTACCTTGGTTCTCCTGCGGATCTCTATATATATAGTATATCTTCTGTCCTCCCTTATTTAGTGACATACGAGCGTTGTATCAGTGATGGATCGTTCGTGCAAGTTTGCCAACAGCTCGGAATATGTGCAAGTCCTATAATGGTCTGTTTGAGCAGTGCATCATTATAGCACCGTGTAATGTGTGCCCTGATTGAACCCGCCGGGCTAGCGGGCTCTAATTTTATTCAATGTGATTTTATTTATGAATGCATGCAATAGTCATTACCCATAATTAATCATTGCAGAGTCCACACACATTTCTACACTTCAAAATATAACGCATTTCCAGGTAATTCATAACCCTAGCTTCTAACATATCATACTATGTGGTGGTCTTTGAAACACTGATGCTCCATATTTCTGTAATATGCTATATAAAATGCAATTCTCTATGAATAAAGATACATAGTTTGCACATTTCTCCACGGGATATATCGCTGACCTCTGAGTATTTTATGACACCTCCAAGTTTTCCCCAAAAGCAAAGTTTTATGATGCTCGCTACTCGCTCACTCTGACACCGAAGTCTTACGAGAAACTTAGTACTTAGTTACCAAAATTAATTTTATACTCACAATCATAATTAGGTAGTATAAAGTAATTGGCATAAATGTATGGTATCGTCACAAATGAAACCGTATCAATATTTGATAGCCAAATACAGCGTGCGGTCAAATTATATTTAGTTGAGTCACAAACATAAATACACAAATCAAAAGCAGGAAGGGAAGGGATTAAGCACGTTTTCGCTAGTTTGAGCCGAGAAGAAATGATCAGAGTCGTGGGATGTTGGAAGCTGGTTCTCGGCAACGTGCTGTGGCAATCGCTTTGGGCACTATGCAGAGTGTTATAAGTCGACTAAGGACACGTTACCGCATTAAGCAGCGTGGCAGAGCGACATGGCGGACGAGGTCGCATCACCACACGCAGACAAGATCGTTACATAGAAATTACTACTCGACGAAATCGTACAATGACCGTGATGATGTTGGTTACGAGCCTTCGTATCTCATCAGCGATGCTAATAAGCGATCAAACCATAAGAATTCGCTTGCATGAAGTCAGTCTCCGTTCTTGAAGGCCGCTACGTGTACCAGTTATTGAGCGCCGCAATCGCAGATACCGTTTACAATTAATGATGAAACGAACTTACCTGCACGTGAAGTTCGATCATAATTATACGAAGTGCTTCGTCCGAAGAGATTAGTAAGTCCCGTCCGCCATGAATATCCCAGAAGTTCCGGAAATATGGTCTGGTAAGCCTTAAGAATGATTGCTACTGGTGGGAAAGCATAAAACAGATGGTTGGACTAATTTCAGGTGAAAGCATCAATCAGAAATGCCCCTGGATCTTTGTGCCAAGAGACATATGTTTCACATTTTTTGTTAATGCGAGTAGCAAAAAAATCAACTTGTGGAACTACCAACAAACGATCTAATATTTTTTGATAATGTGTGTGAGACAGTACCCACTATTTCGGGATGGGTTCGTCGGGATTCCCTGTCATCAATAACATTCTCTGATGATTTAATATAACAAGCAAATATGATAATTTTACGGTCTTCGCACCAATCAAGAGAAACCAGAAGGGTGGTTCTTCGAGTAAGGCATTCTTTGGTGACTTTCGTGGCAATTTTCAAATTCATATTTTTTTTTAATTGATATCAGAATCTTAAAATATACGTAAAAGTAATATTTTTTTATAAAAATGGCACCACAGAGAGCGATATACTTACAGAGATAATCGAGGTTAAAAAAATGGAGGCTACACTAATCACAAAACATCCCACGAAAATGAAAATTTTAATTTAACTTTCTCAAATGAGTTACCTATTGTTACTTAAAGAAGTTATTTTATTATAAGGTAAAAAAATAGGTAGGTTACTAAGGCAGAAAACGTTTTTTTGTAGAATCAGTCCAACATTATTCATTATTTGTTAAATAAATTACAAAAATATAACACTAATATAAACATTTCAAAATCTTCAGGTTATATTTTTTAGTTTTGACCAAGTTCATTTCTTTTACTCCGAGTATTATTACGAGTAGTCAACCACCACTGTCGTTTAAGATCAAGGCCCATGTGTGTACAGTGGCCAACATCTGTAAATGTGCCCAAATAGAACGGTCAGACACCATCAAATATCTTAGGGTTATAACGGACAGTCTTATCATGGAAAAAACAGGTTAACTCTGTTCTGGTTCGAGTCAGGAGATTGATTTATTTATTTAAAAATCTTCGAGCGGCTGCTGATTTCCAATCCCAAAAAATGGTTTACTTTGCCCTCGCTCAATCAGTTCTAAGTTACTGTATAACTGCATGGGGGGGAACCCATAAGACAACCATGTTGCGGCTAGAGAGGGCTCAGAGAGCAGTTTTGAAAGTACTGGCAAAAAAACCTATTAGATTTCCGACCTCTGAACTGTACTCACTTTGTGAGGTCCTCACAGTTAGACAATTGTTCGTCCTACAAACGAAGAGAAAAAGTTTTTAGGAAACACCTGCTTCTGCCTTTCGTCCCACAGCCCCTAACAAAGAAGCGACGTGCTGCAGGTTAGCATTGGTTAGTCGCCACTTCAACCATATCATTCAGCTCTAAACTCTACAATGACATCAATATAAGATTTAATATTTACCCTATGACTAAAAGTCTACTGAAGAGAAAAGTGACTGATTTGCTTAAATCCTTGTCTTATGAAGAAAATGAGAAACTTATGGTATTAGAAACACGCTATACATACACTCACACACATACACACTTAACCTCACCTCCACTCTACACTTATCTATACTAATCTATACTAATACTATACTAATACTAATATATATAAATTCTCTGAAAAATACTAACAGCACCGGATATGACGATATAACCACCAAAGTGATTAAAGCTACATCTTTCATTATTGCACCCACACTCAGTCACATTATCAATAATTGCATTGAGAAAGACGTATTCCCAGAAAAGCTAAAAATTTCTATAATTAAACCAGTGTTCAAAAAAGGTAACAGGCAAGATCCCTGCAACCACAGACCTATTGCCCTTATTCCAGTCTTTTCTAAAATATTTGAGAAAATACTACATAAAAGCATATATTCCTTCTTAGAAACAAACAAAATTTTAATCGGCGAACAATATGGTTTTAGGAAAAATAAAAGCATTAACTCCGCTATATATGCGCTTGTTGAACACGTTCTTACTAATGTAGATAATAGAACTCCTGTAGTAGCATTGTTTATGGACATGACGAAGGCCTTTGACTACGTTAGTCACAAAATACTCCTAAACAAATTGGAAAAATATGGCATCAGAGGGAATATCCTTCAATTTATTCAATCATACCTAATGAATCGGGAACAAGTTACATGCATAAAGAAAATATACCCATATACTAAAACAGAAATTACATATACTTCTGAATATCGCAAATGCTTAGTCGGGGTACAGCAAGGCGGTGTCGTAGCACCTTTATTTTTCATTATATATATTAATGAAATGCTTAAAATTATTTCTAATCCGATGATCTTATTTGCGGACGATAGCACAATATTACTCAGAAGCAAAAATGATGAGACTTTCGAAAATGACATAAACAATAACTTAAATGACATAATAATCTGGCTTACCAAAAATAACCTAAAAATTAATCTAGATAAAACCACTTACATTTCATTTGAACAAAGAACATACAATAAAAAACTTGAAATTAGATATGGTGACAAAAGTATTCGCGAGACTGATTATACTAAATTCTTAGGTATCTGGATCGATAAAAAGATGAACTGGAAAGCACATATTGAAAATGTATGCAAAAAACTTAGCCAATGTTCCTATGCCCTTTATAACTTAAGGAAAATCTCAAATCTGCCAACATTATTAATGGCGTACCACGGATATGTGTCATCAACATTGAGATACGGACTTATATTTTAGGGGAACTCGGCTGATACTCGTAGAGATGTGGCGTTCAAAGCGCAGACAGCTGTAAGCCGCATTTCCTAAAGCTTCAGCTACTTACACTTCCATGTCTTTACATTTACGAAGTAGAAAGCTATGTTAAAGCAAATTACCACCCAAAGAGTTGACGACACAAAGATAAAATATGCGCAACACCACATAAAAAAGTTATTTTCTATAAAAATCTTTTAGGTATGGCACCCAAAATTTGCAATAAACTACCTAAACACATCATGGAAATTAAAGATATAGATTTATTTAAAACCAAAATACACGAATTTTTAGTTGCGAAATGTTATTATCATATTAATGAGTATTTAAATGAAAGATGCTAAGCCTGCTACATCTGATTTACTTATTATGTTAGGAAAAATCATTTTTTATTTATTATTCTGAACTTAATTAATATTGATTATTCTGAATTTAATTGGTAGGTATTTTGTATAATTTATTATTATTTAGGTATTATTGATTTATTTTAGATTATTTTGTTGTTTTAAAATTGTGATTAATTGAATTTCGTTGACATTATTGATATTTTTAAATTGTATTACACTATTTGCATACTCATGTGATGGTAAAACATGGAGAACTGTATTATAAGGAAGAATATCTATGTATCTCCTACCCATGTTTGCAAATAAATAAATGAATGAATGAAAGAATGAATACCGCGAGGCTAGTCTATTTCAGTTACTTTCATAATATAATGTCTTACGGTATTTTACTTTGGGGACGGGCTGCAGACATCGAGTCTATTTTTATTCTAAAAAAATTTATATTACTATTACTATTTTTATTCTACATTTTATTCGAAAAAAATACATATTTTTTTCCTTACGGGCCATCTTGTGACACGCTGGACGTATGGTTCCAGGGTCCAAAGTTCCGGCTCATCATTTTCAAAGTTCCAGCTTATCACTCCAACGTAATCCAACGATATCGTTGGAATCCGAGCGCTGTGCTCCATCTACCACCTGCCGGTTAAGCCGAGCATCATCGGGCTCCGCGCTGGGTACATATTTACCCGCGTGGCTGCATCGAGCACTCTACGGGTCAGGCAAGACCATCTGCCGACCGTCACAACTCCTGGCGTCTGCAGCGTGGCACACCCGCTGTGGTCATCGTCACACCAGCTGAGCCAGGAGAGTACTGCGCTACTCCCAAGGAAATTGAGGGAATCCTGTGTGACCATAAACTTACCCATCCCACCTGTATTGTTTTACAAAATATATTTATTATTATGTTGACAAGGTACGTGGGTCTTATATACCTCACCCACATAACCCCTTTCCGTTACAATGGGGTACTGTTTAAAATGTTACAATAAAATTCCTCCCCACATACTTCAACTGAATGAGACTAAATTTAAATCTTGTATAAAACGCACACTATGCAGGCAGGCATATTATAAGTTGGGGGATTACATCGCTGATAAAGATGCTTGGCTGAATGCTGGTCCTGCTCCACAACCTCAACTAATTTATTAACATTTGACAATAATGTTGGAGCTGCTGAAGAGTGTAAGACTATCTTTGCATTGTATAAACTCAATCTCCTTTGTATTATATAATTGCATAGCACAGGTGTGAGTACTACGTACTATAGAGCTACCATTGACCGGTAATATGTCTTTCATTGACTTGAATGTGGCGGCTGAGTGAATGTCATGCTCACTTAGATGTCTCGCTGATGGTGGCGTGTGTGTTGGATCATTTAGCTCCATTCAAAATGGTTGAGCTGAATGGTGCTAATCCATGCGTCATGGTAGTGAACGAGCGCCGTCAGTTGGGACTGGTCATCTCTTAGCTGCCACGGATTATTTTAATTATTTTGTTTCTATTTGTTGTACCTACTCTGGACGCTTTTAACGTGTAAGTTTTTATTTTTTATTTTTACATCGTTCTCACATTTAGTTAAAAATTCAACAATATAGATGTCACTAATATTTTTGTAACAATTTATAATTTAAAAGATTGTCCATGTTTCTTGCCCGTTCTTCTCCATAGGTACCTACTACGCTTTGGAATGGGCATGTAGCTTCTTTTTTCTTACTGACCAACTCCTTGATAATTCAAAGGTGCCTGTAAATGGTTTAATTGAAATAAATGATTTGAATTTGAGTTTGAGTTTGAATGCGACATATCTTTTGTGATTTTGATTTTGGTAAGATGAGGATATTAGATACCTCCCATGCGGTTAATATAGCTCACAGTAGTGGTGTTGTCAATTCTTAGTAATATTTGGCAATTCTCATAAATTTTTGGCAAATATTTTGAGTTCAAAATAGGCTGCTAAGAGCTCAAGGATATTTATATGCAGCGTAGCCTCGTTGTTAGACCAACTACCACTGGCTGTTTGCCCACTAAATGGTAACAATGACTGTGGTATTGTCATGATTCCTTCGTAATCATCGTCATTTTGTGTGTGTGTGTTGTGGCAGGGCAGGCAGACAGTAACAAACCTATTAACTGAGCGAATTTCCTAATCTTACAACGACGTTTCGATCTTTTGAAATTGTATAGCTCTGTTTTGATTCTAATTCTTTTCTCAGAGGGTAGACTTACTTCCCATTTATGAGTGTCTATTACGTAACCTAAATATTTACAAGACATTGAGGGTATTTTATCACTCTTTTCCTCGTTAATAAGAAAACCTAGTGCTTGTAATAGCATCTGAGTGGTCTCAATGTTTTGCAAGCATTCATGGTAGGTATATCCAGCAAGGAAGAAATCGTCTAAATAAATAGATGATATATAGCCACACGATCGTAACAACTTAATTTCAGGTTTCATCAATTTCGTAAATATGAATGGAGTCGTACGGATACCGAAGGGCAGGTGGTTAAATTCATATAACTTTTCATCAATAATGCAACGAAGGTATTTTCTTGAATCGGGATGAATATTGATAAGAAAATATGCATCTTTTAAATATAATGTTGTGATGTAAGTCTCGTGATAAAAGTTTCAGCACAGTACGTATGTAATTAACAATTAACTCTAATTTAAAGTATTCCGAATTAATGAAAGTATTTAAATGTTTTAAATCACTATCACTACATATTATAAAACAAAGTCCTCCTCCGCGTCTGTCTATCTGTCTGTCTGTCTGTTCGCGATAAACTCAAAAACTACTGCACCGACTCTCATGCTGTTCACCAATGGATAGCTTGTTTCTCGAGGAAGGTTTTAGTATATAATTTGTTAAGTTTTTGTATACATTTTTGTATAAATAAACGATATTTTGTTGGAGGTGTCAGAAAAAAATAAGCCGTCTGGGAGCTTTCAACGAAAACGCTGTCTAAACCCTATGAGATATAACAAAATAATGTATTGTGGAATTGTGTATCTTATAAAGGTGTTAAAAAAAGTCCGCAATGGTATATGTCTATCTCTTAAGGATAACATACTATATCCATTTTATTGTCTTTTTGTAGGTATTTGTTTGCCGAATTTTACTCTTGGAAATACGATTACGATAACAATACGCTATAATATCAGTAGCTATTAGCCAAATTATGTTCGTAGATAAATAAGCTAGCTACTTATGTGTATTTCAAACAGCAAACAAGAATATTTATCATAAAAACATTACTAAACACGGCGGCCTTATGAGCAAAATTTGTGCATTCCAAAACTTTCGTTATTTTTTCACTGACATATTTATCACTTTTCGATAAACTAACACTCAATACGAAATCTACATTTATTTCTCAGTAATTCTGTACAAGATTCTTCTATTATTAAACCGTTTTGTCATTGAATCCATTACTTTACGCACTTAAAACCTTGATGAATGTTTACATTGCGCCACACTGCCACACGACCACAGAGTACAGACGTATTTTGCATTCTTTTTTTTTTTCGTTCGTTTAGTGGTGTTCCCGCTAAAATGTATTGATACCGGTCAAGTATTAGTCGATTAATCGAATTCTACAGCCAGATCGTGTTGCAAGTACAAAATAAATGTCAAATGTTTCGTCCAATTGCGAACGTGACCCTGAGAAAAGTTAGGCAAAAATGGTGTTCATTAGATTTCGAGTGTTTTCTCAGCACAAACGGTGTATCGTGCGACATTTCGGAGGATTTCGTTTTGTTTTCACATTGTTGGTACTTACGTGAATTATTTTAAAATTATTATTTGTGTCGCATTTTTATTTCGTGTTGTAATTTGGTACAATTGATTGCTTTAAGAATTTGAGTGAAATTTCGTATTTTGATTTTGTGTTTGTTATCTTTAGGTAAAGACTCATTATACGTTCAGAACATAAGTACTTTTATTATATTATCTATATTATTTTGATTTTGTGTTTGTTATCTTTAAGTAAAGACTCATTAGACGTTCAGAACATAAGTACTTTTATTATATTAAATCATTTTTTTCGGTCTCTATTCACATAGTGAATCACATTCAAATTAATATTAAGTTAGAAATTTGAGATATAGCCTGGGATATGGAGAAGGACATAGGGTACTTTTTTATGCGATAAACGACATCCACGCGGGCGAAGCCGCGGGCAAAAGCTAGTTAAGAATAAATCTCATCTTGCCATTTGGTTTCGGTACTAAAAACACACGTGACGTGACACATATTGATCAGAACATGGTTTAACTTCGGATATGGCGCCCATGGATTACAGGTTATCAATTATGTTTAATAACTCGGACCCCTAACCTGCCTGCGAGTCGGGATCCTCGCCTTCCAGTTTAAATGGCTGTGGTTGTACGTTTTATTCGCCGAAGTCGACGCTTTAGGTTTGGTTGTTTCTGGTTTTATTTCAGTGCTGGATTTTGAGACAGCCTTCGCTGTTTTGGGGTATCAGCGAGATCATTTCCAAAGAGGAACTTGTCGATCTTTGTGGTATCCAGCTGGTCCTTCAACTCTTTTTTGACTGAATATAGTGCAAAATTACGCCTAGCTTGAGATTCTGAATGTTGAATATCACATAATATTCGACCAATATCCATAAGATCTTTTATCAGAATATGGTTTCTCTCCCTGGCGTCAAGCTGTCCGGATATAATCTTGCTCAAGGATGAAATCCCTGCAGCCAATTGCTTCTGTCTCAATTCTATGGCTTTGTCTCTTTTATGTACTTGCTCTTTTCTGACGGCTTTAATTTCTGCATTCAGGAGTGGTGCAGCTATCGTAGTGCAATTTCCTGGCACTAAAAACTTACTGATAAGATCTTTACGAACATCTTTGTCCAGACCGGATGTTGCGATATGAGCAAATCTGGATGGTACATCCTTGTTTATATCCGAGCCGTATTCAACCGTTATTGACGGATCTGCTCCCAATATGTCCAAGATTTCAGCATTGCATTGTCATTGTCTTCGTGGTCGTTTGGGATGATCACATGTTCTGCCGGGGCAGAGACGGCTATCATTGGTGATACATCGTCATCCACCACTGGCGGCTACAATGATGGTGACTACATGCACGTCAGGGTTTGTCGTTGCTTCCTGGTCTGTGAAGAGAGGGTAGCAATCAGACTACGTCAAAGCGAATATGCATACCTACATGGAAATGCAAAAATCGGCAAAATGTAACAATCAGAAAATCACGATAATGATCAACTGCGGCGATATGGTCCCATAGACTAATCTGATGAATAAAACTAATATACCTTCAGCAATTGCCGCATAGTGAAAATAAGTATAAGTACTTATTTTCACTATGCGGCAATGTAGTCCCACAGACTAATCTGCGCATAATAGTAGGTAGGTCCATTACGAGCAAAGACTCCATGGTTAGATTATAAGCGGCAATATAGTCCCTCAGACTAATCTGGTGCATAAAAGGTGGGTAGTGTTCAACAAATTACTCCCTTTAATTACGTATACTTACATATGCGGCGATATAATCCTGCAGACTAATCGGTTGCATTTAATGTGATCGTTAGTGATCAGGGCAGTTGCCTTTAAATAGAAATAATATTTATTTGCATAAAACATGGTGTTTAAAGATATTAAAGACATTACAGATCAGATCACACATGTTTTGCTTATATGTATATCATAGCATGCAAATATGTTTAAACAATGTTTCCCGTCAATAAATTATGCTATAAAAATTATTAGTGGATATGTAGTTTTGTTTTAAACAATCTAATATCTAAAGTTTTTAAGTCATTTGGAATTTTATTATATACACGAACATATGGCTAAACAGCTTTTACTATATTTAGCCAGTCTTGGCAAGTCATCCATACTAATATTATAAATGTGAAAGTAACTCTGTCTGTCTGTCTGTATGTTACCTTTTCACGCCTAAACCGCTGAACCGATCGTCATGAAATTTGGCAGAGATATATAGCCTGGGATATGGAGACGGACATAGGCTTCTTTTTTACGCGATAACCGACATCTACGCGGGCGGAGTCGCGGGCAAAAGCTAGTTTAATATAAGCCTGTGAGGATCTCGCCGGTTTCGAGGATACACATCCTCTGCCCTTTTAAATAAGTCTTTATGCTTTTTAACAAACATGCATACTTCATAGATAAAGAGAGAGGGTAGGGTTAAGGTGTATTATGACCGTTGTTACGTTTCCAATATCCACTTAATAAGAGATCCATATTGAATGATTGCACTGTCGATACGACCGCTTGCTTAGTACGAATTCGGCAATTATAGGGCGCGGGGAGTTGGTATTAGAGGATTTTCCGGGTAGGCGGTACACGTCTCGAATATTAGAGTCACTGATAGGTGTTCCCAAAGCCTCGCTAATTTTGATTACAGTCCTTTAGAGACTGGCACAGATTTCGGAGTCAACAATAGGCACATTACGGATTTCGACGCCAGATGAGCGTGATTTGAGCTGGTGGTCGATAATATTTTTTTCTAGATGGTCTATGTGTATTTGCTGGGCACCTCGTGTTTTTTTTAGTCCTTCTATCTCACTGTTCATATCTTCAAACTTCGTGTTGAGGAAACTCATGGAAAAAATTATCTCTTCATTGGAATTTTGAATTGCGACGTTTTAATAACGTTTGTTGCCTGAATGACCAAGCTTTTTTTTTTTTTTTCTAAAAACGTTGCCCCACACTAGGATTTCTCCTGTATCGTGGGTGCGTTTACAAACATTTAAACTCACATACACAAACAGCCAGACCCGGAACAACTACTTGTAGATCATACAAATATTTGTTCCGTGCGGGAATCGAACCCGCGACACGCAGCGCAGCAGTCAATCGTTTAACCACTGCGCCAACCGTGCACTTTGCTACTTTTTTTTTTACCTTTGGGACTTTATTTCTGCAACGTCGGATATAAGTTTGGTCATAAGGGCAGTCTGTTCCACTAATGATTTCGAGATGCAGAGGTCCTATTCATAAGCTTGGGGGGTATGGTAGCTAGAACCGTCCTGCGGGGAGTCAGCGTTGCACGGGCGTTGCTTTGGTTTGCTACGGGAGATGACAAATTCACTCATCGATCGATACAGCGGAGTTAATATCAGGATCTGATTGCGTTTGAGTGTGGCTCAGACTTACTGTTGGTGTTTGTGTTTTGGGCGGAGGGCGCGGAATACTCGACATTATGGACAAATTGGACAATACAGTAGCACCAGTCCAACGGTCGATATTGGCTTGGGTTGTTGTTAATATAATAACGCGTTCAGGGTGATGGTGGGGCTCCTACGCTACTGTAGTGCGTCTGTAATGTTTGCGCACGCGCACACAGACGGCTTTCACACTGTGCTGCGGCGCCGCATTGCTTCGCTGAAGTTCCGCGTGCGTGGGAGCGCCAATACCATCCTGAGCGTGCTCAGCCACAAGCTGGACAGCCCCTTTCTGGGGCACTGGGTTCAAGCACAAGTGCGTTTGCCCGGGGCCCCAGAGGGCGGTAAATACTTAAATTAATTAATTTAATTCATATAATAGTAATACTATGGGCCAAATTAGTCTGAAATAAACATATTTTTTTTGTTTTTATTTTTTTTATTGCTAGCAGTAGCGGCGTAGCCGATGGCCGACTCGTAGCAGGATCGTAAGCGCGTAGCTCGTAGCAGCACAGGCGGTGACGTAAGCCGCTCACAGTCAGTATCGAAGATTGGCGCGCACTGATACTTGCACGGTGGCGTAGTGGAACACACGCCGACCGCTGAAGCAGGGGTCGCCGGTTCAAATCCACCAAGTCACTTTTGGGACGACACTTGAGAAGTCACCAGTACAACAATATCTATCCCATTCTATGACCACCCAGCGGGAGGTGCCGACAGGTAAAAACACTTAACCCGTGACATGTCATAGTTCATGGTTCATGACCTTTGAAATTTGAGAAGGCTTTCGAAAAATCAAAGAATTCGTCAATATACACCCATTGACACGGCATGTTTTATACCTTCCTGGCTTCGTTATGAGTTAAACTAACCAAATAAAATATCAAAAAATGAAAAAAACTGACATTAACTCACAGTGATGAGATATATTTTCATTTTGATAATTTTCACTCGCTTGACCTTGAAACATTACCACAATATATCGAATTCACACACTCTTTCACCAAAAAAACACTTGACTACGATAACACAGTAGTTGAAAGCCATAAGTAATCCCGTCAACACAACTCATTCCACTTGAAACGATATCTATGTACACCATAAAAACTTTTTGTTTACACAACGATAAAATCTATGAGTCATGGCCGGCTCGCCTGCCTATCCTATTGTAATCGCTTTGATGAGTGTGTGTATGTGTGCGTGTAATTGCCGAATTTTACTCTTAGAAATACAATTACGGTAACAATACGATATAATATCAGTATCTATTAGCCAAATTATGTTCGTAGATAAATAAGCTAGCTACTTATGTGTATTTCAAACCGTTTATAAGAATATTTATCACAAAAACATTGCTATAAACGGCGGCCATAGGATCAAAATTTGTGCATTCCAGTACTTTAGTTTATTTTTCACTCACATATTTATCACTTTTCGATAAACTAACACTCAATACGAAATCTACACTTATTCCTCAGTAATTCTGTATAGGATTCTAATAAGATTAAACCGTTTTCTTATTGATTCCATTACTTTACGCACAACAATAAACATGTTTATCGTTGGTGAATGTTTACAATATGGCGTCGTCCGGCCACACGACCACAGACGTATTATATTTGCTTTTTTTTATCGTTCGTTTAGTGGTGTTCCCGCTAAAATGTTACTAAAACCGGTAAAGTATTAGTCGATTAATCGAATTCTACAGCCAGATCGTGTTGCAAGTACAAAATAAATGTGAAATACCTCGACCAATTGCGAAGGTGACCTTGATAGAAAATTATGCACCTATGCGGTGCATTTGACATTTCAACGGGACTCATTTAAAGAGAGACAGGGAATCAAAAATCACAAATCGCAGCCATTCACAGAATTTAGAGATCGGAATTTCTTATACAGTTCAACACACGTCCACTCTGATCTGCGCACAGCGCGCGCCGAAACTATTGAATAAAATTTTGTAGGTAAGTACACTTTATTCCTAGTAACCACCTAACTTCTCGAGGAGTATGATACCAACGAATGATTACGTTTAGTAAAAAATAAACTCAAAAAGCAAAACGTTTTCGAAATGACCACCTTCTTTTTCGACACAAATATTCACGAGTCATTTAAATCCTCACATATTTGTCTCATTTGTTCAGCAGCCTGACATATACTTTCTAAGAGCTATTCACGGTTCTGAATTTGTACGGAGTACACCTTATCCTTTAAGGTTCCCCAGACAAAAAAATCTAAAGAAGTCAGGACCTAGCTGGCCATGCAATATTTATGCTACCTCGTCCAATCTGACGGCCAGGAAACGTTGCATTTAAATATTCACGCACTTGTGTGCCATAATGTGCAGGTTCCATCACGTTGGAGCCACATGGTTCGCAGAGTTTGAAGATCGAAAAATTCCAAGCTAGTGACGTTTTTTAGGAAGTCTAAGTAATTTTCAACATTAATTAGGCGGTGGGGCATCTCAATAGAGCCAATCAGCTGATTGTTAAAAACACCAGCCACCATGTTTACAGAGAATTCAATTTGATGTGATGCCTGCGAATGTAGATTCGGGTTGCTCTCATGCCACTGCACTTATTTTTGGAATTGAATACTGGGATCTCTTGTAAATTGGGCTTCATCCATCCAAATAATTTTTTAAAGCAGTATTGGATTATTTATCAGTGCTTGGTTCATTCTCTGGCTAAAAACAATTCTTGAGAAGTGGTATTATGCCTTGGGATTTTCTGTAGTGGTAGGCATGCAAACCATATCTTTCCCACAGTAGCTTATGGGATACACCGACGATTCTCCCAACGCGTCTCGTCGAGAGTGTAGGATCATGAATAATAAGGTTCATCATTCTGTTTTCTTGGGCAACGCTCAAATTGATTGCCCGTTCAGGACGGCGTGGTCTAATTCCGGTCTCACAAAATCTCCTGTGTATGTTAATAAATGTTCGTATATCAGGAATGCGCCGACCGGGGAATCGCCGGTGGTACTCTCGTACGAAATCTCCTGTGTATGTTAATAAATGTTCGTATAACAGGAATGCGCCGACCGGGGAATCGCCGGTGGTACTCTCGTACGGCCGCTGTAGCATTTCCGTCACAGAAACCGTAGACGAAATCAATATCAGCTTGGTGTTGAGCCGAATACTCGTACGGCATAGTGAATGTTGTAATCAAAATGATTGATTAAATTAATCGGAAAATCAAAAACAAATTACAATAAACAACAAACCTGACAGTTAAAATATGCATGACAAATAACAACTTAGGTATTCATAGAAACCAGTTTAATCTCTTTGATAGATTCGTTATTAAAATGATCTTACTTCTTCGCTAACCCTCGGGTTCTTCTCGAACGTACAAATGAAAAAGCCCTTGATAGATTTATCATTTTAATTGCACTAAGCGGCAAGATAGGTCAAATTAAGACCTTTTTTTACTGCATAGCTCAATTAAATTTCATTAGTGAAATTTATTTATTACCATATTTTTTATTTTTTGTTTATAATTACAAATAGCTTTGTAACGAAGCCTTTGTAAGTACTACTTCCTTTTTTAGATTTAATTTGTAAAAGTTATAGAAGCGTTTGCCAAAGCTTATAGATAACGTGAAGAACACGGTTTATACTTCTTTCATTTCAATAGAACAATAAAATATATTTTTTTAATACTTGATCCCTAGACACTTTTGATGTGTGTATACGAACATCAGAGGTTGTATAACAAACAAATGAATAAAAGTCAGGCGAAGGACACCTGGATCTGTGTGTCCACGTGCTAGACGGCTCGGGATGAGGGCCGGCAGTCGGCTATGAATATTCATGGCCAGTCTGTGGCCGCTTTTTTCGCTTGCATTGGGAGCGATGTGGAATAGAATTGGGTCGGTAATGCTTGCAGGTGGGCGCAACGAGTTTACCAACATTCCGAGATTTCTGTAATTTACTTGTCTGATCATGATTTAGGAGATGGAAATTTGGCCAAATAACTTACATTACACTCGGAATGAGAAATGGGCTTTGAGAATGTAAACTGAATGAAAAAATAAAAAGAACTGGCATTACTCGGGTTTCTAACTTTGTTAGGTAGTAAACAAACATATTATTTTGAGTTGTTGAAACGCCGAGAGCTCTGCATACTTATAATATTTTAATAAAAACTTGTGTTTCTAATAAATCAGGGGTGAAATTCCTTGCTGTTGTTAAAAGTCACACTCCTTAGGTATCTGACGACAAGACACGGATAGAGTAACGTGTTTACAATGAAATAGTTTTAATTTTAGAAATAAAAATGTAGATTTAGTATTTTACAGTGATTACAATTATTTGGTAGCAGATACATTTTTAGCTCGCAGTAGCCCCATGAAGTCAAATACCGACATCAGAGACGAGTTTCGTATCGTACAGGAGTGAATGCTATAAATATCTTACGTAACAAAACATAAACAACTACAGTCCCCGGAGGAACTATCAGAAACAACACACAAACAAAACAAAAGGCTTTATAATTCAATCTGCAGACGAACACACTCAATGAATCGCTAAACAAAAATTGAACCCCACTGCTGACTGTACAGCACAAAGCACACAAAAACTAACCTTACTGCATCTAAGTAAAATTTCTATTCGTTTGTTTCCATGTTACTATTAGGAAGGTAGAATAGATTTATTATGGTTGGGGCTGGTCCTTCGCTCCACGCTCTCGTCAAGCGCAGGCGAGTGGAGAGTGTAGCGTGAGAGTGAACGAATGAATGTTCGAGCGAGCGTGTGAGCGGCCATTTCGCTCGGTTATCTATTTACACACGTTACGGGCCCTCTCCGCAATTAGTGTTTGTAAAGTTTGAACGGTGAGAGTGAAAGCCATTTGTCGGAACATCTGTTTCAGTAGACTACTAAATAACATGGCTCGTTTAACTGTTGCCTGGTGGCGTATTTTACAGATAAGTTTGACTTTGAAAATTTTTATAGTACATATATATAGAGTCACTGACTAAAACACAGTGGCATATGTGTCCGAGATGTTTTGGCACATTAGCACCAAGTATAGAACATGAATCCGACTGTGGAAACACTAAAGTAACCTTCTGTATCTACCTATCTACATTAGTCATTCTTCAATAGCTTCATTTTTCTTACTGACCGACTCCTTGACAATTCAAAAGTGCCTGTAAATGGTTTAATTGAAATACATTATTTGAGTTTGAGTTTGAATGTATGCATAGGTACATAATAAAGAAAGAAAGAAAAAAGAAAGAAAAAGTATTTATTGGGACTCATACAGGAAGTTCACATTTTAAACTAAACACACTCATAGTAACACAAATAAAAACAAAAGTAAAATGAAAAAAAACCTGTACGGGGCCAAAAGGCTCCTATCTCAGCATGATGCTGCGACATTTAAAAATAACACTTAAAGAGTGATTCTGAAAATTTTAATATTTCATCAGTTGACTCCATCAATAGTGCGGTATCTGTCATAAGCTGAGGCGATTACTTATATCTTTATCTGAAATTAGTCCTAACTAATATTATAAAATATGAAAGTAAGTTTGTTTGTTTGTTACGCTTTTTCGCTTAAACAGCTAAACGAATTTGGATGATGAAATTTGGCACATGCCTAGCGGGCCCCATCACCAAGTGTCACCGATCCCAGGACCGTACGTCCTCCCATTAAGGCACGCATGCAACACTGCGCGCCAGCTCTCCGTGCCTGACTGCTCGAGCGACGACACAGCCCCCATTTCGCTACCCGCAGGCCCCTCATGGTAGCCGGAGATCGTTAAGCGCCTTTCGACGCCCGGCTGCTCTTCTGGTAGGGTAGACCTTGACCTGGATAAGGACATACGATACTTTTTATCCCGATAATTTGGGATAATTTCCGACCTCCACGCGGGCGAAGCCGCGGGCAAAAACTAGTAATCTATAATTTGAATCAATTTTCCCTACACGGCTGAGAAAAATTATTAATAACAAAAATGTAATCTGCTATCCAGTATAATAGCATCTGTAGATAAAGGTAATCCTGTGTGTGCTATGTACAATTGGGAATCAAACGAGCTTACCTGTTAAGCGAAGTCTTGATTCTAATTTTATGAACGGAAATCTGAAATATAATGAATTAAACAGAGTAGTGTTTCTCATACACACGTATTAACATCGCGTTTTTTAGAGATAGAATATAAATATTTTTCGTAAATAGCAACACTTTAGAATATTGGCAACACAGGAATGTCACTTATTTTAGAGATCCTTAGGAACGAGCTCTGTTTTCTGTACAGAGTAGTTCCACATACTTACATTCACTGGGTTTTCCTGAACGGATAAGTGAATTAGGTAGACAAATTATTGCAGTTTTGGGGCTGTTAGCTAGTGGTGGGTGGGTAATTATATTTCTGATCACCGTTCATAAAATTACAATCAAGACTTCGCTTAACAGGTAAGCTCGTTTGATTCCCAATTTTACTTCACGGCGATCTGAAATATAAATAATTAAACAGAGTAGATGTTTAGAGTTGCCTGCAATAATTCAGTTAGTAAATTATTGGTTTATAAATATTTTGGTTTATTAAGTAGGTGCTTTTATTTATCTTCATTAGCATTGCTTATTTATGAATAATGAACTATTATTCATCAGCAGAGAGGCATAATCAACAACGGGTAACCCACATTGTGTCTGTCTCGGTTGATGCCAGTTCTAAGTTGAGCTGCTGTATAATGTTGTTTTGTGAAAGGTGAAGAATTAATATCGCTCTCACTTAACACAACTTACAGTCATAGAAACTTTAAAAACAGTATTTGTTATATTAGTCCACAGAGTCGACATTAGAGCCATTAGGCCAGCCAGCTTCTATGTAGGTGTTCCTAGAGTTTTTTTTCTGTATAACAGCAATCTGAATGATTTTGGAGGGCATTGCCAACCCATTGCTTGACATGCTCAAGAACCTCGTCCGATCGCGAACGGCGCAACGAACGTATGGGACCTGCTGTGAGTGTGTTTGCACAATTACCCCACGGGAATATATTTGTGAGATTGAATACTTTAAAAGTTTTCATGGTCGAGAATATCAGTCGTAGACGTCTCTGTAAACATAAAGTTTCACTTATTTGAGATGCAGTGTGGGACTTAATGCATGAGTTTACAATAAGCTCATAAACTCTTTAATTAATTATGTCTTTTTTTTTTTTGTTGTTACATCTGTGCTAGCTGTTTTATGATTGTATATATTTTAATATACTTTTAGCAGAGTAAGCTTTTAACTTAATCAATCTTAAGTTTTGTAAGCACCATTTAATAGGTTGTTTACCACCCATCATTTAATATACCATACCGTTTAGTAGGGTTGTGTTGGTTATGAGAAAGTTTTGAACTAATTTGTCTAATTTCCCTTTGTGGACTTTTCAAATGCTTAGTTGACAAGTTGAGAGTTAATGGAAAAAGTATGAATCTCTTTTCCTTCGCCTACTATACATATGTATATACAAAATTAAATTATTGAATGAATTAGGTAGGTATATAGTTTAAGTGAGGGAGTTGTATAATTAGCTACAATGTGTACTTAGTGAGCTGATGGTTTTAGTGTAAAGTTATTTGTTCATGTTCTAATCACAATCCATCAATATTTTGTCCTTACATTGCACAGTGCACTCCCCCCCCCTCTTTGGTTCCTTAACAATTTCACTTTAATGTTGTAGTTATCATTGAAGTCTGTGTACTGCTAAATATTTAGAATGGTTCAATGTTTTGTTCGACATTTTGATTTTATAACCATTGAATAAGATTTCCCATCTCTGCCCAGCTCTTCGAGAAAAGGGGCTGATGTTATGTAAAGCGAGTGAGGTCACTAATATTTTGACTTTTGTTTTAATAAGGTATTTCAAGGCACATGTTTTAATTAAAAATAACTTATTAGTCGAACCTAACAATTCAAATACTATGTTTGTCATGTCCAAACATCTAAATACGCGTAGAATGGTATTTATAGGTACATATTATGTTTTAGGACAGTCTTGATGTATACAAGTAAATAATCTGGGTAGGTTGGTAGAAAACCTTGTTTTGGTAATTGTCACTCACTACTGGTGATTAAGTAAATACAGCAGAGCTATACGGTAAGTTGTTGAAGTATGAAAGTTCGAATATGGGAGTTATTAGAAAATATATGTATGATTAACCTTTTATTGGTTATCTCGTAATGTGAATAATCTTGCAGGTATCCCTAAGTTATAGGGGTACTTACCCATAGGATGAAATCATATAAGTACCTATCTGTTTTCATAATGAACAACAGTTGAATAGTGTACACATTGTCAGTATATAATGATAGGGTTATTATTGCTGATGACTTGGTTTGTCATTTATCGCCAATAGAGTATGGGTAGTAGAATTGACACAGCCCTAGAAGGGATTAAGTAACTGTTTTAGGTTCAGAGTGAAACTTAATTGTCTTTTTTGTTTGGGTCTGAAATATATGTTTCTTTGTTAGTCTGTAATGCATTTTAATTTATCAGAGTATTTACTAACTATAAAAGTATTAAGAAGATAAGATATTGAATTTAATAAGAATCAAATAGTTTATTGTATTGTTGTACCCACAGTCAATGACAGGATCAGTGTAGCTGTTTTGTCAGCATATGGTTGGAGCATTCCGGTATCACTCTTGTTGAATTGTTATTTTGGAGTGTAGATATAGGCCGGATTGTTATTGAGATCCACCACAGATATTCCTTTTTGTTTTCAATATTGATTGATTTCTGTTATTTACCCACTTGTAGGATATTTTTGTTTGTTACTAGCTTTTGCCTGCAGCTTCGCCCGCGTGAATGTCGGTTATCGCATAAAAAAGTACCCTATGTCCTTCTCCATATCCCAGGCTACATCTCAAAATTCTAACATAATATTAATTTTAATGTGATTCACTATGTGAATAGAAACCGAAACAAATCTATAATATAAAAATGAATCGCAAAATGTATTGGTAAGCGCATAACTCAACAACGCCTGGACCAATTTTACCAATTCTCTTTTTTAATGTTCGTTGAAGTCCAAGGATGGTTTTTACGTTTTTTTTTTTTTTTTTTTTTTAATTGTTTTTGAAAAATTAGGGTAGGGTAGAGTAGGGTAGGGTAGGTAGGTAGGTAGGTAGGGGTAGGGTAGGGTAGGGTAGGGTAGGGTAGGTAGGTAGGTAGGGTAGGGTAGGGTAGGGTAGGTAGGTAGGTAGGTAGGTAGGGTAGGGTAGGGTAGGGTAGGTAGGTAGGGTAGGGTAGGGTAGGGTAGGTAGGTAGGTAGGTAGGGTAGGGAAGCGTAGGGTAGGGTAGGTAGGTAGGTAGGTAGGTAGGGTAGGGTAGGGTAGGGTAGGGTAGGTAGTTAGGTAGGTAGGTAGGTAGGTAGGTAGGTAGGTAGGTAGGGTAGGTAGGGTAGGGTAGGGTAGAGTAGTGGAGTTTATACTATAGCTTTGACAGAACGAAGTCTGTCGGGTCAGCTAGTGATTTAATATAATAAAAGTACTTATGTTCTGAACGTGAATGAGTCTTTACCTAAAGATAACAAACACAAAATCAAATTACGAAATTTCACTCAAATTCTTAAAGCAATCAATTGTACCAAATTACAACACGAAATAAAAGTGCGACACAAATAATAATTTTAAAATAATTCACGTAAGTACCAACAATGTGAAAACAAAACAAAATCCTCCGAAATGTCGCATGATACACAATTTGTGCTGATAAAACGCTCGAAATATCTAATGAACACCATTGGTGCATAACTTTTCTCAGGGTCACGTTCGCAATTGGACGAAAATATTTGACATTTATTTTGTACTTGCAACACGATCTGGATGTAGAATTCGATTAATCGACTAATACTTGACCGGTTGACATTTAAGCGGGAACACCACGCGGGAACGAAAAAAAAAAAAGAAAACAAAATACGTCTGTACTCTGTGGTCGTGTGGCGGTGTGGCGCGGTGCTTAACATTAATCAAGGTTATACTTGCGTAAAGTAATGGATTCAATGAGAAAACGGTTTAATCTTAGAAGAATCTTAAACAGAATTACTGAGAAATAAGTTTAGATTTCGTATTGAGTTTTAGTTTATCGAAAAGTGATAAATATGTCAGTGAAAAAATAACGAAAGTTTTGGAATGCACAAATTTTGATCATAAGGCCGCCGTGTTTAGTAATGTTTGTATGATAAATATTCTTGTAAACTGTTTGAAATACACATAATTAGCTAGCTTATTTATCTACGAACATAATTTAGCTAATAGCTACTGATATTATAGCGTATTGTTATCGTAATCGTATTTCCAAGAGTAAAATTCGGCAAACAAATACCTACAAAAAGACAATAAAATGGATATAGTATGTTATCCTTAAGAGATAGACATATGCCATCGCGGACTTTTTTGAAGACCTTTATAAGATACATAATTCCACCATACATTATTTTGTTATGTCTCATAGGGTTTAGACAGCGTTTTCGTTGAAAGCTCCCAGACGGCTTATTTTTTTCCGACACCTCCAACAAATTTCGTTAATTCATACAAAAACATAACAAATTATATACTGAAACCTTCCTCGAGAACCAAGCTATCCATTGGTGAAAACAGCATGAGAATCGGTGCAGTAGTTTTTGAGTTTATCGCGAACAGACAGACAGACAGACAGACAGACAGACAGACGCGGCGGAGGACTTTGTTTTATAATATGTAGTGATAGTGATAGTGATAGTGATAGTGATTTATCATAACAGATCAACTCCTGTTGTGCAATAGGGCTGGTAAGTTTTCTGTATTATCATGAGAATGAGTGTCTTGTGGTTTTAATATTATTTGGTTCATTGTTATTGTTTTTATCTATAAGATTGTATACTCAAGTTTGTTATTTTATCTGTTTGCTTACTAAATAGTATAGGTAATTAAAATTCATGTCAATTAGAGATATTACTTTTGAACATTGTCATTTTGTTGCGTCAGCCAAGTTAGTCAAAAGTTTGTGTTTATCTTATTTTCTTCATTGGCATAGGGTCAGTTATTGCTTTCGCTATGATAGAGGTAACCAGTCCAGTTTGTTTCTGGAATATCTCAATTCCTTGTTCCCTCAGTTTAGGAGGAATCTGGGATTACACCTCATGAATAGATAGGGGAACATAAAATAGCACTTTGTATGTTTTGTCCATTTCAGTTATGTCTGAGATCAAGGATTGCCACACGTGCGATATGCTGAAGCATTTGTCGTCAGCCATTATATCACAGAATTATGTTGAAAAAGTATCTTGTACTAGTATTTGAATGTATGAGTGTGACAGGTTCTGTATATTTATGTAATAAAATACGAACAATAATAAATAGCATAACATTCCTTTGTTCTGTTAAAAATTAAAACTATCTGTTACTAATTTCAAATAAACAACTGTATCAACTAATATCAATGCATAGCACAGGTGTGAGTCCTATGTACTATAGAGCTACCATTGACCGGGTAATATGTCTTTCATTGACTTGAATGTGCCCTGGGGCCCTATTATGAACTCTTATTTCCAGGCAGTTTACAGCGTAAACAGAACTGCCTTGAAATTTCGTATTATGAACTCGTTAAACAAGCCAGTCAGCGGTCACGTGACACCCTGGCCGACTTCTGCCCGAATATTGCCTGGCAATACCGTATTACGAACGTTCGTTTGACATTTCATATAACAACTTGTCAAAAAGTAACCTCACAATCCATTCAGTTTACGCTACTTCAGAGGAGCTTTTATTGAATTGTTTTGGGTTTATTTGCCGAAGTTATTCGAGTAATAAATAAATAGCAAAAGAAAATATTATGTGCGACGAATATGAACTGTTTGAGTTCCTGAAAAGTGACTTTTCTGATCAAAATAACGAATCAAGGAACAAAAGGAGACTACTTCGTGATCAAACTAAAGGCTCCTACAAAACAGGCGCGACACGCGACGCGACACAAAGGCACCGCTCGTCGAGCGACACGCGGTTCCTTTGTGTCGCGTCGCGTGTCGCGCCTGTACGTAAGAGCCTTAATGCGTTAGACATGGATGATGTGCAATTCATTGAACAATATCAACTTAATCAAATGAGGAGTTGGAGACGACTTCGTGATCAAATTAAAGGCTCCTACAAACAGGCGCGACCCGCGACGCGACACAAAGGCAACACTCGTCGAGCGACACGCGGTTCCTTTATGTCGCGTCGCGTGTCGCGCCTGTATGTAAGAGCCTTAATGCGTTCGACATGGATGATGTGCAATTGATTGAACAATATCAACTTAATCAAATGAGGAGTTGGAGACGACTTCGTGATCAAATTAAAGGCTCCTACAAACAGGCGCGACCCGCGACGCGACACAAAGGCAACGCTCGTCGAGCGACACGCGGTTCCTTTGTGTCGCGTCGCGTGTCGCGCCTGTATGTAAGAGCCTTAATGCGTTCAACATGGATGATGTGCCATTCATTGAACGATATCAACTTAATCAAGTGAGGAGTTGAGACATGTCAGGGACTGTCATACAAAATTCACGGATTTACCGGATACAACTTTAAAATATCATATCTAAGAACTTTCTTACACTGAATAGGAAAATACTCAATAACGAGCTTACGCCATATTTTTGTTTATACCCCGAAAATTCTTACGAATGGAAGTATTAAACAAACAATAAGATAGTGTTCATATTAGTTTGTGAAACAATGAAACAATACTCTTCCATGTGGTCGAATTCCCCGCTGACCTTCAAGTGGAGTTCGTTCGGAAACCTAATCTCGCGTGATAATTTACAAACTCAAAAAATTATAATATGAATGAATTATATAGGTAGCATAATATACAGTGCATTCGTATTTTCACCTAATTTTATACTAAAGTAACTAGATTAATATAAATTGCTTATTTTTACCACAAAATATGTGATTAAATAAAACCGTAACTTACCGATAAATATTTAATTGTGTTTCTGAACGTTACGGCAGAGAATTACAAGCCAGCCATAGACAAACTACCCAGCGTGAAGTCGGTTAGAATTAGGAATGTCGTAATACGAAATTTAACCAGCCAGTGAAATGAATTGCCTGGAACTTGCCTGGTTTTTTTAAAGTTCGTAATAGGCCCCCTGGCGGTTGAGAGTATGTCATGCTCACTTAAAGGTCTCGCTGATGGTGGCGTGTGTGTTGGATCATTTAGCTCCCTTCAAAATGGTTGAGCTGAATGGTGCTAATCCATGCGTCATGTTCGTGAACGGGCGCCGTCAGTTGGGACTGGTCATCTCTTAGCTGCCACGGGTTATTTTATTTTATTTTGTTTCTATTTGTTATACCTACGCTTGACGCTTTTAACGTGTAAGTTTTTATTATTTTTATTTTTACATCGTTCTCACTTTTAGTTATAAATGCAACATTATAGATGTAACGAATACCTTTGTAACAATTTAATTTAAAAGAGTGTCCATGGAGTTTCTTGCCCGTTCTTCTCCATAGGTACCTACGCTTTGGAATGGGAATGTAGCTTAATTTTTCTTACTGACCGACTGCTTGACAATTCAAAAGTAAATGGTTTAATTGAAATAAATGATTTGAGTTTGAGTTTCAAAAGTAAATTATGTACATTACTTTAACGGAACTTCCGGTGTGAAATATTATTGTTTATTACAAATATCTGTAAAGTCAAACTAAAATGTATTAATTGCAAACTATGAATTATCCACTTAAAATATAATGTAAGTTAATATGCGATTTAAAAAGGTAAGCTATTATCTACTATTTTTGTGTTTGTTATAAGTTTATAAGTTGATCAATTGAATTAGACGTTCGGATATAAAAGCGATGGGCAGTGCGCTGTCTAGTCGACGACAGCATCACTCTCTTTCAAGAGAGCATCAAACAAGCCCTTAAGGCCCTTAACACTACCCACGACAGACGCCCCACACACACATTCCGTGCTCGCCGGCGAGCACCACCGCGATCTAATTTTACCCATCACCCTCCCCGACCCTTGAACCCGCCCGCCCGCGCGGAGCAAGTAGCCTTAATAAACGCCCCTAATAATAATAATCAGATCCAACAAGCCCCATCTTGTTCAGTACTCTGCAACGCCCTAAGCCGAAGCTCGAGTCCCACTATGGGACGCCCTTAGCTGTGTTGCATAACTTTTATTTTCCGGCGAGAGGCCCTTCTGGCCCCGCCAACTCTCGCTTAAGCAGTAAAAGCTTATCAAGCTAACTGCGATAGGTCCGTGTCAAAAAAAAAAAAAAAAAAATCTGTCTAGTCGAGTTGCTCGGTAGATATTCAAGTGGTTGGTTCGTCCAGCTGTCACGTAAGTTAAGTAATTTGATATTATACCTTAATTATTGCCTATTATGATTATGATTATGTTGTTGTGTAAAGTATATTATTGCCAATATTGGTAATGTGTTAAATTGTTTAATGGAATACTCATGTTCCTACCTTTATATTATTATAATAATGTTGCTATTAATCTGAGTAAAGGTCCAATAGATAGAATTATCTGTTATAAGATAACTGTAATTTATGATAGAATACTTAATGCTGTTTCCGTGGAGTTTCTATTCCGTTCTTCTCCACGAAGACCTAGTTTTGGAACGGACAACTAGCTTTCTCAGTAACGTTACCTTGACAAGCCAAATTGAAATAAATGCCTAGTCTTGTCTTTCTGTGCTTTTCTTTATAAAATCCTTTCCCTACACACCATATTCATAGGGACTTTCATCATAGTAAACTACTAGTTACCATTCTGATACACAAAGCTTGCTAATAAAGTGGCTATCAATACCTATAAATGTAGTTTACATTTAGAATCTGACAAGTGCAAAGTTTATGCAATTTTGCTTTATAATTTTAATTTGCAAGATAGATATCGTTTGTCAGTTTGAATAAAACACCTAGTGCTTATACCTCATATAAGCACTGAGTATCTAGTTCATGGTGATTTGTTTTAAGTATGTATATTTGTTTGTTAACAATGGTAACTCGGCATCATAGCCATAAACAGAAATATAATAGCATTTTATTGGGCTGGTGTTTATATCAGTAGCAAGCATGACAAGTGTAATATTAGTTAAGGTAATCTGTTAGGACAAGGTGTACTTTCATAATATCCTCTTTGATGTGAAAGCTAGATCACAGTGTTGAGATAAGATGCTATGACCATCTCGTGGTAGGCACATTATGGTACAACGAGTTAATGTTGTTAAGAGTATTTCATACTCACTGATAATAATCCAGGTAGCGACTTAGTATCCCGCACTCGCGTGTGCGTTACCCAGGCCAGATGTTGTCGAAAATGGTCATTTGAATCTTATAGATAATTAGTTTTGCGGCTTCTGTAATTGTTGCGCACATTTTTAAATTTGTTGCACTTATAGTTTTTTAATTATTTCACAAAAACATTTCCTGCTGGGGTAACGTTACCCCAGCCAGACCTTTTTCTTTCTAATGGGAATATTTAAATAATTACTAGCTATAAAATTAGTTGTCTAGATGAAGTAAATGTTGTGCCTTATTTTGTATTTGTTCTTTCATCGGTTGCGAAGTTATTCGAGATTTTGCTGGGGTAACGTTTTTGGTTTTGCTAGATCTTTGAAATGGTTAAGCGGATTCTTATCATATTTTGTACATGGCTTCTTGGGAATTAGTTTAAATTTGTTCTGCAATAAAAAAACCAAAATAATACATAGCTTAAAGGTTATTTCATTAAATAGAAAAACACTTCAATTGGTCCCAGCACTCTCAATAAGAGCTCTAAAGACTTACTTTAAACGTTATTTTAAAGCTTGTAACTGCCTTCAAATGTACGTGAAGTTTCATTAGTATCCTGTAAGTATTTAACAAGTTATGATGATATTGAGTTCTTCACGAGCACGGTCTGGATGCGCGCGGTGTTATTTGGCCACTGGATTGGATATATGAACTGAATGTTATGTCAATTATTAGTTTTTTAGTTCAGTTGTATATCAGTAAAATTTCAGCTCAGTACATTGGATAATTAATGAGATAATACGATTAAAGTCATTAGGAAGTGAATGACCGTGGTAACCCGACCAAGTTTAGGTGGTTACGAAAAAGCGAAAACGCAAAACATTATGGTACCTTCTAAAATATGTAGGATAGTGTTACAAATTTAGTACAGACATGTACACAAGTTTAAAAAAAAACTACGTGATTATTAAATAATTTTTATTGACAGGTAATATAATCATTTCAATTGAACTTTTAAAGTATTATTAAACTTATATTTAAAAACAATCACAGATTAAAATTACAGATGTAATTTTGCTTTTTTGAAATTTTCTATTATTTTTTAATTAAATTATAGATTTCAGTATACACAGTACACAGTTTTTATTTAAATATACACATATTGGACTGTGTAATGATCACAGACAATAAATAATATACAATGGTTTTTTTCAGTTAACACTAAACTTACGGTGCGTACAAACTATATAACATAACATGTTATATAACATTTTTCATAGTGTGGTCATGTTATATTGTTGTATAACATTTTACATAGAGTTGTAGTGTTATATAACATGTTACATGGTCTATACGAACCTTTACGTATGTCTACTAATACCTACTTATATCAATTCAAATCACAGATCAATGGTAATATTAAATGACATCACAATGTAGTAAAATGCTCACAGTTAGTCCTACTGTTTTGTTGTCTCATTTCAAATATCACATTTTTTTCCTAAGTTTAAAATCACAGATGAAAAATAATAAAATTAAGTAATATTAAACTGCAGTCAAATAATTATGTAAGTATTACTTTTAACTAATTACAATCTCAAAAAGTCGACGTGTAAAGGTACATTCTAAAACTTTGTTGGTTTTTGTATAAAAATATCACAGATCATTTTGTAAAATGAGTATCCAAATACGTAAGTAACTTTGTGAAACAAAAGTTGTCATAAGCAGATATCTAGTTGGCGCTCTAGAGAGACCATAAGCGTAGGCAGATTTTGTTGATTCTTACGTCAGTCGATGAAATGGTCATGATTTAGGTTCTATATTAAAAAGTGTGAAATACCTGTTCGCGATCTTTAATTTAATAAAAAACATATTGCTTTCGACTGCATAAGATTGGAGACGATTTTTTTATTATTATTATTATCACATCTATAAAAAAAATGTGACTAGCATTAAAATTCACAATTTTAAAGTAAATACACGTCAAGTGACAATACAAAATCTATAAAATAGTTTTGTATTTTAGATAAATTAGATAATTATTATAATAAGATATTATCAGATTGTAATGTATAAATAATCGCGTGGGGCATTAAATTAATCAAGCAAACAGGGACAGACAAACGGGAAGCGACTTTGTTTTATAGGTACTATGTAGCGAAGGATAAATATGTCGTTATCATTGTTGAGAATTCCAGTCTAGGTAATAATTAAGTACGAAAGAAAAGAAAATAATAAGTTCCTAAATTTAAATATTTAAGCCTTAAAAAAATACAGTTTTAGATAAGTACCTAACAACATGTACATATTAATAATAATTTTGCTACTATTTCTGTAGTTACATTATACAAGCTTACCTTGTTCGTGAATTCATCAAGCAGCCTGCACCATAACTATGATCATCAATAGAAGCACTCCACATTAGCAGTAATTCGCCACACTTATTATTTTACATTAGCTCTCACGCACTCTATAAATATTTGCAGAAACAGGAAACGGAACTGCCGAAACGCATGCGCACTCTACAAGATGAATTATGTGATTACGGAGCATGTTTAGTGCGATATGCAAACAATGCGCCCCTTCACCCCACCCCTTCCGCGTCCCACCGAACGACATGTTATATCAGTGATTTTTGATAAGTTTGTGCAACTGGAAGATAATAATAGTGTTTTCATAGTACAGATATTATTATATTATTAATGTATTTAACAGTGTACGCGTCTGTACCGAAATTGTAAGGTGTATTATACTAAACATTTCAAAAGATAGTATAATGTTCTGCGTTTTCGCTTTTTCGTAAACACCTAAACTTGGTCGGGTTACCACGGTCATTCACTTCCTGATGACTTTAATCGTATTACCTCATTAATTATCCAATGTACTGAGCTGAAATTTTACTGATATACAACTGAACTAAAAAACTAATAATTGACATAACATTCAGTTCATATATCCAATCCAGTGGCCAAATAACACCGCGCGCATCCAGACCGTGCTCGTGAAGAACTCAATATCATCATAACTTGTTAAATACTTACAGGATACTAATGAAACTTCACGTACATTTGAAGGCAGTTACAAGCTTTAAAATAACGTTTAAAGTAAGTCTTTAGAGCTCTTATTGAGAGTGCTGGGACCAATTGAAGTGTTTTTCTATTTAATGAAATAACCTTTAAGCTATGTATTATTTTGGTTTTTTTATTGCAGAACAAATTTAAACTAATTCCCAAGAAGCCATGTACAAAATATGATAAGAATCCGCTTAACCATTTCAAAGATCTAGCAAAACCAAAAACGTTACCCCAGCAAAATCTCGAATAACTTCGCAACCGATGAAAGAACAAATACAAAATAAGGCACAACATTTACTTCATCTAGACAACTAATTTTATAGCTAGTAATTATTTAAATATTCCCATTAGAAAGAAAAAGGTCTGGCTGGGGTAACGTTACCCCAGCAGGAAATGTTTTTGTGAAATAATTAAAAAACTATAAGTGCAACAAATTTAAAAATGTGCGCAACAATTACAGAAGCCGCAAAACTAATTATCTATAAGATTCAAATGACCATTTTCGACAACATCTGGCCTGGGTAACGCACACCGCACTCGCTAAGTGAGTATAGTGCTTTTGCATGTTAACACAAACAATGTATAGGGTTAAGTAAGGCTGTCTCGCGGCCTTTTTTTAGCTTAACCAGCTTTTTAGATTTTCTTAACCTGTAGCATAGAAATATTGGACTCACCTGTCATGTCAAGTAAATACCGACATTAGCTGTATGTATATAATTACATTGCTAAATGCATCTTGTGCATCTAGTATTTTCTCATACAGTCAGTAACTTTACTGAGAGCACCTCGTAATCAATGGAGAGGTAAGGTTGACATAATGTTGTTAACAGTATTTCATACTCGATGATAACAATTTAGATAGCGACTTAGTATTTCGCACTCACTAAGGGAGTATAATGCTTTTGCAAGTTTATGACGCACAGACAATGTGCAGGGTTAAGTAAGGCCGTCTCGCGGCTTTCATGCTCTTAAGTTAAGGCATATGTAACCACCTTTTTACATGTTCTTAACCTATATCATAGAAATGGGACTCACCTGTCATATCGAGTACACCAGCGTTAGCTATGTAGGATTACATCGCTAAATGCATGTCGTGCCTAGTGAGGCACGACATGCATTTAACGTACTAAATTTAACGTTTTAAATGTACTGACTAGATGAGAAACTACACTAGTGAGTGTAGTTTCTCATCTAGTCAGTACATTTAAGTAACGTTACTGAGAGTATCTCGTACTCGCCTGGGGATTTAATGTTGACAATACCAGGTATAGCTTTGTACAATAACATCGCTACGAGCGTCTCGCGCTTCTGGCAGCTTCTCATTCAGATAGTAGCATGGAGATAACGTATCTAAAGACATCTCGTGTCACTGAAGAGATAATGCTTTAACAAGATTGCAGCGCACATGCAACATGCAGTGCTGAGGTCCACCACAAAGCCTGATTCACAACACCCAGCATCATAGCATCACGTACAAGGTGGTCAGCCAAAGCCAGGCATTCCCGCACATTAGGGTTGTGGGAGGCTTCAGGATCTAAGTACATCCAATATGGGTATGGACTAAGAGTCTGCTTCTGATCAGTTTTAATGTATCTAACTTCTTCCTGTTGAGGACTTTGATGAATGCCACGGCCGTCTCTAGTTTCCGCTAATGGTGCACATAATACACTTTCTATCACTTAGAATAGTTAACCTTTTGTATTTTGTAACATTTTGTTTGTATAATATAAGTAAAGTGTACTTTAAACTTAATAAAAATGAATAATTTGACGAGAAATAATTTTTTCTTGCGATGTCTTGACGCGCGAAAAGAAAAGTGACATTCCTGTGTTGCGAATATGCTAAAGTGTTGCTATTTACGAAAAATATTTATATTCTATCTCTAAAAAACGCGATGTTAATACGTGTGTATGAGAAACACTACTCTGTTTAATAAATTATATTTCAGATCGCCGTGAAGTAAAATTCATGGACGTTGGTCACCGCTGTTCGCTCAACATCGACACAGAAGCCGTGGATGCTATGAAGTTGGAAAGAATTCATAACTGGCCGGCGCCGAGTGAATGCGTAATCTGCCTCATTAGCGACCACCAACCCACCAGGCGGCCACACTCAAACACTCGCCTCCACGACATTTCATCTGTATTCAAATGCCGCGCGTATTAAAAGCTGCTATTCAAACTAGAAAATGAATGATATTCTCAATCGTAAGCTGCTTATTACTTGAGGTTTTGTAGCTAATATAACGAGCTACTTATCCAACTAGGGAAGTAATAAAATCCTCTGAAACCTTTTTTTTTATTGTCAACACTAGCTTTTGCCCGCGGCTTCGCCCGCGTGGATGTCGGTTATCGCATAAAAAAGTACCCTATATCCTTCTCCATATCCCAGGCTATATCTTTAATTTCTAACTTAATACCTATTAATTTTAATGTGATTCACTATGTGAATAGAAACCGAAACAAATGATTTAATATAATAAAAGTACTTATGATCTGAACGTCTAATGAGTCTACCTAAAGATAACAAACACAAAATCAATATACGAAATTTCACTCCAATTCTTAAAGCAATCAATTGTACCAAATTACAACACGAAATAAAAATGCGACACAAATAATAATTTTAAAATAATTCACGTAAGTACCAACAATATGAAAACAAAACGAAATCCTCCGAAATGTCGCACGATACACCATTTGTGCTGAGAAAACACTCGAAATCTAATGAACACCATTGGTGCATATCTTTTCTCAGGGTCACGTTCGCAATTGAACGAAATATTTGACATTTATTTGGTACTTGCAACACGATCTGGCTGTAGAATTCGATTAATCGACTAATACTTGACCGGTATTAATAAATTTTAGCGGGAACACCACTAAACGAACGAAAAAAAAAAGAAAACAAAATACGTCTGTACTCTATGGTCGTATGGCGGTGTGGCGCGATGTAAACATTCATCAAGGTTATACGGATAAAGTAATGGATTCAATGAGAAAACGGTTTAATCATAGAAGAATCTAATACAGAATTACTGAGAAATAAGTGTAGATTTCGTATTGAGTGTTAGTTTATCGAAAAGTGATAAACATGTCAGTAAAAAATTAACGAAAGTTTTGGAATGCACAAATTTTGATCACCATCCACATGCCAGTTTATGTATGGTAATGTTTCAAACTGAACGAATATTTTCAGAATAGTGTCAGAATTAGGAATTTGAAAGGATTTTACATTTCTTAAAATTTGATTACGAAATACCTAGATAACGAAACTCGTCTTCGATAACTGCCACTACGCTTAAATCATTTCCATTTGTTTAAATCCATTTCTATTTCCTCTTGTTTTCTCAAAAAAATCACAAAATGTAAGCAAAATGGATGATTACTCTAGTAATAGCAAATGTAGGGCACATTTAAGTAGAATCTTATGTTACAAATGCAGGGAACCTACCAGGGGACTACGGATCAGCGGAAGCAGTGACGTCACCGACAATCTAATAGTTATTAATGTTTGGTTAATTATTAGTATTTTGTTTAATGTTTAAATGATGTTGATGTATCGAGTTGTAATTTTTTTAAGTTAGCAACATTGATTTGTACGTGCTTATAAAATACTCTGTAACCGTCTTTCGCGCCCCTGTTCGCTGTGAAACGCCGAATAAACCACATACAAGTTATATTTTGAGCCTCCGTGTTATTTCTACTCTGCACCTACGCGCCCAGCCTCAGCAGACCCACATATAGAAGACACTACTGAAACACCCTCACACATCCCCTTCGTCAGAAGTGGGATTGAAGTATGCCACCATATTTTAGTGGTTTGAGGAAACTTAAGATCCAGCGAGATCTCTGCTGGTACAACCAGTGAAGACGAATATGAAAGCAATTTTTTTTTCTCAATTGCAAGAAGAAGAACCGCCATTGTGTTGCAGTACAAAAAAGAAAATGAGGGTAACGCATTTAGACGCTGAAATTATACCGAAGTTTGACCCCGGGACAAAAAAGCACAAATGTAAAAGGGTGGCACAAAATTGATCAGCTGGGAGACCTGTACGAATGGGATGAGCGGGACAAGAATTTTTCCATGCAAATTCGTCTTCGTGGAGCAGCAAGGGAATGGTACGACGACCTTGAAGATTATGGCACTTGTTGGACTAATTGGAAAGATAGGTTAACAAAAGCGTTTCCCTGTTCAACGGATTTTGTTGACCGCCTCGACGAAATGTTAGCACGGAAAAAAAATAACCAAGAAACTATGACCAAATATTTTCACGACAAAATGTCTTTGCTAAAAAAATGTAGTTTGGAAGGAGAAGCAGCTCTTTCGTGCGTGATCCGAGAATTACCAACAGAGCTACAAGCAAACGCAAACACCTACAGTTGTGAGACGGCAGAAGAACTGTACTACTACTTGGAATATTATTAATAGTGAAACAGGAAGGTCTAGCAACCGAAATACTGACTACAGCCTATCAATTAATGACAAAATAATAAAATCAGACTCACAAGTTGCCGCGGCCTTTGAAAATTTCTTTTCGGATATTCCCGTTTTAACTACTAAATCCCTAAACTCTTCACCTTCTGTTGCTGAGTCTTTGCTTAAGGAAAATCTTAATGTTTGCGATTCGGAATTTAATTTTGAACATATTACCTGTAGAGATATAATTAAAACCTTTCACACTTTAAACGTAAAAAAGACTGCGGATCTGTGGGGTAATTCTGTAGAAGTTGCTAAGTCTATTATTGACATTGTAGCACCTACTTTAACTCTTATCTTTAATAATTGTATCGACTGTGGGGAGTTTCCCGATCTTATGAAAAATAGTAAAATAATACCATTGTTTAAATCAGGTAGTACATCAGACCCCACAAATTATAGACCTATTTCAGTACTACCTACCTTTAGTAAAATTTTTGAGAAATTAATGTTAGACCAATTGCAAAGATTTTTTAATAAAAATAAATTATTACACAGTAAACAGTTCGGTTTTACAAGGGGTCGTTCAACTACTGATGCCGGTGTTGAACTTTTAGGACATATTTATAATGCATGGGAAGATAAATGTGATGCCTTGGGCATCTTTTGTGATTTGTCCAAGGCATTCGATTGTGTTCTTCATGAAACGTTAATCAGGAAACTCCGCCACTACGGGATCCGGAACACCGCTCTGGATCTTCTTGCTTCATACTTGAGTAATAGGTTTCAGAGCGTTGACGTTAATGGGAAAAGATCTCCCGGATCATTAGTAACAATGGGAGTCCCACAGGGCTCAATTCTTTGTCCTTTTTTTTTTTCTTATTTATATTAATGACTTGCCTTACCTCATAAAGGATAATCATGAAATAGTGTTGTTTGCGGATGACACTTCACTTTTGTTTAAACTTAAACGTCAGGAGCTGGTTACTGACGATGTAAATAGCGCGATCTCAAAAGTAGTTCATTGGTTCAATGTTAATAATTTACTTCTTAATGAAAAAAAAACCAAATGCATTAAGTTTACGCTACCTCACGTTAGGCAGGTGAAAAATAATGTGTTGATAAAGGGCGAAGAATTGAATCCTGAAGATAGCACAGTATTCTTGGGCTTAACTTTGGATGCTAAGCTTCAGTGGGGCCTACATATAGATAAATTGTCTAAGAAGCTGAGCTCCGCAGCATACGCCGTTAGAAAAATTCGTAATTTAACTGAGATAGAGACAGCCCGTTTAGTGTACTTTAGTTATTTTCATAGTGTAATGTCGTACGGTATTCTGTTGTGGGGAAATGCCGCCGACATTCAGTCTATCTTTGTTTTGCAGAAAAGAGCTGTTCGATCAATTTATAAATTAAGTTCGAGACACTCTCTCAGAGAGAAATTTAAGGAAATTAATGTTATGACTGTGCCTTCTCAGTATATTTTTGAAAATCTTTTATATGCCCATAAAAACATAAAATTGTTTAAAAAAATACAGTGATATCCATAATATAAATACTAGGAACAAACACATGTATGTTGTACCTAAAACACGGCTCAAGAAAATAGGTGGTTCGTTCAGATGTCAATGTATACGCTTTTATAATAAACTTCCAAGCCACGTTCAAGATCTAAGCATTAATCAATTCAAATCATTCATTAAACGTAAGTTGTGCCAGAAAGCCTTTTATACCATTCAAGATTATATTGAGGACAAAAAGGCTTGGGATTGAGCTGCTCCAAATTTTATATATTGAAACTTTTTGTTACGAGGGCTGCACTAAAAGTATCGGGAATGGAATATTTCCACAGTTCCTGTCATATTAAAATCTTTTTAATTGAAAACTCCTTGGTTTTAAAAATCGAATACCATTGATTTATTTTAAAAAAAGATTGTCGGTCTTGTCACAAGGTTTTGTCAAACTTGTTTAGTCGTTGAGAAAATGGAATTGACTCGAGAAAATTCAAGAGCGATGATTTATTATGACTTTCGAAGTGGTTCTGCATTTGGTGATGAAGCCCTATCCAAAACCACAATTTATCGCTAGTTTGCTGAATTTCAACGTGGACGTGTCAAGCTCAGTGATGGTTCCCCGTCAAGGTCGTCCAAAAACTGCAGTCACCCAAGCTGATTGAGGAAGATCGACATGTGACATACCGCGAAATTCAGGCAACTTTAGACATTGGCATGAGTCAAATACAAAAATAATCTTGCATGAACAATTAGGTGTAAAAAAGTTGTTTTCCCGATGGATACCGCATTCGCTCTTTGAAGAGCAAAAAGCGGCTCGCGTTACTTGGTGCGTCAGAACTCTCGAAAGATTCCACGCAGGATCCTCAAATGCTGTATACACCATCGTATCAGGTGACGAATCCTGGATATATGCGTACGAACCCGAAACAAAAAACCAGTCACGAGTTTGGGTGTTCGAAAAAGAGTTAAAGCCAACAAAAATTGTTCGTTCACGGAGTGTTGCAAAAAAATGGTGGCCACGTTTGTCTCCAAAACCGGCCATGTTACGACTATTCCTCTTGAGGGACAAAGAACGGTTAATGCAGAATGGTATGCTAGCATTTGTTTGCCACAGGTCGTTTCTGAACTCCGTAAAGAGAACTGCAACCGCCGCATCATCCTCCATCACGACAATGCGAGTTCTCACACCGCGCACAGAACAAAAGAGTTTTTAGAGCAAGAAAACATAGAATTATTAGACCATCCGCCGTACAGCCCCGACCTAAGCCCTAATGATTTCTATACTTTCCCTAAAATAAAGAATAAATTGCGTGGACAGAGATTTTCATCACCTGAAGAAGCTGTGGACGCCTACAAAACGGCCATTTTGGAGACCCCAACTTCCGAATGGAAAGGTTGCTTCAATGATTGGTTCCATCGTATGGAAAAATGTGTCAAATTTCGCGGAGAATACTTCGAAAAGCAATAAATACATTTTTAAATAGTAATGTTGTGTCTCTTCCTTGATTCCCGAAATTTTCAGTGCCGCCCTCGTATTGTGATTGCTTTATACACATTGACATGAATATTTACTTGTGAAGTATAATGTTATTATTTTAATTATTGTGAATGTGAAGACTATGTGGGTCTTTGTTTTTTTTTTTTTTTTTTCCTTCTCAGTATATATATATATATATTTTTTTCCTGTTCATGGTATGGCAGTTTGAGTAATTTATGCGGCCTGCCCAAATGTCCTGTCTTTGGTATTGTTCGTCGAATCGTTGAGCTCCTTATGTTCTGAGTTGAGCTGCACGATTACTGACAAATGCGTGCACTGAATGGACAGGTCCACTCAATCTGTATGGTTCTTTCTTCAAAAGACCATTTCAGACACCAGTCTACATGGTCTTCACATGATTTGACCAAGATTATGTCTGGACTTTAAAAGAGACTGTGACCTCTGAGTTTGTTTCGGTCTTTCTTCTCAGAGTAGTCAGATACGAAATGCCGACCTCATCTAGTTTTAAAATATGATTGACGTGTAAAAGTGTTTGTAAAAACCTACTTACAGAAATAAAATCATTTATCATTTATCATTTATCACTACGGATTTTTATCATCTCTTGAAAATTATAAGAAGGTAGAAGCGAAGTCGAGCTGGCAACGAGGGACAGCAGTAAACACCGCGCCGAAAATTTGCTACAACTGCCGCTAGACGGGACATGAAGCACGAGACTGCAGGTCTGCGCGCTGCCAAGTTTGTCAGCGGCTGGGCCACACCGCTGCTGCCTGCTGGTATGCTGCCGGGAGTTCGCAGCCCACTGCCAGAGTCGCGCAGTACACCACTTCCCAGCAAAATGGATCACAGACAACGGGCACTACAGGTACGGAATGTATATTTTACTTCTTACGAAGTTCTATCTGAATTGTTTATGAAATTTGTCTTTAATAATCACACAGCGTTGTCCTATATCGATACGGGTAGCAGAGTAAATATTATAACGTTACAAATTACGAACAAATATCTTACCATCTAATGTTATAATGCGAGGCTTCGGTGGTTTACATACACTGTCACTTGGCAAAGTACAATTTAAACTAAATGTTGATGAACTATGTATTGAAACCGATGCAGAAATTACTGATGTTAATCTAAATAACATAAACTTAATTATTGGACAACCAATACTTAGCCATCCAAATGTGAACCTTGTAGCTACTTCTCAGGCGGTAACCTTGTTTACATCCGACACTACGAGAGTTTTATCAGGAAACACATTATGCAATAGCGATTATATAACGAAAGTGCCCTGTTTATCATGTTATGACGTTATATTATCCCCAGGCTGTAGTTGCGATGTTTACGTTTACGCAAACACGATACACCCTTGAATATGACCAGAATTATTAACTTCATATTTTATACCTCAAATTATTTTAACACAAAAACCGTACCAATTACGCGTAATAAACATTGACAATACAGATATACAGTGGAAATATAATAGATTACTCACTCGCGCAGATGTTTATTTACACGAACACGTATTGACTATTTCAGGTGAACAATATTTAGATATACCCTCACAGGAAAATAAAAACATACTATTTTTTTCTAATATTGATGTTGGTGAAATAGATGAGTGTAAAAAAAAAGCGTTTATTCGTTGTTACATCCGTACTACAAAATATTTTACTTCTGCCAAACTGTAAAACAGTTTGTTGGCAGATGTAGCTCCCATATACAATTTTAATATTGATGTAACTATTTGTTAGTATTATATCAATAACAACTTTTACCTAAAACTAAACACACTTATTTTAAACAAAGGCTGACTATAAGCGTAAAGTTAAAACATTTTTAGTTGCGCAACAGAATTTAAATTCACAACGGTGAAGCCGCAAAAATCAGATAGTATGACATAAATTTAAACAACAACAAACAATCATAAACGGAATCTACACATCTCCAGTCATGAAGTTTTGACAAAAAGTGCTAAAAAGAAACTTCCCCATTTTGTTTTTAAAAGATACTTTCGTGGTACAGCTATTTTCTAAATCGGAAGGTGTGTCGTTAAAAATTGCTGGCACTAAGCATTTTCTACATCTTTGCCCATAATAATTAGTACAAGTGGGTACCACAAATCTTCTGATACATTTATTCCTTTTAGGTCTTATGCATACCGTCTCGATTTTAAACTCATCCTTGCAATAGTTCTCTATAGCCAATAACAATACCACCTTTCGATGAACTGGCAACATCTTACACTCTAAGAATAATTCTTCATAATCACTACTTTTACAACGTGTTTTTGTGTTTCTATCAACTAAAAGTTTCATAAATCTGATTTGTAATAATTTTATTTTATCTAAATATGTTTTGAATGTGTTACCATAACATGCCAGTCCATATGAAAGTAGCGAGTCAACCAGCGCATAGTAGACCGTGTACAAAGTAGCCCTATCCAGTACAAAACTAAGATGGTGGAATTTTACAAGCACTAATCGGAGTTTGTCACAAAGGTGTGTTATGTGTGTTTTCCACGAGAAGCTGTTGTCTATAACTAAACCCAAGTACTTGTATTCCTCCACCACCTCAATATCTGCACACGCACAATACGTCGCGCCGTCATCGTGCAGGCACTCATAGCTATGCCCCACCACGCGCGGCGGACGCTCACAATTTTTAAGATAAGGAGACCGTATACGCATACACTTAGTTTTATTTATATTTATTATGATCCCATTATCATGGGCCCATTTAATGATATTTGTGAAATCCTCCTGAATATTCCTTTCAATTACATCTAATTCTTTATCTGCATACACTAAGCAAGTATCATCGGCATACATGTATATGCGACAGTTTCTAACCACATTGCACATGCTGTTAATGCGTCTCGTTTAAAAGATTTTTTACATAGATATAGAAATAGAGTATCGTCCTGGAACATGTCGATGCCCTCAGTCGTAATCCAGTAGTTACGGTTCCAGTTTAACAAATTGATGAGGCAGATTGGCGTTTAACGTTACAATTACGAGACGGCAACATTCGTCAACTGAAAGAATTAAGGGACGACTAATCCAGACATTGTTAATCACTATCACTACATATTATAAAACAAAGTCCTCCGCCGCGTCTGTCTGTCTGTCTGTCTGTCTGTTCGCGATAAACTCAAAAACTACTGCACCGATTCTCATGCTGTTTTCACCAATGGATAGCTTGGTTCTCTAGGAAGGTTTTAGTATATAATTTGTTAAGTTTTTGTATGCATTTTTGTATGAATTAACGATATTTGTCGGAGGTGTCGGAAAAAAATAAGCCGTCTGGGAGCTTTCAACGAAAACGCAGTCTAAACCCTTTGAGATATAACAAAATAATGTATGGTGGAATTGTGTATCTTATAAAGGTCTTCAAAAAAGTCCGCGATGGCATATGTCTATCTCTTAAGGATAACATACTATATCCATTTTATTGTCTTTTTGTAGGTATTTGTTTGCCGAATTTTACTCTTGGAAATACGATTACGATAACAATACGCTATAATATCAGTAGTTATTAGCCAAATTATGTTCGTAGATAAATAAGCTAGCTACTTATGTGTATTTCAAACAGTATACAAGAATATTTATCATAAAAACATGACTAAACACGGCGGCCTTATGATCAAAATTTGTGCATTCCAAAACTTTCGTTACTTTTTCACTGACATATTTATCACTTTTCGATAAACTAACACTCAATACGAAATCTACACTTATTTCTCAGTAATTCTGTATAAGATTCTTCTAAGATTAAACCGTTTTCTCATTGTATCCATTACTTTACGCAAGTATAACCTTGATGAATGTTTACATTAAGCACCGCGACACGACCACAGAGTACAGACGTATTTTCTTTTCTTTTTTTTCGTTCGTTTAGTGGTGTTCCCGCTAAAATGTCAACCGGTCAAGTATTAGTAGATTAATCGAATTCTACAGCCAGATCGTGTTGCAAATACAAAATAAATGTCAAATATTTCGTCCAATTGCGAACGTGACCCTGAGAAAAGTTATGCACCAATGATGTTCATTAAATATTTCGAGCGTTTTATCAGCACAAACGGTGTATCATGCGACATTTCATTTTGTTTTCACGTTGTTGGTACTTACGTGAATTATTTTAAAATGATTATTTGTGTCGCACTTTTATTTCGTGTTGTAATTTGGTACAATTGATTGCTTTAAGAATTTGAGTGAAATTTCGTATTTTGATTTTGTGTTTGTTATCTTTAGATAAAGACTCATTCACGTTCAGAACATAAGTACTTTTATTATATTAAATCATTTGTTTCGGTTTCTATTTACATAGTGAATCACATTAAAATTATTATTAAGTTAGAATTTTGAGATATAGCCTGGGATATGGAGAAGGACATAGGGTACTTTTTATGCGATAACCGACATCCACGCGGGCGAAGCCGCGGGCAAAAGCTAGTAATTATGAAATAACTAATGATTGTTTATTTCGTAAAACATTGAACGGTAGTAGGTTTGTTATTCCAAAACTTTCCAAATGGACTTTGCTCCAAAAATATCACGATCAAGTAGGCTATATTGGCTTCGATAAATGCGAAAAACTATTAAATCTCAATTTTGGTTCCCTGGTATGAACTATATAAATACTAAGAATTTATAAGAAAATACATAAAAGCTTGTTTAAATTGTGCGTACGCAAAGGGTAAGTATGGGAAACCTGAAGGGGAAAACAAAACACAACACCCAATCACATAATGATATTCCAATGCATACACTACATGCGGATCACTTGGGTCCTTTTCTAAAAACCAGAAACGGAAATTGTTATATACTAGTGGTAATACGAGTAGATTCTTTTACCAAGTTTGTGTTTGCAAGAGCAGTACGGAGGGTGAGTTCCGTTGAAACAATTAAGTACTTATTATTTTTAAAAGAGTAACCGTGGAGTTTCTTGCCGGCTCTTCTCCATAGGAAACGACTAACTCGAACCGTGCACCTAGCTTCTGACGTTTCATAAGTGCCCATGTAGGTTTATGTGAAATAAAATATTTTGATTTTGATTTTACTTACATGAAATTATTTCTGTTTTCGGAAATCCACATCGAATTATAGCGGATCGTGGCGTAGCCTTTACTAGTAGATATTTCAAAAATTTCGCGCTACAAAAACAGTTTAAACATGTCCTAAATGCAATCGCTTGTCCCCGATCAAATGGCCAAGTTGAACGAATCAATCGTACTATAGGCAATGGTCTTAACACCACCGCGGAGAGCGAATGCACTTGGGATAATAAACTAGCAGACGTGATCTGGTGTATAAACAATACTCCGCATGCAGTTATGGGTGTAGCTCCATTCAATTTGATGTTCACACATAATAATTCTCTACTCCCTGCATATCCAACAATATCAAATAGTGACACAACTCCAACAGAACAATTAGAGGAGCGTAGAAGATCAGCTAAATTACGTATAGACAGACAAATGACCGTCATGAAAAATCAGTATGACAAACGGCATAAATGTTGTAGAAAATACAAAATAGGGGAGCTGGTTCTCTGGAAGGGAGGCGTTTCTAGGGATAATAGTACTAGAATCACAAAAAAGCTAGGAAGCCTTTTTACGGGACCTTATAAGGTTACTCATGCTAATAACAACATAGACAAGTACACAATAAATAGTATAAAGGGAGTAAAAGGGTACAGGAAATTTAGTGCGGTTGTGTAGCGGGTGATTCTCTTCGGCCCTACAAGCCTGTTTCAGATAGTACGTCAGAAGCTTCAGACCGCGAGGTAGATAGGGATGACCTTATTGATTTATTAGAGTTAGCGTTTTGTTGGCTATATACCTACTTACAATTATATTAGTCCTTGTTAATTTTCGTTATTTTCTTTCAATAAATGTTTAAATTTATAAGTTGATAAATACTTACAGTGCTTACTTATTTCCCATGTATTTATACGAATAGAAAATATAATATACTCTACTGAGCTGTGTGATACTTACTGTAGTCTAGATCTGTGTGAGACAATAATAGCGCAAACATACATGATACATAATTCTTTTAAGCTGTCTGATACTGTAATCTAGACATTCTATGTGAAACAACAATACTTAATAATAATATAAACATACATGATTCATAATAAAATATATAAATATAACACCTATTCTACTAAGCTATGTGATACGGTAGTCTAGATCTGTGTAAAACAACAATAATAATAATATAAACATACGTGATTCGTAATAAAATACATAAATAGGTATAATATCTATTCTACTAAGCTGTGTGATACTGTAGTCTAGATCTGTGTGAAACAACAATAATAATAATATGAACATACATGATTCGTAATGAATTATATAAATATAATATCTATTCTACTAAGCTGTGTGATACTGTAGTCTAGATCTGTGAACAATAACATAATACAACTACATAATTATGCGTATCAAATACTTATAATTTTATTATTTATCATAGTTTTATACACTGTGCTCCTGAAGTCTACAAATAAGAGATCATTGTACATGAAAAAATAAAATAAAAACACAAACAACAAAAATGAAGCTAAATGAATAAATCTGTGTGAAACTTTGCAATATAGGTACTTTGAGTCTAATATGTCTAAGAGCACTAACTGCGTGATATTTTTTATTTGTTTCAGTTCCATAAAAACGATGACAAACCGAGACTGGTCGATCGCCGTGAGTCACGGCAGATGCAGGATGACCGAATGTTACAAATGCAGGGAACCTACCAGGGGACTACGGATCAGCGGAAGCAGTGACGTCACCGACAATCTAATAGTTGTTAATGTTTGGTTAATTATTAGTATTTTGTTTAATGTTTAAATGATGTTGATGTATCGAGTTGTAATTTTTTTAAGTTAGCAACATTGATTTGTACGTGCTTATAAAATACTCTGTAACCGTCTTTCGCGCCCCTGTTCGCTGTGAAACGCCGAATAAACCACATACAAGTTATATTTTGAGCCTCCGTGTTATTTCTACTCTGCACCTACGCGCCCAGCCTCAGCAGACCCACATATAGAAGACACTACTGAAACACCCTCACACATCCCCTTCGTCACACTTACCTATAAAAATCGGAGGGCATGCTAGTTTGGTGCTAACAATCCATTATAAGTCACGACTAAGACAAATTGATTCTGTAATATCCTTGACCTATAGCAGCTATATCTAAGACGTCTATAGAAGTGCATGTGTTATAGAAGAATGAAACAAGACGTTAACAAGAGCAAACAATCATATTAAATGCGTTTATAGGACGAAAAGCGACACTTTCCTAATTAGTTTTATAACATGCGCTTATAAGGCTGCAAGTTCTAGTAAGAATCTTATAAAGTAATCCTGTAAACGTTTATAAAATTAGTTATAGGCTCTTATGTACTTGTAGCGCAAATCCTCTTTTAAATGCTGTTGTAAGATCACTGCCTTAGTCAAAACGTCTATTAGACTCCTATATGACGTTTATTCTTATAAGTCGATTACTATAGGAAAATTTTGTTACTTGGGCGTGACTTTCGGAATTTTAAGACCACTTGGAAATGTCCCTGAATCCATACATTTATTTATACAGCTTGTGAGTTCTTCAAGAATTAAGTTTGCAGTGCTTTTTAATGATTTCGTGGTGATACCTTCTAATCCAGAGCTGGTGTTGTTATTTAGGTTATTAATAATTTTGAGAATTTCATCGGTTGTGGTGGGTACTATGCTACCAAGTGTAGTTGTGCGAGATCCAGATAAACTTGTCAAAAGATGGCCAAATGAATGATGTTGTATGGGAATTTGATTTGCCAGTAGCGAGCCAAAATTTGCAAAAGAATAAATTTACGCACAAGTAAAAAGAAAATACTGTACAAAGGCGGACTTTTGCCTGAGGCATTTTCTACCAGTCAACCTTAAGGTGATGCAGAGCCAAAACATGGCAGATGCAACATAGGGTATAGATAACTCGAAAAAGAATAAATACTAAAAAATAAATACATACACACATACATACATACATATATACAGAATAAACTTTGTCAGGGGAAATAACGATACGTAGAGAAGAATACGAATCCAGAAAATCAGGGCTGGGATGATTAAGCCACCTTCTTACGAATATGTTCACGTGCCTTCACCTTAAAAGGTAACCTGGTGGTTGCCATCCTGATGTTCAGAGGGAGCGCATTCCAAAGAAATACCGTCTGGACAAAGAATGAAGAATGAATGAAGCCAGAACGGTGAGAAGGACATCGTAAAGACAGTTTTATGATCGATTGTTGGTGGATCGAAGATTTTTACTAATGCCAGAGCTTAAGTATTGAATTTGGGAAGTCAGGTTGGAGAAGTGGGTTTGTCGAGAATAATAATAATAATAATAACCCCACCGCCGTATCTCTACGTTGACGGCGTGGTGGGGCTTGCGCGCTCCGAACTCTAGGTCTGTGCCGATAGAGTTTACTTTACCGGAACATGTCTAGGGTGAGGAGCCAGACCAAGAGAGATACAGAAACCCGCAGGGCAGCACGTGGCGAGCTGATGGGCAGTAGTGACCCCACCGACCCTATCTCCCGGGAGAAGTCATTTTACTCATATCTGGCTTGCCTTTATTGGCCGGCTGGAGTGAACACTGACTGGAAACTGAGCTCCAACCTCATTCTTGCGTTTATTGGGCAGCTTGAGTGGAGATTCGCAAGAGCAAACGTGCTCGGAGGAAGGAAGTATTCCAGAAAGTGCTTGTAGGGATCTTGACCATCTTCCGGGCTCTGGGATTATTCTGAGAGCCGTGGAATACCTCTCCAATCCTCGAGCACCTCAGGATATGTTGCCTCCTTGTCGCTACGTCACTATGTGCTAGCGACCATTTTCGGGGGCCCATTATTGAGTGTGCAAGTCACCCCCTGCCATTTTATCCGTGTATAATAAAACATTGATCAGGCAGGGGCCATAGTCATTCCATAGTTTTAGGTAACCATTCCATTTTAACCACCTAAACCCATAGTCACATAATTATCTTTGTTTCCATATCCTGCAATAGTCCTACACCAACCGGGGGTTGTCCTTGGGTGCACTTGCATAGTGCGTACAGGGATAATCGTCGGTTGGTGCCTCATTTAATTAATAAGCGTCTAACGGGCCTCTGCGAGTTGGCTTCGGCCACTCGTACGCCTTCCAAAGGTCTGGGACCCCAGGGTCCCGAGATATGTAAACATATAATAATAAAAATCTTTATTGCAGACCACATGGTCCATAAAAAAACACAATAAAAATAGTTACATAATAAAAACAAAAACAAAAATACAATAATATTACATACAAACATAAACTTACGCCTTTCTTAATTTTTAACATTTAACATTTACGTGGCTATTTCCAACCACCGCTTATAGGTCTTGGTAACATACATCCTATCAGCGAGGCCCTTAACTATACTGTTTCTACACGTACCAACCCAAGACATGAATGATGCAATTCTGCTTCTCTGAATGGCGTTGAACGCATTCAGCCTTGCTTCGGCGAACATTCCAGACGCACTACAGTAGCGCTTCAATCCCATTAGGTGTCTGTAAATGTTATTGTACTGACCACGTATGCCATTCCAAGACTTTTTTGTATACTCAGTCCAGAGCTGGCACGTATAGAAATTTCAACAGTACACTCTGAATAGGTGCACTTTAGTCTGTACTTAAAATAAGCCTTAAAATCTCCTGGTAAGCATGTTTCCCACAACCGATAGGGCACGACGCTGGCGGTCGATATCCGCTTCATTTTTCATGTTAGATGTCAGTACGTGACCAAGGTACTTGAACCTCTCCACAACTTTTACCGTCTGCCCCCCAATGCACACTGGCGGAAAATAATTTTGAGGCCCCTTTCCGGACCTGAATATCATTAGTTCTGTTTTTCCAGCATTGTAAACTAAGTCATGGTTTTTAGGATACTGATTACAAATAACCAGAATTTTTCTTATGCCCTTAATTGAGGGGCTGAGCAGAACTATATTATCAGCATAACTCAGGTTGTTCACATAACGATATAACGATCGTCCAACCTGAGCCCTACCGGTGTCCTGCTCAACTCCTCAATCAGGTCCTTTACGTAGAGATTAAACAGGTTGGGGGAGGTCAAACCCCCCCCCCCCGGTGGGTTCCCACATTGTCGAGGCGGGGGGGCTCAGTAGCCGTGGCTTGGAGGGCCACGGTGAAGCTAAGAGAAACCCGAGGAGGGGGCCGCTCGTCAGGGCTTTTGCGGATAAGCCGACGACGTAGCGGCCGTAGGTTGCGGTGCCGCATCGGCGACATCGCAACTGAGGCGGGCCGCGATGTGGAATGGGTGACATTGCGGCTGAGGGTGAGAGGCCGCGGTGGAAGAGGAGTGCCGGTATTGCGGTGAGCCGTTCTTCCTACCTTCCGCGGCCTTGACGGGGTCGAATGGCGGACGCGGTGGGGCCGCAGAGGAAGAGGAGTGTCGGTATTGCGTTGGCCGCTCTCCCTATCCTCTGCGGCCGAAAAGTGGTAGGCGGTGGGGCCACAGATCTGACCGGTCGCGGGGAGACCAGGGGCGCCTGGACGCAGGGTCGTTTGGCGCGGGGTCCCAGGTGGAAGCCAGCAGGCAACGGGTGCCTTGCCTGTATTGCACAGGCCTCCACCAGTGTCGGACGGGAATAGCCAGGTGTTCCCGGCCATTCCCGTATCCCCCCAGCCGGGGGCATGCGGGGCCCGCCAGCTTGCCGGGCATGCGCCGAGGGGGTTGTGGATGTAAAGGCTGAGCCGGTTTTCCATGTCCCTCCCATCAAGGCGATGAGGGAACTCCGCTGAGTTTTAGTGGGTATACTGCCATTTTGGCAGGGAGTCCCACATACCCCGTCTCGTCCCCCGACGAGCGGGCACGCGTAATGCATTTCTCAGCGTCGAAAAAAAAAAGGTCAAACCCCCTTGCCTTTACACGACAGCTTGTAGTCTTCGGACACAGAACAACCCCGTCATCACAGAACAATACCAATATCTGATAAGCCCCGTAACCCCAGCTGGCACATTATTACTTTCTAGATCCCCCGCAACAGGTATGATTTGTAGTGTCAAAAGCGCGACTTAGATCAAAGAAACAAGCAAACACACTGGTTTCCTGATTTACATAATGCTTGAAAACCTGTTTGAGGGAGAATTTAGCCATGTAAGTTGAAACACCTGGCTGAAAACCAAACTGACTATCGCTAATCTTAAGTGACGGACTCAACTTCCTGTGTATTAGACGTTCAAGAACCTTGGCCACTATTGTTGCGAGAGAGATAGGTCTGTAATTAGCCATGCTTGAGACATCACCAGTCCTGTTTTTGGGGATAGGAATAACCACTGTGCGAATGAGATCCGCTGGCATGTAATAATGCTGTGCGCAAAGGTTAAAAAACTGTGCTAATACACAACAGATATACTAGCCCACATTCATTAAATGCTCTAAACTAAGGCAGAGATGTCCCGGAGACTTTCTACGCCACATACCTCTGAGCACGACAAGAACGTCATTGGTTGTGACATGGAAGGCCTCCGCATCATTGTTACACTGCAGCTTCTCTGCTGTCACAGTCTGCATCTGCCTAAAGGGTGGCGTTACATAAAAGTGTTTCCGGAACTTATTCGCAATAATAGTCTTATCACTTTCCCCCTCCACACTTACAGGTAAACTCTTAGGATTTAGTTTCTTAACTTCCTTCCAAAATTTCACAAAATTTTTAGACGTTTCATGTCGATATTTGAGGGCTGCTTTAAAGTTCTTTCGCGCTTCAGACATCTGCTCATGATAATATCCCGAGCAAGGCCTACCACACTGAACCCACTCTAAAAAAGTTTTCCTAGCCAGAATGTGATGCTGTCGCATATGATAGTTCCAACCTACAACAATGTGCTTCTTCTGGTTTTTACAATATTTGAATCGGAAGGAATGACGATGACGCAATACATTCTTATTTACTTCTCGCTTTTTTTTCTTCAAATTCGAATGAGTTGTAAGGTTATTCGAATAATTGAATGACTTCTACAATCGAATCATTCGAATAATGTCATTCACAATCGCCCATCTTTATAAAGAATAACAAAGCAAAAATAATATAGTTTTGGATGCAGAAACACCCAAAATCAAAAGTATGAATATTTAAGAATGTAATATTCATAAAAGTGTAAATTGTAAGTTGAGTGAGTACTCGTATGATACGATTTCAAACATGAAAACATAGATTTAGATGGTCTAAAAGAATAAAAGTACGTAAGCTCCTTCTAAACTATGTACTATTAGAATGTTTGTAGGCAAAGAAATGACGCAACCGACTTGCTTAGTAACTGGTTTATTACTGGCTCCTGCGCGGCGAGTGACCGTCGCCGTCGCCGCGTCGCGGTGCCAAAACACTGCAACTGTACATAGAAAGACAAGATGATGTGGTTTTGTAAAGCAAATACCACACCAGACATATTGCCAATAGAAATGAATGCTTTAAAATTAATTTACCTTATAGGTTGTTCGTACTAAAAAGATAAATTAAATCAATGCATACAGTACATAGCTAAAAAAAACACATTTTAACATTGATGTATTAAAAGCCTTTTATAAACAAATCCAAGTAAACAACTTCTAAATAAATGTTTCTACAACAAAATTAAATGTTTATTATGACTGTAACGAGTTTCTGATGAAAGTCTCACCGGTAAAAAAACGTAATTTGTTTATTAAGAAAAGTTAATTAAAGTTTAAAGACTTTCCTAGTAGTGAGGCAGGTCAAACGCGCAGTGCTGCCGGGCGAGCCAAGCGGCGTGGCTCCGACTCTTCACAATACATCATTCCCATTGTTTGATGATAATCAAAGTGCACGAGCAGACTACACTGCACAGATAGCAGACAAGCAGCACCACTGTCCACCTACCCACACACATGCCACAGAAAACATAAAAGGCCGAAATGCAAGTAAAACTAAGTTAAAAAAAAATGATATTATGTGTTGCTTATGTGCGTACGACGGCCGGCGATGTAGGAAGATATTTGCGTCTGACAGGGTGTTTATAGCGAAGGTGTCTCAGCGTGTGCAGCGTGCAGGCTGGCGACGGCGTGGGGAGGGCTGGCAGGCAGCCAGCCCCTGGCGCCTCTGCCATGTAAATTATAAACGAGTCTGCAGTCCCGCCCCTCCTGAACGCTTACGAAATGACTTAGCTCACGAGCTTTACTCCTTGTGAGCGTAAGAATATACCCTCGTTAAATAGTAACGCTCCAAGATTCGAACAACTTTGCACAGACTGCGCAATATTTAATGTAACTGTGCCTTCACAAACGGTTACCCGGTGGTCTTGCTTATATGTACAGCAAAGGCCGACTGCCGAAATTAACTATGATGGATACGCATTACAAAGAGATGCAAAACAACTAGTATTCAATTGACATCGCGGTTGCCGTGGATTTACTTAACGCACAAATTACAATCCCTGGGATTTTCCAGCACTTTACAAGATATTGCGGATGTCGGTATCCGAGATATTAGCTTTGTGACTACTGGCAACATAATCCGTGCCTGTGGAATCCGCACTAGTGTCTGGGAAGCTCCCTGTAAAGTTGCGAGAATAGCCCGTGGTGGTGGCCATGAGAGGGTCTAGGCAGAGTAAGTGGTCCCGCAAGTCACTCCAGCCGCCGTTGCCCCACGGGGGAGGCTTCGTTCTCTTATCTACGCGGCCGTTATCGCCGTACAGCATCACCGCCTTCACTTTCAAAGGAAACATCTTAGCGTCATCCAGCCACAAATTGATTTGCTCAAGCGCCGCACGGCCGCTCGGGAACATGCTGGTGGACAGCACGCGCGGCGCCATGACCGCCACCATCTCGGCGCACCCGCCGCGGAACTGGTTGAACGCGTTGAGCAGTGAGTAGCTCCAGCTGAGGTCATTGTACGTGCAATAATATGACGACGCCAGGGTGATCTTCTGCCACACAGTTTTGTTGAAGGCTAGTCCTTTATCGTACGGTGGCCGCCACGCGGTCACAGATAGCAGGTTATAGTCTAATTCTTGTGCGTACGGCCGCCCAAAGGACATGACGTGAATTCCTTGAAGGTACGTCTTAGAGCGCGTAGTATATCGTAGCATATACAATAAGTCCGGTAAAACATAATTGTCCTCTTCTAGAAATATGACTGTCCCCTTGTAATTGTCAGACCAGTCTAAGTCATTGAAGATGAAGAAAGCCTTCCACCACCAGTGGTGTTTGTGCTCTGTGAGATGCCCATCGCGATCGCTGCAATCCGTCTTATCGATGGCACTCAGGCAGTCTTCGGGGTCGATGCCGGGAAACTTGTTAGGATACAGTTGAACCGAGTAGGGGTAAAATATTTGCATGACCCTGCAAAAAGTGATGCTGGATACGAGCTTGTTGATGATATCATCATAGTAGCTGTGTGAGAACACGAGCAGCACGGACTGGATGTAGCGCACCTGCCCCAGCGAAACGATGAGGAACTGCAGGCGCTCCACGTCGCGGTGCACCTGCACCACAATCATGTTGGTGTCGGAGCGCACTGGGCCGTAGCGCCGCGCCATCAGCACCTCGCGCTCGTAGTTCATCATCTCGATGGTGATGGTGAGCCTGCCGAGCTCCGCGCTATTCAGCGCATGTGTCGGGAATCGGAACGGTTTATTGAACTTCTCATATCTTTGCATGTACTCCGGGACGCGGTCGGGCTGTGGCAGCCTCGAGTAAAAATTATTATACACAAAGTATACGAGGAAGAGAAAACAACAATAAACTGGTACACCATTAGATCGTGCCCTAAATATGAGTAATTTTAAATTCATTTTGGTTATTTAATTAAAATGACCGCGAATGGAGTGACTTAATAATGACGGATGGTATGTCAGGGGTGTAAACATATCTTCTTCAACTATGGGTGCCATACGAAAAGCGACTTTAATTCAGATGCAAAGGCAGACACGAAAAGTTTTCGTGTCTGTCTTTGCGACCGCGTTGTTCTTCTAAACTGCGCAACAGATTTTGGTTTTGACCATTATATAGAGAGTTTATTCTAGAAGGTTTATATGTATAATACACTAGCTTCTGCCCGCGACTTCCTCCGTGTGAAATTTCTTGTTTTGCCATAAAACAAAGTATCGCATAGCCCGACCGCGCTATTCCTTTTAGCTTATCGTTATTTTTTTGGGTTATGTGTGTCCGAATGAAAAAAACAGAACCTTTAAGGACCATTCGTGTGTTACCGACACAGTGGTCCTATAAGGGTTCCTCCTTTCAAACCCCGTTTTAGTTTTTCTAACGAAAAATTTGGGGATGTAGTTGTGTCGTGGACACGGCCGTGCTTTACGTGAATACGTGCACGTCTGCAGATGTACTGGCGGCGTCATTGATCCGCTCAGATGCCTTCATTCTTTTACGTTCACGGAACCGCTTCACTCTGTCATATGGTGTTTTATGGAGATCACTGGATTGCTCTTGAGAAGCTCTTTTCAACCGTATATGATCTTTATTCTTATTATTTTAATTTGGCTTTTAAACGTGTATAGGCCGATATTGCATATTTTTTTATTATTTTATACTTAAACTCCATATTATATTCACTTTAACTATTTTACACTAATCTATACTAATATTATATAATATTATAATTAATACTTAATATTATAAAGCTGAAGAGTTTGTTTGTTTGTTTGAACGTGCTAATCTCAGGAACTTCTGATTGGAATTGAAAAAATATTTTTGTGTTGGATAGTCCATCTATCGAAAAATATTATAGGCTATATATAAAATCACGCTACAACTAATAAGAGCGGAGCATAAGTGAAAACTGTGGCAAAAACGGGAAAAATTATTACTTTTTGAGAGCTCCTGTTGCGTGCGCTGCGTAAACGGTTTAAGTTACGCAAATATCATGTATAATGGAATGTTCCTCTTTAAAAGTTCTAAAAAAAAAGTCCGCGACAGCATATATCTATCTTTTAAGATTGACTCACTATAACCTTTTTTATGGTAATCAAATTTGTTCGAAATTAATGCATTATTTGTGTTCACGATATGATGTGAACTTTTTATACAATATTTATCTTTGGTTTTTTATTGGTTTTTTATTGTCTATTTTTGATACGTGGTTGTTTTTTGGCACTATCTTTAAATATACTTCGAATTCTATACCGAATGGCTGTGTTTTTCTTACATATTAAATAAGAAATCTATCCTGCAGCCTTAGCAGTCGGTAACAATTTGCGAAGGAGTTTTATCAACATAGTATTAATCCTTATCCAAACAAATATGCTATTAATCACAAAGACAATTTTGTTTACATTTAATGTAAACAAAATTGTCCTTGACATCTCTTGATTTCAATCAACATCTTAGGAGATATCATTATTTTAAAATAACTCCGCAACTAAATAAGTATAGGCTATTAACAGCACGCTACGCCCCTAAGGAGCCGAGCAAAACGACAAAACGTCGTAAAAACGCTAAGCGAAAACGAAGTGATTGCGTAAACGGGCGATGCGATGCGACGGGGTGGGTTGGGGGCCGAAATTTTACGCGGATGAAGTCGCGGGCAGAAGCAAGTAATGTAATAAAATAAAAGTTTTTTTAATGTTTTTATTTGTTTGTATGAACGCGCTAATTTCAGGAACTACCAGTCAGATTTGAAAAATTATTTTTGCCTTTGATAGCCCAATTCTTGAGAAAGGCTTTAGGTTATTTAACATGACGATGACGCTAGGACTCCTAGGGCCGGTTATTTCAAACGGTTGGTTAACGTAACATACGTACGTCAAATAATAACGATTATAAATAATCATGATGTTTAACGTTCGTTAAATACAAAGCGTTGTTTCACTGCATAAAAAACTGATTGTCAAAGTTCAAATGTAAAAGAATAAAATGACGTTAACCAGTGGGTATGACACCGGTTACTGTAATCGTTATTTTTTAACGAACGTTAAGGGCATAATTTTGTAAAACAACGCTTTTTTTGGTTTCACGATAGTTAGCGCCATTTATGACGTACACGCGTGCGTTAAATGGACGTGAAACAACCCGCCCTTAGGAGCCGAGTAAAAATTAAGAAAGAATACTAAGCGAAAACGAAGTAAAAGCGCGGGCAGGTGATGCGATGCAACGGGGTGGGCCGGGGGTACAAGAAATTTCACGCGGACGAAGTCGCGGGCAGAAGTTGACGAGAGTTGACGATTGAAACTCAAACGAACGTCGTAGCTTCTCCGAGACAAAATCTATACCAAACGGTAATTATATGACGCATCGAAACGACCTCCAAATGGCGCCAATTCCTCCTCCTGCGCTGCGCGCGATGCATCACAGTCCACACTCAATGTAACGGTTTTTTTTTATCCTTTAGCTATCGAGCCGTACAATCAAATTTTGGATGGACAGTGCGACATAAAAGAGTAGAAATTAAATGAGGGCACCACTTTCTACGTAACTGTCACATTTTTGACGTAAAATGCTTAAACATGGCAACAATTTAGTATGGAAATATTTTAGTTCCATTTTATTTTATTTCTACTCTTTATGGCCAAGCTGTATATCGACGCGAAAAAGCGGAAACGTAGTAACCCACAAAATGAAAAATGTTCACCAGAGCCGAAAAACTTTTGAGATTTCAGCAAAAAAATCATATCTTATTTTATTTTATTTTATTTATTTAGGTTAGTCAACAATTGTTTACACAATACATTTAAATAATTTCCATACTAATAAATACGTTTACAATGCAACAATTATTTACAGGCTAACACAACATGCACAATTTATGGTTTTACATATTAAGTATGGCAAAGCCAAAAAGGATATTTACAATTTAAGTAACAGTAACATTCATAAAAACATTCTAAATAATAATAATAATAAAATTATTAAAAATACAGATTCATAACAATAACATTAACAGATTAAAATAGTAACAAATGTATCATCATTCAGTTCAATAATTTGATTCAATTACAAAGTGTTCTATGATCATTGGTTGTGAGAATAGTGCTCAATAATTATTTTATAAAAAAATCCTATGCTGTCATGATATAAATCAGTAAGATGACTGCAACTGTTAAAATTTTTACACATGCGTGGAATCGGCGAGTTAGCACCCAGAACTGTTCTACGTAAGGGCGGGTATAGTGGTGTGATAGGATTTCGCGGATATCGGGCTGGGACACGAAACTTTATGAGACTTAGTAAGTTTGGACAGTTCATATTATTTCGAAGCAACTTATAGAGAAACAAGGCATCAGTAACTTCTCGTCGAGTACTTAACGAGTGCATTTTAAAATATTTGAGACGACCATTATAGGAGAGCAGCTCCTTACTTTTTTGTCTAGAAAAAGCAAGGGCCACAGAAACCGTTTTTGAACTCTTTCCAAAACTAACTTATGTGTGGCGAAGTGTGGTCTCCATACAACACTGCAATACTCTAAGACGCTTCGTACAAGACTATAGTACAGTATTTTTTTAGTACCAACCTGTTTAAAGTCTGTCTTAGCACAAACCCTAACATTTTCGATGCTTTCTTAATAACATTCTTAATGTGGGGTACAAAAGTTACTTTTTTATCAAAAAGTACTCCAAGATCCTTAAGAACTCCAAGATATCTTCTTTATTATCTAACCTACAAGTGCCATTATTTTAGCGCAAATGTATTTTCTGATCTCTTATCAAGTCAAATACCCAAAATCTACAAGAAGTTACTTTTTATCTATATTTCTGTGGGTTACAGCAATAGCCTTTTTTTTTGTTACGATAAAACGCTGTAAATGAAACGGATAAATGTATGAGCAAATCCAAATCAAGTGTTTTCCTTTAAAGCTAAATTGCTGTAACTACTTACCATAATGTATTTCTTTTGCCTGATTTTGACTTAAATGCAATATAATCCACGTAAACAGATGCACTGAAATGCCTTTACTGTTAGAAGTTAGAAAGGAAGGTAAAATTAAAACGATGTAAGTATGGAATGACATTTATCTAATGACTTTTTGAAATGTTTAAAACAAAAATCACTCAAGACTAAAGATCAAGATAGCATTCAACGCTACAATTGAGACCAAAATAAGATAATCTACAATATTATTGGAAATAGAAATGAGATCACATAAGGGATAATCACAAGATTGTGTTATTCGCAGATGACACTTACCTCATTTTAAAATCAAACGTCAGTTAGTCAACTTTGAACAAGTTAACGATGCACTCTCTAAAGTTGTTCATTGGTTTAATGTAAATAATCTTTTCCTGAACGAAAAAAAGACTAACGTCATTAATTTTCAACGCCAAATGTCAGGCAGCTAACTACTACTGTTCACCTTAATGGAATAGATTTGGACCCTGTTGAGTCGACGGTTTTTCTTGGAATAACGATTGATGGTAAATTACAATGGGGCCCACACATAGAAAAATTGTCAGGAAGGCTAAGTTCGGCCGCCTATGCTGTTAAAAAAATTCGACAGATAACTGATGTAGATACTGCCAGAATTGTTTATTTTAGTTATTTTCATAGTCTTATGTCACATGGGATTCTTCTCTGGGGAACCTGTGCGGATATTAATACAATCTTTGTTTTACAAAAAAGGGCTGTTCGAGCTATTTATAACCTTGGTGCAAGAGATTCCCTACGGGAAAAATTTAAAGAAATAGATATTCTGACTGTAGTAGCCTCTCAATATATATTTGAAAATCTATTGTATGTACACAAAAATATATCAAATTTTAAGAAAATGTCCGATATTCATAGTCTAAATACCAGAAATAAACACAATCTCGCTGTACATCGCACTCGCCTCCACAGAGTAGGCAACTCATTCATGGGTCAATGTATACGCTTTTATAACAAACTTCCCATTGAAATTCGAAACTTACCCATTAAACATATAAGTTTTTAAACTGTCATGGTCACTAATATTATTATTAACATAAGCGGGATATTTTTTATTTTTATTTTGTTGAGAGGCAACCAGCATTTTTGCCGTACGTGAGGGGAATGACAGATAAGGTTGCCAACATTCTTCGGAAATACGCCGTAAAGACTCAAAATCAAAATCAAAATATTTTATTTCACATAAACCTACATGGGCACTTATGAAACGTCAGAAGCTAGGTGCACGGTTCGAGTTAGTCGTTTCCTATGGAGAAGAGCCGGCAAGAAACTCCACGGTTACTCTTTTAAAAATAATTGGCTTTACAATATTATTAAATAACAGTGATAATAGGTATGGGAGGACAGTGTAGGCCTTTCAACAATTACCAGGTACTTAACAAAATAGAAAACCGCCAACAAATCTACACTCTACTAGGCTTACAACGTTCTCACATTCACAAAATATAAAATAATCTAAGTATATAAAATATTAATGACATGATTGCAATTACAACTACAGTAACATATCTGAATAAATATCATGTCCACAAAAGCCACTAATAAAGAATTGGAATTCGATTTGTAGGTAAATAATGTCAAATAATGAAAAGATTATGTCAAGGAAGTATGTAAAATAAAAAAATAAAAAATTCTAAATGAACATCGTTACTTGGGAGCAGTTAATAGACATTGACATAGTTATGTTGTTTATGAGGTACCAGGGAAGCCACATGTGCAGAAGGAATTATTGCCAAACTTCCTTGTTTTCAACGTAGTCTTTTATCTTATAATATGCTTTTTTGATAAGGACACGTTTGATGTGGGTTTTGAACTTTCCGTCGCTAAGTTCTGTAACCGACTTTGGCAACTTGTTATAAAAGCGGATACTATTTATAAGAAATGACTTGCTAGTTTTAGTTAATCTGAATTTGGGTATCACAATTTCATGTTTACTACGTGTATTTATATTATGGAAATCGCTTCTTATTTTGAAAAGTTCTAAGTTTTTGCGAACATACAAAATACTTTCTAAGATATAAAGAGAAGGCAAAGTTAGTATATCAATTACTTTGAATTTATTTCTAAGGGACTCACGAGGACCCATTTTATAAATCGCGCGGATTGCTCTCTTTTGTAGAATGAAAATGGAATCTACGTCAGCTGCCGATCCCCACAGCAGAACGCCATAAGACATAATACTGTGGAAATAAGCAAAGTATACTAACCTAGCTGTGGCTATATCAGTTAACTGCCTTATTTTTCTTACTGCATATGCAGCTGAACTTAATCTACCTGAAAGAGCTCTAATGTGGGCGCCCCATTGCAATTTCGAATCTAAAGTAATTCCTAGAAATACAGTTTCCGTAATAGCATCTAGTTTCTTGCCATCAAGTTTTAAATTTAGACCCACTTGGGGTACATTTGGTAATGAGAACTTAAGACATTTCGTTTTATTCGCATTAAGTAAAAGATTATTAGCTGCGAACCATTTTGAAAGAACAGCGAGACTATCGTTGACATGTAAGACATCCGTGTCTTTTCTATCTATTTTAAAAATTAGAGATGTATCATCAGCAAATAGAATTATATCCGATAAGTTAGCCATCATGTAAGGAAGGTCATTAATATAAACTAGAAATAGAAAAGGGCCAAGAATTGAACCTTGAGGCACGCCCATCTTAACTAGAGACCCCGTGGAAGTCGCCCCGTTAACGTGTACTATCTTCACTCCTTTCAAAAAAGTGTCTCAGATGTTGCGTTCGCCCAAGGACAACTTTCCGCTGGAAAAGCCTGGTGTTTATAAAGTAGACTGCAGTTGCGGCAAGTCGTATATCGGTCAGACGAAACGTACGGTAGCTTGTCGAATATCAGAGCATATCAGGGCGGTGAAGAACAACGACACCCAAAAATCGGCCATAGCTCAACATCTTTTGGAATCAGGATCGAACCACTGGATTGAGTTACATAACCCTCAGGTCATCTCGACAGAACGCCACTATATTCCTAGACTGGTTAGAGAAGCTATTGAGATTACCAAATATAGGAACTTCAACCGGGATGATGGGTTTCAACTACGAAGTAGTAAACATCTGACAATTGCTAATTAGCAATTGTAATTAGCAATTGTCAGATGTTTACTACTTCGTTACCATTTACGTGTATTAGTCTGTAAGCTTTCTTAAAATTGTATAAATAAATGTATAAATAAACTGTCGAGAGCCTGGAATCCAGTGGTTCAGCTGTGTAAAAACCGAAGAAGTGCCGAAAAAAGTTCGCGAGCGGACACAGTGAGTTTCGTGTGTCGGGAACAGAATCGAGTTGCGAGTGACAGTGGTAGCGGTACTGAGTGCAAAAAACGATCAAGAAAGAGGGTAGACCGTTTTGTCTGCTCATAAACACCCACCCGCAGTGACTTCAGTTTATCCGTGATCATGGTGCTTGCAACAGCGCCGAAATATCGGGAACTCATAACAATGAATAAACATGGTAAATATCCCGCTTATGTTAATAATAATATTACCCATTAAACGATTTTTTTTTTTTTTTTTTTTCTTTGATTTTTTTCCTTTGGTCGTGCGCGCACCCCTATCCGCTATGAGTACAAAGCAGAGGCGATACCCATGCAGCGAGTAACGCAGGTGCGGGATCTAGGGGTATATCTCACTCCAGATCTTACGTTTCGCGAGCATGTCATTAAGATATGCAAGAAAGCGTACAGAAACCTCGGCTTTGTACTTAGGCAGTCACAGGGGTTCACTAATATTACGACTATAAGGGTATTATACGACGCTCTAGTCAGGAGTCACTTGGAGTATGGTGCGGTCATATGGGCTCCACATGAAGCCAAGTACTCTATCATGGTCGAGCGCGTACAAAACAAGTTCACGCGTCACTTGTACTTCAGACTGTACGGGGTTTATCCATTGTACCCGCTGATGTACCCCACCCTGTTTGTACTGGGCATGGTCGGGTACAATGAGTTAAGGGTGCGACGACAGTTTACTCTTGTCGTCTATTTAATTAAATTACTCCGGGGCAAGGAGCACAATCCGGGAGTGCTTCAGTGCTTGCGGTTTTCTGTTCCAGACCGCTACGTGTGGAGGCGGCGGTGCCCGCCACTGCTGGCTGTGCCAACTGCCCGAACCAACCTGCTGGCCAAAGCACCTCTCACGCGAGCAATTCGTACTGTTAACGAAATTCAGAATAGGTTGGACATTTTTTCGTGTTACTTTAGTGAACTTGCAAGAGTAAGTTTATATATAATATGTTACGAAAGCAACAATTAGTGTAATTTTATGTTTATTGTTTCTTTATTGTTTTATGTTTTGAATGTAAAGTATACTTAAGTTAATTTTCTGTGAATATTGCATTGTTATAATTATAAGGTTGCATTGTTTTAGTTATAAGTAATTTGGTGTTAATTGTGTAGTTATTTGTAATTGTTAGTAATAGTGTTGTTTAAAATAGTTAATATTATTATAAGTAGGCTTAGCTATCGCATTAGGTTTCTAAACCTGTAATGATAGTTTAAGAGTTTTAAATAAAATAAATAAATAAAAGCTGTATTAAAACCAAACTTTGCAAAAAAGGGTACTACAAAATTTCTGATTATTTAGAAGACAAAAAAGCTTGGGATTGAACTGTTCGCTCTGCTTAAAGCCTTTTCATTAAACCGTAAAACTTGACATTTTAATAATTATACAACGTTTTATATACATACCTAATTATTGACATTATTAAATATTATATACAAAATGACATGAATATTTACTTTGAAAAGTATTACATATTATTACTAATGATCAAGAATAAAACCAGCAGCGTAACGTTGTACTTTTTATTACCAAAAAATAACATTTAAAAATGGCTGGCAAGGCTTTATATTAACACCATCCCCTCTTTGGCTTTGGCTGGTGGCGGTGGCGGAAGGGGAAGTGTCAATATGGCGGCTTGGCGGCAGGGCTGGCGGAAAGGCACGTTGGCTGACATCACATCCGTTACACTCGGCCATCCTGCAACAATTGCTCCCGCAATGGGAACATACAAAAACATTTAGCTCTCTAATAAGTCAATGAGATCTTCAGTTTCAAGTGGCTCATCAGAGCTACTAGCGCTATCGGACATAGGAGCTATACTTCTATAGGGCCTTAATGAATCTGCAGGTACTAGCCCAGTAAAATTTTTGTAACCTCGCAAGCCTTTTATGCTTCTAATTCGGTAGCGATCATTACCAATTACTTTAGTTACTACATAGGGGCCCGAGAACAAATCGTCTAATTTGGTATTTATTTTAGCGGCGCTACTAGTTGGAGCCTGTCTCCATAATACAAAATCCCCTTTCTTATAAACATGCGCACTTTTTCTTTTTTTATCAAAGTTGTGCTTCATTTTGGCGCTTGCTTGTTCTAACCTAGTTGTGGCTTTCTTACGTCGTGCCTCAACAGATTCTGGTTCACCACCAGGAACAGAAACGTCACATATTGACCTACCAGACCGCGCAAACATTAAATCATAAGGCTTATAACCGCTACTATCGTTAATTGTATTGTTTATGCCCCAAATAATATCAGGTATGGAGTTGGCCCAATTACCGGAAGCTTCACTAGGATCAGTTGCCCGCAACGCATCTAAAATTGTTCGATTAGTGCGCTCAACCTGGCCATTAGCGCGGGGGCAAGCAATAGCGTTTAACGTATGCCTAAACTGTTTATCTACTGAAAACTTTTTAAAGTATCTGCTCGTAAAAGCTTTGCCGTGATCTGATACCACGTGATTCGGGTATCCGAATAAACTGAATATCTTTTTCAATGCACGAATGGTCTCAATCGAATTTACAGTACGCGTTGGTTCAGCTATCACAAATTTAGAAAACGCATCAGTCATTACGAACATGTACTGGTACCCTTTACTTGTCCTACAGAATGGCCCCAAGTGATCTATATGTACCATGCGCATCGGATCAGACGGCTTAGGGATCGGATGCAACATGCCTTCTTTTTTTCCATAATTACCCTTGCCATATGCACAATGAAGACATGCGGTCACGTATTTTTTAATAAACCGCGTCATTTTAGGAAACCAATATTGGCTTTTAATCAATTCTGAAGTACGATTTAGTCCCACGTGACCAATGTCGTCATGGTGCATTTGCACAATTTTCCATCTAGCCAAATTCGGGACCACGAGTCGATTTCCGTTGAGAGATTTTCGGTAAAGTCGATTTTCTACTAATTCATAATTATTTTTAATGTCTGAATCAGCTGTATTGTTTTTTAATTGATTAATAATCAAACTAAGCTTTTCGTCCTGACATTGCACCGTATAGAACCAATCAGTAACTTCAAGGCGGTTTACGTTCATTGTATCAACAGGATGCCTACTTAGCGCGTCTACATGCTTCAAACGTTCACCGGGCCTATACTCAACACTAATGTCATAATCTTGTATTAAAAGCCACCATCGTGCAATGCGCGGTATTATGTCGCGTTTGGTTAGCGTAGCGCGGACCGCAGTACAGTCAGTTACTACCTTAACATGTTTACCTACTACATAAACCCGGAACCTACGCAGCGATTCTACGACTGCGAGAGTTTCGAGCTCATAACTATGGTACACACCCTCTTCCCTACTAGTAACTCGGCTAAAATACATAACAGGCCGCAATGAATTGTCAGTTTGTTTTTGTAACAGTATGCCGGCAATGCCTAACTTACACGCGTCGGTATGTATTTCCGTAGGGAGCATATGATCATACAAGGCTAGCACAGGTTTAGAACATAAACAGTTTTTCAGTTGTTCGAAACTCACGTTTTGTTCACTGCCCCACACCCATGATTTATCCTTTTTTGTTAACTCAGTTAATGGACGCGCAATCACGGCAAAATTAGGAATAAACTTTCTAAAGTAACTGCATAAACCGATAAACTGTCGAACACTATGAACATTATTTGGCACAGGAAACTGCGAAACGGCCTTCAATTTTGTTGCACCAGGCTGTATACCGTCGGAAGATATTTCGTGACCTAAATAAGTCACTTGTGTCTGCAAGAATGAACATTTACTCATATTCAATTTTAAGTTCTCACTATCGAGTTTACCGAGTACATTTTGAAGAATTATTAAACCTGATTCTATATCAACCGAGGGTAGAAGTAAATCGTCTAAAAATGCTAGTATTTCGGTTTGACCTACATTATTTCTACCCACAGATTCAACGATTTTATTAATTAAACGCATAAAAACGGATGGAGCATTCGCTAAACCAAAAGGAATTCTAGTGTACTCGTAATGACCTTGTGGTGTAATAAAAGCAGTTTTGTGTGTATCCTCTGGTGCAATGCATAATTGATGATAGCCCTGGGCTAAATCTAAACTAGTGAAGCACTGTTTGCCTGCTAATTTGGAAACCTGATCGTCTATGTTTGGTAGTGGATATCTATCTTTTACAGTGATGGCGTTCAACGCACGGTAATCAACGCATAACCTGCTGTCGCCGTTCTTTTTCTTAACAAGAATCACCGGTGAAGCGTAACTAGACTCCGATTCCTTTATGATGCCAGCATCTAGCAGTTCATTAACTTTGGATTTAACTATCGCTTGTTCACTATGAGAAAGTCTGTAAGGCTGGCGATGCACAGGCTGATCACTAGTAAGCTTAATTTGCATTTGAGCTAAATTGGTACAACCTAGGTCATGAGTATTTGTAGCAAAGCAATGTTTGTACTGTATTAATAAATTAATTAAATCTGAGTGTTGTTTATTATTTAAGGGCCCCGTTTTAATTTTATTTATCTCTACACCTCCTACCTCGGAAATATTTGTAATGACATGGCTAGGCTCACCAGTAACACTCGATAAATTAGGGCAAGCAGAAATGCAACACACCTGGCTGTTTGGCTGTGGCTCCTCGCAGCTGTCGGCCCTCGTGAGGATCTCGCCCGGCGGCCACACGATGGTTTCGCAGCCCATGTTGACAACTTTGATGTAGCCGTCTTCGCCGCGTAGCAGCGTCGCAGGCAGAGAGTAGGACACGCCGTGAAGCTCGTAGTGCCGTGGTGGAGTCACCACGTCATTGTCCTTCTTGTTCCCCAGCACGCGAACTTGAATGATGGAGGGACCGGGTGGCAGCCGTTCTTCGTTTGCCGTGATGACCTCGAATCTATCGTATTCTTCAATGGCTTCAATCGCGATGAAGGTATCTGAAACTAATTGAAATTTAGAATGGCCTTGGCTAACGGTCAGGGTCATACCTTCGCTGTTGATAACTGGTTGCCCGATCAACAGATTAACTTCGTTCATTTTCATATCGGAGAGGTGGGCTTGACATTGTAGCGTAATGCCGTCAATTTCTAATTGGAATTGTACTTCTCCTTGGCTCATAGTTATTCCACCCGAAAATCCTTTCAAGGCAACGCTCGTAGGCTTAACTTGCAGCGATAGAGCATTTGACACTCTATTATTAAGCACATTGACTTGACTTCCGGTGTCGATGTAAGCCTTCACGTGAACACCGTTAACTTTTACCACCTTCTTGTAGATATCGTTGTAAGGTTCCAAGATGTTAACTTCTTTAATGCTACTGCCAGATGAAGATGCTTTGCTTGACGTAGAATTCATCGAACAACGTAGGGCAATGTGTCCTTGAGCTCCACATTTGTAGCACGTGCGCGTGTCTGGCTGGGTGCAATCACGGAGTAAATGTCCCGTCTTCTTGCACCGAGGACACGGATCCGTTTCAGGGTTGGGCGTAGTGAATTTTTTCTCGGGTCGCTGGAACATGGGCTTCTGCAAGCGGGGCTCCTGAGATATAACGCGATAATCATCGAGTGCGCACAAAAATCCTTCGTAAAGTTCACCTGGCGATTGGCATTGAAATGCGCGCGCATTTGGCTGCAGGGATGTCGGCAAACCACGAATGATGCAGGAGACGCTGGCGTTATCAGATAATTTGCACCGGAAGCACATGGCGATTTTGTCTTGATAATTATTTCGTCATCGTCTCGTTCGGGAGTTTTTTTCTTTGCAACAGCTCTTCAAGCATGTTTCCATAATCACGATGTTTAGGAAAAGCACGCAACAACATCTGTTTCCATTCGTTCCAGGAGTAATCGTAATTTTCTAAGCGATTATACCATTTTTTTGCTTGGCCTCGTAATTTATCTTGCAAGTGAAACGATTTTGTCGTATCGTCCCATCCGTGAATTTCGCCAATTTGATCTATTTTTCTAATCCATGCTTGTACTGTGCACTCTTCGCTATCCGGGTCAAATTCCGGGATCAAAGAAGCAGCACGGTGTCCCTTTGGTTTGGTAGATCCAGGTTCTTCTTCCTGAAGCTCAAGTATCGCCTTGTGGACCTCCTTCTCGAGCAAATTCTTCAACATCTTCCTCGCTGGTGGGATAGGAACTTCATCATCTTCTTTTTCAGATTCGTCGGAAGACCGAGGTATCTGAGCGTGTATATGACGTCGTTTCATTTTGTTATGTCACTTCTGATTATTACTAATGATCAAGAATAAAAACCAGCAGCGTAACGTTGTACTTTTTATTACCAAAAAATAACATTTAAAAATGGCTGGCAAGGCTTTATATTAACACCATCCCCTCTTTGGCTTTGGCTGGTGGCGGTGGCGGAAGGGGAAGTGTCAATATGGCGGCTTGGCGGCAGGGCTGGCGGAAAGGCACGTTGGCTGACATCACATCCGTTACAATATATTACTTTAATTATTGTGAATGTGAGCACTATGTGGGTCATTTGTTTTCTTTAAGATTATCTCTTTTTCCTCTTTCTCAAGTATTTTTAATGATGGTCTGGTATTTTGAGTACTTTATGCGGCCTACCTAAATGTCCTTTCTTTGGTATTGTTCGTCGAGTCGTTGAGCTCCCTAAATCCTGAATTGAGCTACACGTTTACTGACAAATGCTTGCACTGATTGGACAGGTCCACTCAAAATTGTGTGGTTCTTTCCTCAAAAGACCATTTCAGACACGGATCTACATGGTCCTCACATGATCTGACCAAGATTATGTCTGAACTTTAAAAGAGACTTTGACCCCTGAGTTTGTTTCGCCATTTCTTCTCAGGGATAGTCAGATAGGAAATGTCGACTTCCTCAAGCTTGTTTTTGTATTTTTTATATGACGTGTAAAAGTGATTCCGATATCCTATTTGCAGAATAAACGATTTCATTTCATTTCATTTCATTTTGATCAAAAATAAAACATAACACAACTCTAAAAAAAGTGCCTTCGTAGCTTAATTCCTAAATCCTAAATAAAACATAAAATAAAATCAACATAAACAAAACAATCATCACTTCTTAACTTCTAATAATTATTATAAGTTATGTTACAGGTTTATAGGATTCCACATTTAATATGTAAGTATAATGTGTGTGTGTTTGTGGTGTAATGTGTAGTGTAGTATGTGGGTGTGAGTGGTTTGTGTGTGTGTGTAGTGAGGGTGTGTTTGTGGTGTAATGTGTAGTGTAGTATGTGTGTGTGTGTGTTAGATGGTATATTGTAGTTGTGTGAAGTGTGTTAAGTATAGTATGTATGTCCTTCTTCAGGTTCGTATACCTACCATTACAGTTTCTCACAGTTTAGTATTTAAGTTCTTTTTCAGGTTCAAGCATAGTACAGTTGCCCAAATTTTTTGTATTTAAGTTCTGTTTCAAGTTCTTAAATATTACAGTTACCCACAAATTGAAAAATTACAAAATCTATATCTTTACCTTGGATCACAACACAAATTATTCAACATGCTCAATTATTCAATTTTCCTTTTTATCATTATCTTGAATATCAGTCACATCTTCTTCGTGTGTATCTACTAGATAAAGAATCCTTTACTTAGTTATTATTTTTTTAAATTCTTGTATTCTTTAGCGAATCTTCAAGGAATAATATTTCTACGACGAGATTTTTTTAAATCTTTGTATTTGTTGGCAGATATACCTAACTGTGTGCGATATAATTTTTTCTTAAAGCCAACCATACCTTCTAACGGAAGTAAAGGAATCTTAGTAGCTTCAGCGTCGGGTAACATTGAATTTTAATGTACATCACATTTGGTTCAAATTTCTTGAAAGTGGCAATATTTAATTTTGATATTTTGATATTTAGAACGTTAGCTCTTTATACTGCAGGCCCGCTTTTTGGTAGCCATTCAAACTTGGTCGGTTTATCCATGTATTGCAGTTGTTCAGGTATTTTTATTCTATCTCTTTAATTATTTAGTGTAATGAGCTGAAATTTGACATGTGAATTGTTGCATTAATACACTAAATATTGGAATATGTTTCATTTTGCTTTTCCATTAAAAAGTTCTACAATCGGATGTCATACAATATAGTGATCCAGTTATAGTAAATTATGCCATTGCTCATTAATTACTAAGAGTACGTAATGAAACTTGGCAGGACATTGTAGACCCTTACAAGATACACATAAACGTTATAAGTTAGGCTCTAGAGTTACTATTTTAAGCACTTGGACCTAATAACCTTATTTTACTTTTACGTGTATATCTTCTGAACGGTATGTTTATTTTCAAATTCTGTTTTCACAAACATTACACACAAATTCAAAGCAACGTGCGTAAAACCGAACTGCTCATCGGGGATAAGGCCCTTGGTCTCGGCGTACTCTCTGAGACGCTTATAAATAAGCCTCTCGTAGAGTTTGCCTAGGACTTTGAGCAGACTGATGGGTCGGTTGCTCGCGGGCACCGCCCTGGGTTTACCGGGTTTGGGGATGCCGATGACTATGGCCTCTTTCCACGCTTGTGGGAAGATATTATTGCTCATAGCTCCATTGAAGATGGTGGCCAGTAGCATTAAGAGGTGGGCGGGGAACACTTGGAGTACCTTATTGGTGATTCCATCTGAGCCAGGGACTTTACGGGGTTTCAGACCCTTGATGAGTTCGTGCACTTCGTCTGGCGTGACGGGAGGCAGAGGATACTCAGGGTCTTCGACGTGCGGGAGGGAGGCTCTACGTTCGACTTCAGCGTCGACCTCATCGAGGTGAGCTTGGTCTACTGGTTGAGAGCTGGGCGTGCACTGGGCCTCTAGACTTTCGGCTAGGCATTCGGCTTTGTCGATGTCTTCGAAAGCGATAGACGCGTCTGGGCGGATCAGTGGGGGCATGGAGGCGGAACAACCTCGGGGGTTTAATTTCCTTTGTAGTTGCCAAAAGGCCTGGTGGTTCGGCTCTAGATCCCTCAGCATCTTGTCCCATTCGGTGTCACGAAATTCCTTCACGCGGTTACTTACAGCACGCTGTAAGTAGCGCATGTGGATTTTGTTAGCCGTACAGGGGAAACGTGCTGTGTGCACGGGTAGCCGCGTTCTTCTCATTTATCAGTGCACGTACATCGTCCGGCAACTTCCCGCGACGGTTATCCGTCGCCGAAACTTCCCTTGAACAATCGTTCAGGACAGATTGTACGTGATCTGTGAATGAGTCGATCGCTGCCGTCGTGTCAGCGATAGAGTCGAAGAGGTCGGGGATAGAGTCCAATTGGGGGGCCGTTTTGGCTTTCAAGCTTTCGCCTACTCGCCTCCAGTCCGTTACCCTTATGGTACGCGTTGGGGCATTGGCGTCGTAAGAACCTATGCGAGGGGCCATCACTACGACAACAGGTCAGTGGTCAGAGTCAAGCTCGTGCAGCGCCTCTATGGAAACCAACCGTAGGTTGATATTCTTTAGAAGCGCCACGTCGAGCACGTCAGGGGTGGAGGTGGGAATATGGGGGTAGTGGGTGGGGTTCATCGGGGCGATGACGTCGAAGTTAAGGAGGGGGCAGAGGTCATGCAAGTGCTGGCCTCTGGGGGAGATCTTTGTGCTATTCCAGGCTGGATGCTTGGCGTTGAGATCACCCGCTATTAAGACGGAGTCACTCAGGCTCAGGCCCTCCTGAGCCTGAGTGACTCCGTCTTAATAGCGGCTGCGGAGATCGTCAGTCAATAGTTGGTGGTCATTTCCTGCTGAGTTCGCGGGGGGGAGATAGGCCGAAACTATCGTGATCGGCTGGTGACCTGTCATGCCGAAGCGGCACATCGATACTTCTAGGGATTTGAGGGGGGGAGGGTCTTAGGGCATGCAATAGAGCTTGGTTCTAAAGTAAATGAGAGTACCTCCACCGTGACAGCGCGTCCTGTCGTTACGAACTACGCGATAGTTCGCTATTGACGGGTTACGGTGCCGGGGTTTTTAGAAGGTCTCTTGGATAAGGAGGACGTCTATTTTATGATCGCCGAGGAATTCGACGATCTCTTCGCGTTGGCCTTCGAGGCTGTTCGCGTTAAAATAACCTAACTTGAGGGATCGGGGTTTGGTTCTAGCGGGGGACCTATTATCCATTAAGTGGGTTAGGGTTGTCCGCGAATCTAGTGAGAGCCTGCGGGATACGCATTATATATCGCCTGTATTTGATATAAGTCACCGGCGGTGGGCGCGGGCGCGGCGGCGGCGGGCGCGGGTTTGGTGGGGGGCGCGGTGGACGCGGGCGTCGGTTGCGAGTTACGGATGCGCGGATAAGACGGGGGATAACCTGAGAGTTGGTGGCCTGCGGGGCGATTGCCTGAGGGGCGGGTCCAGCTTGGAGGCTTAGGTCGGGACTGGGTCTCTGAGGACTCAGTCTTTCTGGCATTTGCGCGGAGGGGAGCCTGAACGATGGCCATTCGCGAGTCAGGCGAGTGCCGTCACGCTTTGTCAGACGAGAGGAGGTGGGTTTTGGGGCTTTTGCGCAACCACGGTAGGTGGCAGGGTGGCCGACCTCACCGCATAGCACGCAGCTAGGTGGCTCGGTACAGAGAGTGCGGTCCTTAGGCCGAGCGCATTCCGCAGTGCTATGCGAACCCAGGCACTTTACGCACCTGGGCGTCGCATAGCAGTGCTTCTACGTATGCCCGTAGAGCTGGCAGCGATGACACTACGCAATGATACCTGACTTACGGGGTTTCTCAATCTCAATACCGGAGAGATTGCAAATTGACTTTACTTGAAAAATGGGGTTATGCCCCTCAAAGGGAGAGCAGATCACGAGGATCATATCATAAGCCTCACCGCGCCGCGCGCGATGCTTACGGTGGACCCCTTTGGCGGGGACGTTTTGTGACTGAAGGTCAGCCAGGATTTCGGAGCAGGGGATCTCTTTCGGGATCCCTACGGACCACTACTCGAGCGTCTTTCTCCTCTGGGAGGGAATATGTTTAACATACACACCTTTTGATCGGAGTAACTTAGGCTCCTATAGTCGGTTGACGTAGGGACCGTAACTTTTGGGAGACCACCCCACAGTGCTTGCGTCCACGTCGCGTCCCCTGGGCAACGACCCGGTTCTGACCACCGTAACGGAGTGGCAGACCGGGCTCGGCTAAAGTGCACTGTGAGTCGTAGCGTCTTTTTAATTCTTTTATCTATTTTATTTTAAAGTGGGCATACTACGTCACCTGCGGGGGCTATGCCAAAACCCTTGCGGGAAGCCTCCGGGCATTAAAAAAAAGGCCCTTATCAGGGCCAACCAAAAGGCCCTTCACAGGGCCAACCAAAAGGCCCTTCTCAGTGCCAACCCAAAAGCCCTTGTCAGGGCCAATCCAAGGGCGCCTCGGCGTTGGAGGCTGGCAGCGCGCCATCTGCGGCTAGTCGTGCGCCGTCTGTGGCTAGCGCCTATTTATTGGACTCCGACGACGAGTCCATCTTCAGCGAGTCGGACTCTAGTTCGGCGATTGGTCGCCAAGAGTCGGGGAAGCGGGCCCTTGAGGGAGGTGGGTCCGGAGGTTCCTCGGAGTCGAGGAGGCCGTCACAGGCGAAGGCCAAGAAGTCTTCTTCTGCCTCGACTTCCACCCACGATGTGGGCTTGGTGGACGCTGAGCGTCCGCTGGGTCTTGCCAGGAGGGCGCAGCTCCAGCAAGACCTGGAGGAGAGGATCGCTGCCAAAGAGCAGCAGGCGCGGGCCGCCAGGTCGAGGGCCGGCTATGGTGCATCGAATGTGCTGTACGCCGACCACTCCCTGGCGAAACTGGAGCGCATGGCGCTGGAGGACAGGGACGAGGTTCTGGAGGTCGCCTCCAAGTCCTCGAACATGAAGGGGACCTTCCAGAAGGCCCTTAAGTGCCGGGCCGTGAGCATGCACGGCATCGTGGCAGAGCTGGTGCAGCGCACGGCCTCGGAAGAGACGCGGCAGCTGCAGGCGAGGGTGGATCGCCTGCAGCTGGAGGTCAGCCAGTTGCACCAGAAGCTAGCTGACATCACGGCCCGGCACGCCCAACTTGCTCCTGCCCCTGGTCCGGTGGTAGGAGGCTCTTCCTCCTCCCCTTACGACCTTGAGGGAATTATCCGAAAGGTTGTCATGGAGGAGAGGGCCTTCACCAGAGCCTGCTTCGCAGGCATTGAGGACCGGCTCCTGCCGGAAACGCGGCTCCACCCGCCGCTAGCGGCGGATAAGAGTCGTACGCCGAGGGAGCCGGATCCTGCGCCTGTGGCAGGCCTGGCATCGGGTGCGCAGCCCCAGACCCCGAAGCCCGCTAGGGGCAGAGGAAGGGGTAAGAGGACCGCACCTCAGACCCTTGCCGCTGGCACGGAGGGTGCGCCTGCTGCTCCAGCAGCCCCCCCGAACTCGCAGAGGGAGGACGCCCTTCTTCCCTCCACCACCCCGTCCAACCAGATGTGGACGGAAGTGGTGAAGAAGGGAAAGGGCAAAAAGCCCGCTGAGGCTGCTTCGGCAGCCCAGAAGGCTCCGGCGGGTGGGAGGAAGTTGGTTCCTCCCAAAACTGCGGCGGTCGTAGTGACCATCACCCCGGAGGCCGTGGAGCGGGGCGAGACGTGCTTGTCCGTCCTAAGACGGGCTCGTGCCAACGCGGATCCCTCCAAGCTAGGGATCGGTGGCATCACTTGCCGCCGCACCTTAACCGGAGCCCGAATGTTTGAGTTCGGGGGGGAGCAGAGAAGCGCAAACGCGGACCTCTGCGCGACAAAGTTGCGGGAGGTCATCGCGGATGTGGCGACGATCGCCAGACCCGTCAAGACCGCAGCCTTGGAGGTGGCCGATCGGGATGATTCGGTCACCAAAGAGGATGTGTTGGCGGCCGTTGCGGCGGCTGGAGGCTGCGACGCTGGCGCAGTAAAGGGGGGAGCCATCAGGCTCGGCCGCCGTGACATGGGCACCATCAGCGTCGGGTGCCCAGTCGCCGCGGCTGCGGCCGCTCTTAAGACGACCAAAGGACGGCTGATTGTGGGGTTCAGCTCGGCAGTGGTCCGGCCACTTGAGGACCAACCGATGCGTTGCTTCAAGTGCTTCGCGCCGGGCCACACCCGAGCCACGTGTCCATCCAAGTCTGACTGGGGAGAGTCCTGTTTTCAGTGCGGGCAGGAGGGACACAGGAGTGCCACTTGCCGCGCCACCACGCCACACTGCGCGGCGGGTGCTGCCAGTGGCCGCCCCGCGGGGCACAGGATGGGGGGCAGGAGCTGCCAGCCACCCGCGAAGAAAGGCAAAGTGCCGGCGCAGGTTCGCCCTGTCGCCACCACCGCCGCTGTCGCCGCTGTAGCTCCAGCTCCAGCGGCGATACATGAAGAGGGGGGTGCGATGTCGGAATATTCGTCGTCGGTTTCCGACTACCGCATCCTCCAGGCGAACACCAACCGCTGCGGAGTGGCCCAGGACCTTTTGGTGCGGGCCGTTGCCGAGTGCTTGGTGAACGTAGCGGTGGTCGCCGAGCCCTACTCGATCCCCGGCAGCTGGCTGGGTGACGAGGACGGCTTGGTGGCACTAATGGCGCGGTTTTCCACGGACACCCCTCCCCTCTCGCTATTGGAGAGGGGACCGGGATATGTGGCCGCCGCGAGGGGAGAAGTCATCTCTGACTCCTCCCTGGTGGAGGCCAGCAGGCAACGGGTGCAAGGGCACCCTCGCTTGCATTGCACAGGTTTCCACCAGTGCCGGACGGGAATGGCCAGGTGTTCCCTGCCATTCCCGTAGCCCCTAAGCTTGGGGGGAAATGCGGGGCCCGCCAGCTAGGCGGGCATGCGCCGGGAGGGTTGTGGACGTAAAGGCTGTGCCGGTTTCTCATAACTCTCTCATCTAGGCGATGAGGGAACTCCGCTGAGTTTTAGTGGGTATACTGCCATTTTGGCAGGGAGTCCCACATACCCTGGCTCGTCCCTCGACGAACGGGCATGCGTAATGCATTTCACAGCGTCAAAAAAAAAAAAAAAGGGACCGTAACTTTGATACCCGTCTGCGTGGATTTCGCGTGGGTATATCCTATCCGGAGCTCGACACACCACTTTGATATGTCGGTCCATTTTGCCTTGTCCTGAATGAACACGGGCGGCGGGAGGGGAGTTTTCGTGACAGGGCGACTGTCTAAGAATGCCTGAATGAGGGGCGGGGGAACCTGCGACGCGGAGGGCGCGGACGTGGTGAACGGGGTGGGGGAGCGGGCATTGGAGCGGTGAGGGGGGGTAACCGAGCCCTCTGCTTTGCCCTTCTTTATCGTCTGGATGGACGGGACTTTGGTCTTCTTCTTCTTTCCCCCCTTTCCCGAGACTAGGCTGAAGCCGTCGTCTGAGCTAGAGGAGGAAGAGGCTGATGGGATGACCGTGCTGTCGGTAGACTCCCCACCGTTAGAGGGTGCGGGAGTGTCAGCTCTATCACTGACTGGCTCGTCCGTGTCCATAGAGGTCAGGGACGGGCCGGCCAGTGCCAATGGCGAGCGAGAGCGGGAGCGGGAGCGCGAGCGGTAGCGAGCGCGAACGGGCGCTGAGAGGGTGGCCTGAGAAAGGGCCCCGAACCTTTTGCCGTACTTGGCATAAACTACGGGGTCCTTCTTAACGACCTCTTTGAGGAACGCCAAAATGGCGTCCTCCATGGTTGCGGGTGGCGGAATATAACTTGACGGGGAATGGTGGGGGAATTTAATCCTAACAAAACCTATTCCTAACTCCCCGGGTGGATTGGCCCGGGGATGAGTGAAGCCTCCCTGCCGGGAATAGGCAGGGAGATGCGTACTTATGGCGTGACCTAAGCTTGTAAACCCATCGCCAGTCTTATTGTGCGAACGGGGCCCTACTAGTCCAGCGCGAAAGGTGTAGACACACCTTAAAGACACTGGGTGAGTAGCTGGGGAAGGAAAACTGTCACCAGAGCCGACTAGGAGATCCCCCAAGGCCGGTTAGCTCTGGGACCCGTCCAATTGACTGCCTAACCCTAATGGGGCTCGGCGGGTGTGATTGGGTCACCAGCCCCTTGGCTTCGTTAGCACCGTTAGGTATCAACCAAGGACCACGAAACTGTGGTTTTTCCCAGATGGGGCAAATTGCGGTACGTTTTTATGTCAATCTCATTTCAGAAATAAATACCAACTTGTCTTGAAAAAGACAATAGTTGATATTATAATAATTAGTAGTCGGGACTACTAGATCGTCAACACAATCGGTAGGCGGACACTTGACGCGGCACGGGCGCAGCACGGGCGCAGCGAGCAGGAGCGGGCGGCACACACGACCGTTCCAAACGGTGTCGCGACGCGAAATGACCGAACAAGCGCACTGGAGCGGGCGCAGCGAGCGGGAGCAACGTAACGACCGTCCAGGGCGGATGTCGAACGGAGAGTGATGTATAATAATGCAACAAAATTTCGGGTTAAATACATAGTGGCATACCTAAAAAACTATTGTCTCAAATTACGCAAAAACACAAAAAGTTGAATAGTCAAGTTTTGAAAAGACAACCTCCTCATATATAGATATAGATCATCAGATCATTATCTTGCCCTAAACACTATTTATTTGTGATCGACGCAACATGTGTTTTTCTTCCATACGTCTCCATTAGTCGTCATCTCAGTAGTCACCCCCTTTCTAGCCATATCGTATCGAAGTAAAAAATACTATCAATGATTTATAAAAGAACACCAAAATAAACTGTACCATATTAACTTAAGTGCACCTATCAAGTGTTATAATATTACCTACGTTCCTACATATACATTACTAGACTTTAGTCCATCTATCGGTCGTTTGTTTCAGCGATGATTGATGATGCGAAGTATCGACACCCTGTAGCTGTTGAATTTCACGCTCTTAGCGGCCCCAGCCAGGTAGCTACGTATTACTATGGTAATATCATGGAGGAAATCATATTTTAGGATAAGGGTAACTGGTCTATCCGATATTTATAATCCTCTACTTTCGATAAAGTATGATGTTGTACTACCTGTACTTGGATTGCGATCAGAAATGCTCCTGCGTGACGATGATCTGGACTAGGAGTAGATCACAGGCGTAGCTACAGCTCCTGTGAAGCCATTTTTCAATGAACGTACCCCACATTTTTCTTAAACCTATTGCGTGACGCCACATTTCTCTATCCGAGCAAATTAATGTCGAGTATAAAAAATACGTGTACAGCGTGTCGAAGGTAGACTATCAAGCCCGTACATAATAGTGCGGGTAACCCTCAGGCTCAGGTAATGTAGGAGGGTTTAATCTGCCCTGCGTTGACGAGGGTCGACAATTTGCTGCCACCTGTGACACCGGCACATGGCAACCACCGCGCCATCAACCGACCGAAATACTTGCGTGACGTCAATTTATTGTGAAAGAAATACAACGCCCCTGTATTCAAATATGGCTGGGCTACGGCCACCTTTGTTGTTACAAGTCGGGGCTGTAATGTTACGCTGACGGTGACAACGCACTGATAACGTATTGTGCTACAATAGTAGAGCAATCGCGTTTTTTTGGTGTTCAGAGCAGTTATCAAATTATATTAGATAGATAGATAGATAAAACATTATTGTTGCGCAAGTAGGTACATCAAGATTCACATTTTAAAAATAATGTTTGTTGGTACAATACTTGTCTTGTAAAAACTTACCCTACCTAATGTACTACCTACCTACACACATCAAAAAAGCTGATATAATTTTTTTAATGGTACTTTATCAAGAAAAATTCTTTGTAGTGTGTTTTCTTTAAATAGAAATACCCTGTTTGAAATTAAAAAATAAAACTATAATTTATTTTTTAATTAATCATAATGTAATTGTAACAGAAATTTGATAGAAAGAAAAAGACTGTTTAACTAACTCTATTGGGTTTAAGTCAGGCGAGCCGAATCATAATTATAATCTACCGTACCTAACAAAAAAGATTTCGATTTTTCAAAGTGATCGCAAACTTTTTTTGATGTGTGTATATCAGATCGTCGTCACTAGGGCTTTCATTCCGGGAATCTCGGTCTCTAAAATTTGTGAACCGCATTAAAATTTTCACACAAATATAGAAAAAAAAAAACAATAAATTTTGGGGGTTCCCCATACTTAGAACTGAAACAAGTTTTTTTTTTTTTTTTTCAACATTCCCATTCGTGTGGGGTATCTATGGATAGGTCCTCAAAAATGATATTGAGGTTTCTAATATATTTTATTTCTAAACTGAATAGTTTGCGCGAGAGACACTTCCAAGGTGGTAAAATGTGTCTCCCCCTTGTAACTTCTAAAATAAGAGAATAATAAAACTAAAAAAAAAAATATTATGTACATGTAAACTTTCATCGAAAATTGGTTTGAACGAGATCTAGTAAGTAGTTTTTTTTTTAATACGTCATAAATCGTAAACCACAATTTACCTATTATTAAAACATTATTTCACATTTATTATTATTACATCGATCAAAATTACAACGAACTACAAGAACTTTTATATTATGTTACTTGCTGCTACGGAACCATCCATGGGCGAGTCCGACTCGCACTTGGCCGCTTTTTTCGAGACTCGAAAGTGATACTTTCAGTCTCGGGAATAACGAGACTTTTAAGACTTGTCCAATGGCTCACAATTACTATCTATCGCTCCCACTAGCGTAGAAGCAGAGAGAGTAAATTTAATTTTTTACCCGTGGTCCCTACGAGAAATACAATGCTGCCGAATTAAAATTGTACCTAAGTAAAGTCATAATACGAGTACAGTCAATGGCATTATTCGTAATAACTATCACTATCACTACATATTATAAAACAAAGTCCTCCTCCGCGTCTGTCAATCTGTCTGTCTGTCTGTTCGCGATAAACTCAAAAACTACTGCACCGATTCTCATGCTGTTTTCACCAATCGATAGCTTGTTTCTCGAGGAAGGTATATAATTTGTTAAGTTTTTGTATACATTTTTGTATAAATAAACGATATTTGTTGGAGGTGTCGGAAAAGAATAAGCCGTCAGGGAGCTTTCAACGAAAACGCTGTCTAAACCCTTTGAGATATAACAAAATAATGTATGATGGAATTGTGTATCTTATATACGGGTGTGTAACGTTTGATATAATAACAAAAGTTCTAATGATCATATGCCCTAATTTCATTTACTATAATTCTTTTTTAATATAACGATCAAATGATATAATGAATTATTGATATAATTTCATTGTACCTAATTTCTGGTATAATGAACATTTTATATAATGCACATTTGAAATAATATTCAATTAATATAATATTCAGTCAAACTCAAACTCAAATCATTTATTTCAATTAAACCATTTACAGGCACTTTTGAATTGTCAAGGAGTCGGTCAGTAAGAAAAATGAAGCTACATTCCCATTCCAAGCATAGGTACCTATGGAGAAGAACGGGCAAGAAACTCCATGGACACTCTTTTAAATTAAATTGTTACAAAAGTATTCGTTACATCTATAATGTTGAATTTATAACTAAAAAAAGTCAAAAAAAAGTCAAATAATGAAAAAAAAAGTCAAAAAAGTGAAAACGATGTAAAAATAAAAATAATAAAAACTTACACGTTTCGTCTTAAAGCGTCAAGCGTAGGTACAACAAATAGAAACAAAATAAAATAAAATAACCCGTGGCAGCTAAGAGATGACCAGTCCCAACTGACGGCGCCCGTTCACGAACATGACGCATGGATTAGCACCATTCAGCTCAACCATTTTGAAGGGCGCTAAATGATCTAACACACGCGCCACCATCAGCGAGACATCTAAGCGAGCATGACATACTCTCAGCCGCCAGGGCACATGAAAGACATATTACCCGGTCAATGGTAGCTCTATAGTACATAGTACTCACATCTGTGCTATGCAATTATATAATACAAAGGAGATTGAGTTTATACAATGCAAAGATAGTCTTACAATCTTCAGCAGCTCCAACATTATTTTCAAATGTTAATCAATTATCTAGTTGAGGTTGTGGAGCAGGACCAGCATTCAGCCAAGCATTTTTATCGGTGATATAATCCCCCAACTTATAATATGCCTGCCTGCATTAGTGTGCGTGTTATACAAGATTTAAATTTAGTCTCATTCAGTTGAAGTACATGGGGAGGAATTTTATTATAACATTTTAAACAGTACCCCATGAAAGATGAGTCTACTTTAGCCAGTCTGAAACCTGGTTGAACCAATAGGTCCCTATTTCTAGTACTATAATTATGTCTTTCACCTCTTTTCCTAAAAAGATGCAAATTTTTCCTTACGTTCATGATGTTTTCGTAGATATATTGACAAGGTACCGTCATGATGTTAATATCCTTAAACAGTTCCCTAAGAGAATCGCGCCTGCGGAGATTATATATGGCTCTGATGGCTCTTTTCTGCAGAATAAAAATAGACTCGATGCCTGCAGCTCGTCCCCAGAGTAAAATACCGTAAGACATGATACTATGAAAGTAACTAAAATAGACTAGCCTTGCGGTATCTACATCAGTAAATTGACGGATTTTTCTGACAGCATATGCTGCTGAACTTAGCCGTCCTGCAAGAGATGTTAAATGAGGACCCCATTGTAGCCTTGAATCGAGCGTGATCCCCAGGAAAACAGTTTTATCGACGAATTCTAGTTTCTCTTGATTCAATACTATCTCACAATCACTACTTTTGACATTTGGTAAAGAAAATTTTATGCACTTCGTTTTTTTCGCATATAATACTAAATTATTAGCAGTAAACCAATTTTGGACCTTCAATAGAGCGTTATTTACGTCGTCAAAATTCGTAGCACGTCTATCTACCTTAAAAATTAAGGAAGTATCGTCAGCAAATAACACCATTTGTGGTTGATTTTTTAATAAATGGAGTAGATCATTTATATACACTAAAAAAAGGAAAGGACCCAATATCGAGCCTTGTGGAACACCCATTTTTACTTTTAAACCGAGTGAATTTATACCATTTATTTGAACTTGCTGTTGTCTATCATTTAATTAATGTTTTACTTAACTAAGCGCAAGTTTTCCAATTCCGTAATGCTCAAGTTTCAAAAGTAAGGTTTCGTGATAGACGCAATCAAATGCCTTGGAGACAAAAGATTCCTATGGCGTCTTGGGCCTCTTCTCACGCGTTAAAAATGTGTCTTAATAATGTTACACCGGCGTCGGTCGTGCAACGTCCTTTGGTGAAACCATACTGTTGTTCGTGAAGGATTTTATTCGTGTTAAAATGATTGAGCATTTGATTAAGCATAACCTTTTCAGACACCTTACTGAAAACCGGTAACACGGATACGGGTATATAATTATCGGTGTCTTTACTGTCCCCGGATTTGAAAAGTGGTATTACCTTACTGTATTTCATTAAATCCGGGAAGACTCCTTGATCTACACACAAATTAAATATTAAGGCTAAGTAAGGCGCTATAGTCTCAATTATAGAGGTACAGACTTTAATAAAAATTCCCCAAAGATCTTCGGTTAATTTGATCTTGATTTGCTTAAAAGCTTTTAATACTGCTAAGGGGTTTAACCCCATAACAGTATTAAAGCTAAATTAAAGTTAAATAAAGTTAAAAGTAAAACCTTAAAGTTAAATTTAATCGGGCAGGCTGAAACGTTCGCCTTTACGTAATCAAAAGAGAGCGAGGGCGAGGAATTTAAGGTTTCAGTCGTTTTAAGTGGAATACTGGTAAAGAAATTTACAAATTCTTGCGCAACTACTTTGTTATCGCAAATGAGACCACATGACGTCTCCAATGTATAATCAGAATTCTGTTTTTTGTTCCTATTCGTTTCATTAATGATATTTTTCCAAATCGTCTTTATTATAATGTCTGCTGATTTAACCTTGTTGCTAATGAATAAGGCTTTAGCTGCCTTACAAGTGTTCTTAAAAATTCTAGAGTAAGTAGCAACATACAGTTGCTATAATATTCAAAATCTATAAGTAACGTTTAATATAATTTGGAAATGTTTACTTTGGGACCATGTAAGGGGGAAGGGGTTGCACTTGCTAATATTTGCTTTACCATCCCACGATTTGGGAGTATTTTTTTTTTTTTTTTTTTTATATATAATGTTCATATTATTAGAAGCCTACACGTAAAATTTTAAGGTGCGAAGATAGATGGTTTACGAAAAAAAAATCGTAGAAATTCAACAATATTTTCTCTCTTTTGACATTTTGTCTCGCCATTGAACGTTTCGTTTTACGTAAAATGTTTAACTTCATATTAATAATGAAATAAATACGTAAATTTTAGTGATTTAGATACTTTTTTATATACTTTTATTTCTATTTACATATTATATTACATATATTTTGCTGATTTAAATTAGTGCTATTAAATTAACAGAATAATTTACCGACTATTGCCGTTAGTTGAAACCAAACATAAAACGACGCCATTTTGTTGTCACTTCACGTAGTCTTTCAGTGAGGCAAATAAAAACTTAGGATGTTTTGTTTTTATTTTTTATTATGATTGTTTGAAAACCAATTTAGACCCACTCCGTGTAGTTTAAAAAAAAACATCTCATAAAGGGGGGGGGCTCCACAATTTTTCCTTCACAGGGGGTTCTACACCTCCCCTCCTCCCCCTAGTATAGTAGCGTTACCTTAGAAAATTTGTTAATTCGAAAGTTAGGTCAAATGAAAATTATATAAAAAGGGCATTATACAATTTGAAAACTATATGAAATGAACGTTATACTAAATGAAATTAGATAAAATGAAAATTATATCAAATATAACTTTAGATCATATGAAATTAAGTTAAATGTTTTTATAGCTTATGAAAATTATAGCATATGAAAGTTATGTCAAATGAAATTAGACTATCTGTTATTATACCAAACATTACACACCCCTTATATACATAGGTATATAGAAAAGTCCGCGATGGCATATGTCTATCTCTTAAGGATACTACTACTACCTATATCTATTTTATTGTCTTTTTGTAGGTATTTGTTGTCTTAAGGTAGTCGAAACATACTTATCCTTTTTATCCCGGTAGTATATTTTCGTGGGAGAATTTCCGACATTCACGCAGGAAACCCCGGGCAAAGGCTAGTTAAATCATATAAATAACTTAGAATTTATACTATTAAATAAGACTGAAGAGACAACGCTTCAAGGTTTTCGTTGAACAACTTCTTCAAAGTAGGTTACAAATATATTCTTAAGCTTAGCCTTTTATGAAACCTACTTTTGAAATAGTCTTGGAAGTCTCGTTATTCCCGGGAATTTCGAGACCGCATCGAGTCTCGATTACATTTTCCCGGGACTCATAAATGCAGCGAGACTAAAAGCCCTAGTCGTCACGCAGGAGCATTTCTGATCGTAATCCAAGTAGGTAGTAAAACATCCTATTTTATCGAAAGTAGAGGATTATATTGTCAAGTCTACTTATTCCTCACAAATAAAAAAAAAGTTAAAGTAGATTGAACAATTTAATGAATTTAAAGGTAAAAAATACAGTAACTAGAATTAAAGTTATAAAGACCTACCTAACACACACTCTCAAGGCAAGAAGGAAGAAGATGGATTTATATTACTTGAAAGTCACTCCCAGCTCCGCGTCAGGAAAGCTCCGCAATCTAGTAGATAGAGCAGCTCCGAGGAAAGGATATGAGCGTAGTCTCCGCAGTGTCGAGAAGGATATTCCAAAGAAATGTAGGGACGCGTCAGAGCGTCGGTGACCCCAACACTGTTAACTTTTACAGTTCCAAGGTTCTACTGCCTGATTCCTTGAGAACTATCAAAGTTATAAGTTTTTAAACTGTCATGGTCACTAACATTATTATTAACATAAGCGGGATATTTACCATGTTTATTCATTGTTCTGAGTTCCCGATATTTCGGCACTGTTGCAAGCAACGTTCGCCCAAGGACAACTTTCCGCTGGAAAAGCCTGGTGTTTATAAAGTAGACTGCAGTTGCGGCAAGTCGTATATCGGTCAGACGAAACGTACGGTAGCTTGTCGAATATCAGAGCATATCAGGGCGGTGAAGAACAACGACACCAAAAAATCGGCCATAGCTCAACATCTTTTGGAATCAGGATCGAACCACTGGATTGAGTTACATAACCCTCAGGTCATCTCGACAGAACGCCACTATATTCCTAGACTGGTTAGAGAAGCTATTGAGATTACCAAATATAGGAACTTCAACCGGGATGATGGGTTTCAACTGTCGAGAGCCTGGAATCCAGTGGTTCAGCTGTGTAAAAACTGAAGAAGTGCCGAAAAAAGTTCGCGAGCGGACACAGTGAGTTTCGTGTGTCGGGAACAGAATCGAGTTGCGAGTGACAGTGGTAGCGGTACTGAGTGCAAAAAACGAACAAGAAAGAGGGTAGACCGTTTTGTCTGCTCATAAACACCCACCCGCAGTGACTTCAGTTTATCCGTGATCATGGTGCTTGCAACAGCGCCGAAATATCGGGAACTCAGAACAATGAATAAACATGGTAAATATCCCGCTTATGTTAATAAACTATCAAAGTTCTCAAGGAATCAGGCAGTAGAACCTCGCAATGGAGATGGTTCACTATCAGAACCCAGACGTAAAAACTAATGAAATTGCTTCTCCAGGCCCCTTTTATAGGGAAATCTGAAGGCCAATTCTACTAATTAAAAAACGTTCAAATTCAAGTCGCAGTGCCGCAAAAGTTCCAAAATGTCACAAAAGGTATTCTACTAAACCAGAAAAGTAAGTTATACGTGTCGTTTACTGCAATGAGATTGCGACTAGATCGAACAAAAATAATGTACCAAAACGGTATTCTGCTAAAGTTTCGAATTGACATTGTAAAAAACATTGGTATTCCACTATAAATAAGAATGTCAAAACTGACGTAAACATGAGATTATTGGTTGACCGTACTGTGACAAATAATTTTAGCTTCTGCTAGTTAGATATATAATTATAAACAATATATAGCTGAATAGTTATAAGCGTACTGTATAAACAAATTATTTCACGCCCCTTTTGCATAGTAGGATATATTTTTTGGACAGACGTTTTGTGTATTATTTTGTTTGTGAAGTGTTTGGATATTCTTGGATAGTTGGATATTTATTTTAAAATGAGTGGTTTTGGTTACTTTATTTGACCCTGGCGTAACGTGCAGACAATGCAGCGGCGTCAGAAAGACGGAGAGAACGCCGCCGTTCTGACCGTCGCCGTCGCCTTGCAACGGATGCATTTTCCATGAGCGACCGTGAGTTTGTGAAGACCTACAGGCTCACTAAGTCGCTCGTGGCAAATTTAATAACGGAGCTGACACCGCACATCCCTCGGGAAAGGCGCAGAGATGGACTCGATGCTGCCGCCAAGGTTAGTCTTAGTTACTTTAACACATATTATTTATTGACAAGCAACAAGGCAGCCAGATTCCAAACATTAAATTATCTACTTTTTCTAGGTACTGATAACCCTGGCGTTTTACGCCAGCGGGTCGTATCAGACCTTGGTAGGGCAGCACTGCTCCCATTCGGTTTCCCAGCCGAGCGTTTCTAGGGCGTTTCTATATACAAAGCATGTGACTTTCCCTTTGACAAGGGAGGCCCGAGAAAGGGTTAGAATTGGGTAAGTCTAAAGACTGGCGCCTATATTATTGCCACATACAACGGAATACAATCAAGTTAGTTATCCGTCGACATCGCTTCCAACAACTTAACAAAACATCAATATTTCTTTACTATATCTACGTAATTTTAATCCATACTATCCATACTAATATTATAAATGTGAAAGTAACTCTGTCTGTCTGTCCGTCTGTCTGTCTGTCTGTCTGTCTGTATGTTACGTTTTCACGCCTAAACCGCCGAACTGATCGTCATGAAATTTGGCAGAGATATAGCCTGGGATATGGAGACGGACATAGGCTACTTTTTTACACGATAACCGGCATCCATGCGGGCGGAGCCGCGGGCAAAAGCTAGTCTTAAATAAATTATTTAAATGATGGTTGAAACCGTATTAAAATCCGTTGCGTAGTTTAAATGAACAACGCGGTCTGTAATGTAATGATTTTGCACGGCAATATTGCCAATACAATATTATACCTAATATCTGCATTTTAGATTCTACGCTAAAATTGGATTTCCGGGGGTGTTGGCTGCATTGATGGTACTCATGTCTGCATCATAAAACCATCAGACCACGAAGAAGCCTATTACTTCCGTAAAGGCTACCACTCGCTGAACGTGATGATAGTAAGTGTTAAGATTGATGTAGCTATTTAGTACCTACTACTCAGCGACTACAATAGCGGGGCCTATTCTGTCAGAGCGCCTATTACCTTGTGAAGTCAAAAATATTTAAAATCACGATCGCAAACGGCATGATTTTTGCACTGTTCCACTCAAATTCCCATATCTAAGTATTTTCTGCGTTTTGTATTGTGTGGACGATTATATTGTTTTTTATGCCGCAAAACTTTATTTCATTTGATTCAACCTACAATAATAATTTTAAGATATGTGATGCAGAGATGAACATACTACATCCATCTAGCCCCGGGAGTTCAGACGACTCGACAATTTGGAGGGATCACCCTCTTAATAATTATCTTGAAGGGCTTAATGAGGCTGGGGAAAGAATTTTCCTCTTAGATATCAAAATACAATTAATATAATTTTCAAGTACTCTCATGAAATTAAAAAAAATCTGTCAGCCTTTATAAAAGAATAACATTCTTACAGGTGATAGTGGGTATCCACTCAGGAGGAACCTAGTCACTCCCCCTTCTTAACACCGAAGAGGGTAGCCCTGAGCACTGGTTCTACAGCCAACATGTAAGGACGAGAAACGTAGTGGAACGGACAATAGGTGTTCTGAAGGCTAGATTTAGGTTAGTCGGTAAAGAAATGGTTAAATGATAACAATTGTGTACATACAAATATTTATGGATCAATTTTACGCAGGTGTCTCTTGGTTGCGCGGCAACTACACTACCGGCCAAAGATGGCCGCAAAAATTGTTAATGCTTGCTGTGTGCTGCACAACTTGGCCAATAGGTCAAGGCTTCACGTACCGGAGCTGGCGGCACGTGAGCGCGAAGACGAGCAGCGGCTGCAGGAACAGCAACACCACGTGGAGGCAGCGTTGCGGTCCGCTGCGCAAGCCGCAACCGCTGCTATCTCCGAGCCTGCTCGCCGTCTCAACCAAGCTTTGGTGCAAGGCAGGGCCTTGCAACAGAGCCTGGTCCAATGTTTGTGGGCCAACAGATATTAAAATCCCCTATAAATTAATTTACTTAATGTCCCCCTCATCCCCTTTTTTTAAAGCAAATCTACTGATGGTCGTTTTTTTACTTTACCAATCGATGGACCCGCGCGGCTGTTACATAGGCCTCGTTTACGGAGACGCGGGGCGTCGCGCGTCGCGTGCGGTGTTGCGTTTCGCGGCACGTCGAACATATTTTCAGTTTACAGACAGGCGGCGCGTGCAGCGGCCCGCGTCATCACACGCGCAAACACAAACATATGGCAATATACGATGCTGTTTATGAAGATGCGGGGCGTGACGCGGCGCGTGGTATGCCGCGTGCCCCGCCGCGGCTATTGCGGCGTTTTACCGTGAAGGGAGAATTGCAGGAATTGCTGGCCGCAATGCTGCGTGTGCCGCCGCGATAAACGTCGCGTGGGACGCGCCGATGCCATCCGCGGGCTCCGCTTACATTTCAAGCAAACGCGTGTTAAATCGCTTCTCCGTAAACGCTCTCATACAACGCCATATGTTTGAATTTAGTGCGGGCCGCGCCGCCCAACGCGACACGCGACGCCCCGCGTTTCCGTAAATGAGGCCTTAGGCTCGAGCCCCTCATAGGGAATGTTTAATAAATAAGATTGTTTTTTTTATGCATATTGTTTATTAATTAACAAAACAAAAGTAAAAATAAAAAAATCGCGGTGGCGCGTCGCTTACGTGGAGCACGGCGCCGCAGTGTCAACAAAGCCCTGAAAGGAAACACAATTTAGTTTTTCATTTTGTACATATTATTTATTAAATAAGATTTTGTTTTAAACTCGGCGTTTTATTTATAAACCAACAAATGGTAGTGGAAGACCACAGGATTTTCCGGAAAGTATAGGTATTCAGAACGACATATACGTTCTGAATATGCTTGCTGAAAAATCCTAACAAAAGTGTTCGACAGAAATGTCTAATTCTAGTAATACGTTCACAAATTCCATTTACATACCTTGGCCATTATTGGCTACTCGGCAATTCTGATGCTGCTGTCGCTTGAATTCTAAAAACAATCAATTTCTTACAATAAAATCCTATTGCGAGTATGATTGTCTGATTTATTATTATTCGCCTAAATACTTACCCTTGCGTTACGTCGTCGCAGCCGAAGAGTTTCCTCATAGAGGCCGACAATATGGTTTGCAGTCCCTGCTATTTCCTCCATAGCAGAGGCATGCCTGTTCATGGCTCGTGCCAACTCTTTGGCTCAGAAAATCAATGTAGTTATAAATAAAATGTAATCAATCTACACAGAATACTTTCGGACAAAAATAAATTATTTAGAATTGAATTAAAGTTTGACATTAGTAAAAAAAATTATGACGTCTCTTTTTGACATATTTAATCATTCGCTTAGCGCTTGCGCGTCGCGATTACCAATACGTTCCATGTTAGCTTTTTAGCCGATTATTTATTTTAATGATTTTGTATTCTCAAAGATATAAAATAACAAACGGGAAACGAAAATACTATGAATATGCATTTAATCAACCAAACTAATAAAGACATAAAAAAAATCTGAAAATAAGGTTACTAAAAATTAAAGTATCACTAAGTATCACAATATCGTCTGCGTACATTGAACCAGCATGAAAATATGTTTAATTTCGTAAACGAGAACAAAGTTGACCGCTATGAGACTAGACTGCAATGATATTGCGACCAGAATGTGAACAAACCGAATTTTGAGATTAGCAGAATACCATTTTTTGGTCTATTCACAATGTCATCGCATTCTGGTCTCATGTTTTTCATATTGCACGTTAATTAGTAGAATTAATTTTAAGAAACTTATAATTATAATAATTTAGAATTTCGTTATTTAGTAGACAACGTATTTAAGTATAAAAGAGATTTAGACTATCCAAAATTATATAAGTAAATGATTTTTAGAAAATACAAACTTAGTGCAACCTTCATTGAATAGGCTGGTAAGAAAATCTATGAAATAAGTAGACTTCAGTTTGAAATTTTCGACGTAAATGTCGTTTAAAGAATAAAAATAACGAAAAACTAATAAATAGTATGATAAATGGAAAGAAAAACGTAAGTAGAGTGATATATTAACCATATCTGTAATAACTTTGTGCCTTGGTCATTCCTATTTACCGGAACCACTTATGCGGACGATTGTGGTCCCTATAGTTATAAACAAAACTGGTGACACATCCGATATGAACAACCAATGAGGTTATATTATACTAGAGGCGCAACGTCCTACTAAAAGTTTCCGAAAAACGTAACCACTTACGAGTTAAAGACGTAGCTTTGAAACGGATACATAAATTATGTCAATATGTCAAAATAATCTGTTTGTCTCACTTCTTCTTCCGTCAAACTAATTACGTTGGAACGAGACAAGACATTGTCATCGGAAAATCAGCCAAAGTTGCCAACGATCAACGTAATTACCCCAGAATCAATAAAGATATTTTTTACTGAATCAATTACCTACTACATCCATAAATCTATGAAAGATTGTATTATGGAACTTTCAATAGATTAAAGATTGAAAGAAATTGAAGAATTTGATACATATAGGAAGAAAAAAAAAAATGTGCGTAAACGTCAATATTATATTTCAAAACTATTAAGATTGTGTCAAATAACTATTGTTTAAAATAGAATGATATTATTTCAATGTTTATGATAATCATTTATCCATACTAATTGTGGAGGATGGAAGCCACTAGATCCTAAATTACCAAATAAAATAAAGACTTTAATGATAATATTATATCTTTACTATACGTTTTGCATAGTTTTTCCTAACAAGTAATGTTTAAAAAAAATTCTTTATATTGACAAAAAAAAAGTAAAAAAGTAAAAAATTCATACTGCCAATACTAATATTATAATGAGGTTGGTCGGTCCACAACACTAATATTATAAATGTGTAAGTAACTCTGTCTGTCTGTATGTCCGTATGTTTCGTTTTTACGCTTAAACCGCTGAACCGATCGTCATGAAATTTGGCAGATATATAGCCTTGGATGGAGAAGAACATAGGCTACCTTTTACGTGATAACCGACATCCACGCGGGCGGAGCAACAAATGATAAATGGTTTTATTTCTGTAAGTAGTAGTTTGTAGTAAGTTTGTACAAACACTTTTACACGTCAATCTTATTTTTAAAACTAGATGAAGTCGGCGTTTCCTATCTGACTACTCTTTAGAAGAAAGGCATAAACAAACTCAGCGGTCACAGTCTCTTTTAAAGTCCAGACATAATCTTGGTCAGATCATGCGATGACCTTGTAGATTGGTGTCTGAAATGGGTTTTTGATGAAAGAACCACACAGATTGAGTGAACTGTTCAGTCAGTGCACAACACTATTTAACACAATGTGATCATAAATAATCTAGAATTTTTCATTTAAAAATATAACCTCACTTTACGTCTAAGATTATTTATTGCTCTTAAAATTATTTTTGGTGTAAGAAGTGGTGAAACATTAAGTTAAAACCTTCGAAATACACGTGAATGTGTTACTTTTCTATTTAGTAAGTGTTGGGTACTGCACATTGCGAGTTTAGTGAATGACGAATGTATGTTTAAACCAAACAGACTATAATAATAATTTTGTCTTACAGGAACATACATTCGTCATTCACTAAACTCCCAACAGTCTGGCAAAATCAAAATCGTTTTTACTGGTAACATTGATGGCACAAAAATGTTTGATAAATGTAATTCGTCTTTTAATGTTTTTTTTGGATAATCTGAAGAAAATTTTGCAAACTTACTTGTGAAATGTAACACCACTTGCTTTATTAATCTTTTCAGACCGTAACATGCAAATTTTAATCGCACATTTCACCATTTTGATATTTTTTATCCTTAAGCTATCGCTCACTTGCCGTCAAGTTGACAACTAAGTCAGATATGCCTGTGGACATATACGACGTAGTAGTGCGTCGTCGCCGTACATTGCTGATCTAGTCCTATATTACATCAATGTGAACAACTATCGACCCATCTCACTAGCTACCACCATGGCTAAGGTGCTTGACGGTCTGATGAAGGGCTGCCTCTCAGAACATGTTAAAGTGCACGACGCCCAGTTTGGATTCAAGGCGGGCGTGTCCACCGAGAGTGCTATTCTCGGCCTGAAGCACACCGTCAAGTACTACACCATGAGGAGGACGCCGGTATACGCGTGTTTCCTTGACCTGTCGAAAGCTTTCGACCTTGTCTCCTATGATGTGCTATGGGACAAGTTGAGGGGCACGGGTGTGCCGGTGGAGTACACAGCGCTTCTCCGGTACTGATATGCTCACCAGACAAATCGGGTGAGATGGGTCGGTACTCTGTCGGATGAGTATCGAATGGAATGCGGTGTAAGGCAGGGGGGGTTAAGCTCCCCCCTGTTATTTAATTTATATGTAAATGAGCTCATCGAGCGACTGAGCAGCACACATGTCGGCTGTCATATAGACGGTGTATGTGTCAATAACATAAGTTACGCGGACGACATGGTGTTGCTCAGTCCCTCGATGAGTGGACTGAGGAAGCTTCTCACGATCTGCGAGACGTATGCGGAGGTGCACGGCCTTAAATACAATTCAAAAAAAAGTGAGGTGTTAGTGTTTACGGCACCTAAACAACAGCCCCGTCGTGTACCTCCAGTATATATCTCAACGGTGTTGAACTGAATGTGGTAACTCAATTTAAATACTTGGGTCATGTTGTCACCAGTGACCTACGTGATGATGGGGACATAGAACGCGAGCGCAGGGCGTTGGCGGTGAGGAGCAATATGCTCGCCCGTAGGTTAGCTCGCTGCACGGCAGACGTCAAAGTCAGTTTATTTAAAGCGTTCTGTCAGTCCTTCTACACGAGCGGCCTATGGGTGTCATATACGAGCCGAGCCTACAACGTCCTGCGCGTGCAATACAACAATGCCTTCAGGATGCTGTTGCGGTTGCCGCGACGTTGCAGTGCGTCGGGAATGTTTGCTGAAGCACGTACGGATGGCTTTCACGCCATCATGCGTAAGAAAGCGGCTTCCCTACTGCAACGTTTGCGTAGCACTCGGAACGGCATCCTGAAAATGATTGTTAGCAGAGTGGACTGCCCCATCCAAAGGCACTGGGTAGAATTAGGTATAGGTTTATGTTAAATAGAATTAAGTACTAACAATAATAACATAGCATGTAAGCACAGTTTGTTACTAACCACTAACTACGTATGGACTGCTTAGGTCTGAAATAAAGATATTTTATTTTTATTTTATTTTATAAACGTTTTACGAAGTTTACGTCAAAATACTTCTACTCTATAACTTAAATTCTCAGTAAATTCTCCTGAGCGAGAATATTCCCAAGAATATTTCCGAGAAAATACTCATAAATTCTCTTAAATTTCGTATGGTATTAATGTTAAATTAGGATTTCATTAAAACAAACTTTATGAGTAATTATGAGTTACAAATAACCAGCTTTAATAAAATATAAACATTATTGAAAGGTGTATGGCGTTAATAATTAAAAACCAAAGAGATTTATTGTTACGTATAATTTAATGTCTTTGTTAAAACAAAATAACAATCACAATCATAACAATTCTTGAAATCAAATTAAATTAGAAATCTGTCCGTCTGTCCGTCAGTCCGACAATCCGTTAGTCCATCTGTCCGTCTGTCCGTCAGTCCGTCTGTTCGTCAGTCCGTCAATCCGTTAGTCCATCTGTCCGTCAGTCCTTCAGTCCATCAGTCCGTCAGTCCATCTGTCCGTCAGTCCATCAGTCCGTGTCAGTCCGTCAGTCTAGCTGTCCGTCAGTCCATCAGTCCATCAGTCCGTCAGTCCGTCAGTCCAGCTGTCCGTCAGTCCATCAGTCCGTCAGGACATCTCTCCGTCAGTCCGTCATTCCATCTGTCCGTCAGTCCATCAGTCCATCAGTTCGTCAGTCCATCAGTCCATCTGTCCGTCAGTCCATCAGTCCATCAGTCCGTCAGTCCATCTCTCCGACAGTCCATCTCTCCGTCAGTCCATCTCTCCGTCAGTCCGTCAGTCCATCAGTCCGTTAGTCCATCAGTCCATCAGTCCGTCAGTCCGTCAGACCGTCAGTCCATCAGTCTGCCCGTCCGTCCATCCGCGGCTTAGCTTATATAATTACAGCTTTCTTGTACTAAGTTTCTAGTCTCTGACTAGAAACTTAGTACTAGAAAGCTGTAATTTGATATGGGTATACATAAAACCCCGACAAAGTGGTAAAATGAGGTCTCTGATATTACATTTATCTAAAGAAATGATGTATTTCTGTTGCCGCTATAACAACAAATACAAAAAAACAGAAAAAAATAATATTTAAGGGGGGCCTAATCCCATACAACGGACATGATTTTTTTGCCGTTTTTTTTGGTTTCCCAGGTCGATCGGTTCAGCTGTTTAGGCGTGAAAACGTAACATACAGACAGACAGACACACAGAAAGAGCTACTTTCACATTTATAATATTAGTATGGATAGCTTTTGCGCGCGGCTCCGCCCGCGTGTATGTCGGTTATCGCGTAAAAAAGATAGACAGACAGACAGAGTTACTTTCACATTTATAATATTAGTAAGGATAAGGATTTGTATGGATGGTACGGAACTCTTCGTGCGCGAGTCCGACTCGCACTTGGCCGTTTTTTTTTGTTTTTTGAACGTGCTAATCTCTGGAACTGCGAGTTGGATTTGAAAAAATCTTTTTGCATTTTACAGCCCAATTCTTGAGGAAGAATTACATTCCTAATAACTAGAATACCATTTTTTTTTAATGAAAGTTTATGCGAAAACGAAGTAAAAGCACGGGCAGGCAATCTGTTGCGACGGGGTGGGTCGGGGGAACAAGAAATTTAACGCGGATGAAGTCGCGGGCAGAAGCTAGTTTGAAATAAATGCTTTGAGTTTGAGTTTGATGAAATACTAAAAGACCGGCCAAGTGCGTGTCGGACTACGCACAATGAATTAAGGGTTCCGTAACGTAGTTGGGATGAACAATTTATCCAAGGAACAAACATAACAGTGTAGTTGAAAATACCAACAAAAATTCACAGCAGTAGGTAATAACGAACAACACAATGTATGGGAGAACATGTCGCAAATGCGCGTGCAAATGTAAGTTGGTCGACTATAACTCGGTAACTTGTGAAGCCTACTTAGCTATGATAGTCTTATATATATATATATTACCTACTGCTGTGAATGTTTTCACGTATCCAAATACAACCATTTGACTGGCAATCGGCTGGCGATAACCTCTTCCTTTTTTGAAGTCGGTTTAATATATCTTTAATTCCTTAATAACTTTTACTATCACAATAATTCTAATCATCTGCCGAAACCATGTAGCTTTCTTTGGTGATTTCTTTCATAGTAGTCTTAATTTTTCATTTTACTGAATAATAAATATTCGTCCATTGGTGTGGTTTTTAGATACTTATTGGCGTTTTTCACCACTTTCTTGATATTTTCCATAAATACTGGCATTTGGACCTCATTGGCAACTTCTTTCCAGTTCTCATTGGCAAATTTCAGGACTGCGTCAGCTGAAATCAGTAGAAAAGTCAATGAGTTCGTTGGCAATAGAAAGACAATGGAGTATGGACACACAAGTGATAATTCTATCTACTATAGTTGTCTTATTTTTGTTAGAGTCAAGTGTGTGTGTCCACACACACTTGATTCTAACAAAAATTAGTAGGTACAAGCTTTAAAGCTTGAATGCCGACTACGGATATATCCGTATATGGTTTCTATGCAGGACGCCGACTACGGATAGATACGTAGGACTTCTATACGAGTTTCAATTGAATCTACAGTAGCTGGCCTCACCAATAAGGTATTTTTATATAGGATGGCATCTCAAATAAAACAAGCTTTAATAAAAGAGTAACTTTATTGATTTTTCGCTGATGCCATATACGTATATATCCGTAAATAGACAAATGTATGGTGGCAACCAACTTTGGCCGTATAGCCAATTTCGGCATTCAATGGGTTAAGATCACGCAAACGGATCCCTGAATCGAAAAATGGCTTTAACAAACCCGCAATATTTTTGAACGGCTTATCCAACGATACCCTACACCATGCGACAAACGAGAAAAAAAATACCATCCCCACTTTACGTGTAGGGGAGGTACCTACCCTAAAAAAAATATATTTTAAGATTTTATTTTACCACTTTATCGGCGTGATTAATGTGTGTACCCATTCCCAAGAGTCTCTGAGCTAAGCCGCGGACAGACAGACAGTATAACAAAGTAACATGGCGAATCTATAAGGTTCCTTGTTGACTACCATTTTGTATAGATATATACCAACTCATCTGAAAATGATGATTGTTATTCGAGTTTCGTTCTGACCGTACTACTAGGCAGTAAGTACGTTATGCATAACGCACCTTCTTGAGTTTTCTCTATGTTTTTGATAATATTTGCCTATTGATTTTTATAACGTTTTATAGTTCTTTTGTTCTAGTGAATAAGAAAGGAAGTAAAATTGCTCAAATCAAAAATCTATGTTTATTTGTTAGGTTATGGTACAATAGATGTTATAAATATTGATTCCAGCATACCCTGCCATAGTATGGCGTACAAATATTTCCAAATACAAAACCTTTTATTACTAATCTACTAATAATTATGAATAATAATGAATTAGAGAATAAAATATGAATGCATAATAGTTAATTAATTGTATTGATTGTACGAGTATAGTAGTAATAATATTAATTAAAAATGAAATTATGTCGTTTTTGCATGTAGCGGAATTAAAGGTTATTTTTACTTTTATATTATTAATTACTAGCTTCTGCCCGCGACTTCGTCCGCGTTAAATTTCTTGCTCCCCCGACCCACCCCGTCGCAACAGATTGCCTGCCCGTGCTTTTACTTCGTTTTCGCATAAACTTTCATTTAAAAAAAATGGTATTCTAGTTATTAGGAATGTAATTCTTCCTCAAGAATTACATTCCCGAGGAAGAGTAGCTTAAGTCCTTCTCCATATCCCAGGCTATATCTTTGCCTTTCATGACGATCGGTTCAGCGGTTTAGGCGTGAAAACGTAACATACAGACAGACAGACAAATAGACAAATAGATAGACAGAGTTACTTTCACATTTACAATATTAGTAAGGAAAAGGATTTGTATGGATGGTACGGAACCCTTCGTGCGCGATTCCGACTCGCACTTGGCCGGTTTTTTGAACGCGCTGATCTCTGGAACTGCGAGTTGGATTTGAAAAAAATCTTTTTGCATTTTACAGCCTAATTCTTGAGGAAGAATTACATTCCTATTAACTAGAACACCTTTTTTTTTAAATGAAAGTTAATGCGAAAACGAAGTAAAATCACGGGCAGGCAATGTGTTGCGACGGGGTGGGTCGGGGGAACAAGAAATTTAACGCGGACGAAGTCGCGGGCAGAAGCTAGTCACAAATATAGCAATGGCTACATTTTGCTGATACAAAATAACCAGGCGCTTTCTATGAAAATTTTAGTAAAGTTAAAATAAATAAAACCACTGTCTAATAATGATATTTTTCAATACGTATGCAATAAACACTATTCGTACAACAGTTTTCATTAAAAAATAGTAGCGTTTATCTTTCCTGGGCCTCAAGTCTGCTATTACAATAGTGTCAGAATGAGACCATTCTCACACTATTGTAATAGCAGACTTGAGGCCCTGAGTACCTACATGTTCTGTGTGGCTCTGCTACAGAGTATGCTCTGCAGCAGAGCCACAATAAATGTCTGTTTTATCATTACCTAATGCACGTACAGCGATAACAGTATACGTACATTATGTTCGTTTGACGTACATTATTTTAAGATATAATTGATCGCTTTCTAAAATGGTGGCTCTGCAGCAGAGCATGACACGATTTACCCCAATTACTTCAAAATCAACCGAAGATGGTGTTATTTGCAGATGACACATCATTGATTTTTAAAATAGATCGACGGTCACAAAAACTTGACGACGTGAATAACTCTATTCTTCAGGTCCAAAATTGGTTTACCGTAAATAAATTGGTACTAAATAAAATAAAAAACAAATGCATTCGATTTAAGTTAGGTACCTAATGTTAGAAGTAGCGAATGTGACATCATACTGAACGGAGAAAAACTGGAATTTATTAATCAAACGGTTTTCCTAGGAATCACGCTAGATGAGAAATTACAATGGGGACCTCATTATAACATCTCTTGCTGGGCGGCTAAGCTCGGCCGCGTATGCTGTTCGAAAGATAAGACAGTAAACAGATATAGAAACCGCGCGTTTGGTTTATTTTACTGTGGGGTCGGGCTGCCGACATTGAATCCATTTTTATTTTACAAAAGAGGGCTGTCAGAGCCATTTATAATCTACATTGCCGCGAATCTCTTAAAGAACTATTTAAAACGATTAATATTGTGACGGTACCTTGCCAATTAATTTATGAAAATATTATGTATGTAAGAAAAATCTACATCTTTTTAATAAAATCAGTGATAGGAATAATTTTAATACTAGAAATAAAGATAAAATAGATCAACCATTTTTCAGATTATCTAAAGTACATACATCTTTTATACTGGGTTGGGTACTGTGTTAAATCTATATAAATAAAAAGAAAAGTCCTGACTGACTGACTGACTCATCAACGCCCAGCCCAAGCCCTTGGACCTAGAAAGCTGAAATTTTGCACAGAGGTTCTCTTTATAATGTAGACAAGGAATAAGGAAGGATTTTTCGAAATTCAACCTCTAAAGGTGTAAAATAGGGGATGGAAGTTTATATGAAAGTCCGTCAGTTTTGAAGTTAGGATCTTAAAATTTTGTATTTAGACTGATGATTGAAAATTACTTTATACGTATCTCAGCGTTTTTGACAATTCCACCCCCAAAGGGTTAAAAAGGGGGATGAAGTTGAAAAGTCCTTAATTTGCGAAGAAAAGTCACTTACTACCAAAGCTTATGGTTGGAAGCTAACGGTTTTGTTAGAATTTCAACCCTAGGGGGTGAAAAGGGGATTTTTTTTTTAACTTAAATTTCCTTTTTTAAGTTAAAATCACTAATATTTCGGCTTATGGTTGGAAACTAACACAACGTAAATCGTGGTTCTTTTTTTTTTTATTTCAACCCACAAGTTTCTGAAAAGCGGGATGAAGTTTTGTATTGAAGTTGTTCATTCGCAAAATTTTGTATTCAAGCAAAAATAATAAAAGTACACGTGTACTGTTTCTAACTTTACAGTAATTTACATGGAGCGACTGCATATCTGAAAGAAAGAAAGAAATAAATTTTATTTGCTCGAACATGTGTATACATACAGAATTAAAATAAATACGTGCATGCAAAATCTTGAAATAAGAGTGGCTCCTGACATGTCTGCCATTTCTCATGGCGTGCAAATATATTTGTTCAATTATTAATAATAAATTAATGATTTTTAACTATTACACTTATACATATTATATTATTATTCTTATATTTACATCATCCAATTATTTATTAATTATTTTCCTTGTCCAATATTACAGATTACAATTATCACAATAACGATTTAAATCACTTTTTATAGGGATTCACTTACTTATAATAAAGGTATATTTAAGTTCTTCACTACTACCTGACCATAGCTACTATACCTAATCTTAGTTATACTTATTTATTTGTTTATACTAGTCACCATGAGTCATTCAAAAATTCTGTAATACTATAATATGCTTTTTGTGCCAATAACAATTTCATTGTGTGTTTAAGTTTAGGTATAGGTAGCTCTTTCCAACTTTTGGGCAATTTGTTATAGATAATTGGTGCCATACAAAAAACACTTCTGCGCATAAGTGCAGTTTTCGATGTATGTACACATGACCTCTACAACGCAGTTACTGGGTAATAAGATACCCCTTGGTTGTCTGACAACCATACTTTCGGGCTTCTGACTCCCGTAACGACTGTCGTAGATCCACGAATGACAGCCGGGACCAACAACTTTCCGAGGCATGGACGGGTAAAGATAGTCACCCATCCACAAACCAACTGCGGCAAGTGTAGCTTAACCTGATCGATCGACCTGTACGGCTGTCATTATTTAGCCACGGGCCCCTCCCCCGAAGAACCTTCCATCCTCTTCTCCGGGAGAATCGACATAGATATAGATTAGGATAGTTAGATTAGGTTAGATTAGATGAGGATATAGAGTACAAGACGTCAGCTAATAAAGGATTTTTGAAATTTTAACCTTTAATGGGGTAAAAATGGGGATTTAGTTTGTTTGAAAAATCTTATTCCTTGTGTTTATAAACTTGAAACTTGGCACAAATGCTTATCTAATTAAATAATAAAGTTTTTTATTTCAGTTTCTTTTAAACTACCCCATAAAGGGGGATTGGGGGTGTCAAAGTTTGTATGGAAAAACTGATGGCTATCAACACATAGCTCAAACCACTGAACGGATTTGGGTGAAAATTGGCACACAGATAGTTATTGTAACGTAGGCATCCGCTAAAAACGGATTTTTGAAAATTCAACCCGTAAAGTGGTAAAAAGGGGTGATTTGATTTGCTTGAAAAATCTTATTCCTTGAGTTATAAATAAAAATTAAACTTGGCACAAGGGGGTATTGAGGGATGTCAAAGATTGTATGGAAAAAAAACCGTAACGGACTGATCTATTTCAAAAAAAGCTCAGGGTTTCAGAAAGGCTTTGGTGAAAACGGGGGGGGGATTAAGATTGTATGAAAAATATTTTTTTTTAGTTCATAAACTTGAAACTCAGCACAAATACGTTCTTAAATAAGACACAAAGTTTTTCATAATTCGTTTTTCAAAACCTGCCCTCAAAAGGTGCTCATTCTTTTGACAGAAAAAAAAAAGGATTACGAGTATATGGGATTTTAGAGAATTGATCCCAAATAGGGGAATGAGGGGTAATTAAGTTTTTACGGGAAAATTTACTGCGTGCCTTGAATAACTCAGAAGTTTTTATTTTTAAGGTTTTGTATTACTCAAAAGTATTTTTAATCCCGATCATAGAATACTTTCAATCCCGGTAGTACGTTCCCGTTGGGTTTGTTCCGACATCCACGCGGGCGATGCCGCGGACAAAAGCTAGTGTTACAATAAAATATCTTCTGATATATTACAATTAAATGAAAGAAAATTTAAAACTCATATAAAAAGCACACTTTGTAAACAAGCATATTACAAATTAGAGGATTATATCCAAGATAAGAATGCTTGGAAACATGCTGGTCATGCTCCATAGGACAATTTAGAGTCTAGACAAAATCAAACTGATTGCTAATTTAACTGTATAATTTATAATTTTTATGATATTAATTTTATTTTCTGTGGTTAATATAAATTTAACTCACACACTGACTTATTATATGTATGTTTAATTTTTTTTTTGGAAAATCATATACAATGTTTGTAAATATGTGAGCACCATGTACCTATCGCATTTATTAATTTTTCTGTCATTACATCACTTTTCATTCTTTTTACCAATTGTGGTAAGTAATTTTTATTTTTATTCTAGGTACATCGTCTTCACCTATAATTATTAATTAAAATATACAAACTATAAGTTTTTAAACTGTCATGGTCACTAACATTATTATTAACATAAGCGGGATATTTACCATGTTTATTCATTGTTCTGAGTTCCCGATATTTCGGCGCTGTTGCAAGCACCATGATCACGGATAAACTGAAGTCACTGCGGGTGGGTGTTTATGAGCAGACAAAACGGTCTACCCTCTTTCTTGTTCGTTTTTTGCACTCAGTACCGCTACCACTGTCACTCGCAACTCGATTCTGTTCCCGACACACGAAACTCACTGTGTCCGCTCGCGAACTTTTTTCGGCACTTCTTCAGTTTTTACACAGCTGAACCACTGGATTCCAGGCTCTCGACAGTTGAAACCCATCATCCCGGTTGAAGTTCCTATATTTGGTAATCTCAATAGCTTCTCTAACCAGTCTAGGAATATAGTGGCGTTCTGTCGAGATGACCTGAGGGTTATGTAACTCAATCCAGTGGTTCGATCCTGATTCCAAAAGATGTTGAGCTATGGCCGATTTTTTGGTGTCGTTGTTCTTCACCGCCCTGATATGCTCTGATATTCGACAAGCTACCGTACGTTTCGTCTGACCGATATACGACTTGCCGCAACTGCAGTCTACTTTATAAACACCAGGCTTTTCCAGCGGAAAGTTGTCCTTGGGCGAACGCAACATCTGAGACACTTTTTTGAAAGGAGTGAAGATAGTCTTTACGGCGTATTTCCGAAGAATGTTGGCAACCTTATCTGTCACTCCCCTCACGTACGGCAAAAATGCTGGTTGCCTCTCAACCTCGCATTTCCGGTGCTTACGACCCGTTTTTTGTTTAGGTTGTGCGGGCTTCCCTGTATATCCGTTTCTCTGTAGGACCCTCTGCACATGAGTTAGCTCAGCACGTAAATGTTCCTCATCGCATAGATCATATGCGCGGTTGGTGAGTGAAGTCACTACAGAGTTCAGCTGTCTGGGATGGTGGTGAGAATCAGCGTGTAGATATCGATCCGTGTGAGTTAATTTCCTATAGACTGAGTGGCTTAGGGAACCGTCAGTACGAACTCCTATTTTTACGTCCAAGAATGGAATTGTCCTATCATTTTCCATCTCATAGGTAAATTTTATTTAGTTAATAGTTAGTTGTTAGTTTTATTTTGTTTAGTTTTTGTTTAGTTCGCGAGCGGACACAGTGAGTTTCGTGTGTCGGGAACAGAATCGAGTTGCGAGTGACAGTGGTAGCGGTACTGAGTGCAAAAAACGAACAAGAAAGAGGGTAGACCGTTTTGTCTGCTCATAAACACCCACCCGCAGTGACTTCAGTTTATCCGTGATCATGGTGCTTGCAACAGCGCCGAAATATCGGGAACTCAGAACAATGAATAAACATGGTAAATATCCCGCTTATGTTAATAATAATATACAAACTATTGTTAACATTTTAAAAGAGTAAGGGTGAGTTTCACGAAACCACCATTAGTTTAACGGAGACTTTAAATTGATGCTGTCATTTTCTTTTTGATACAAAATGTAAGGGATGGCATGAATTTAAAGTCTCCGTTAAACTAATGGTGGTTTCGTGAAAGTCACCCTTAGTATGGAGTTTCTTGCCCATTCTTCTCCATACATAACTACCTTTTGGAAGGCGCAACTAGAATCAATTAACTATTCATGTAATTTGTGACGTTCAAAAGTGCATCTTCGTGCCTATTTGAAATAAATGATTTGACTTTGACTTTGAATAATGGCCCTAAGAAGATTTATAGCTCGACGTGGAACACCAACTGAAATCCATTCTGACAACGGCACATCTTTTGTCGGCGCAAATAGAGAACTCAGAACCCTATACGAGGAAGCTGTCCCAAACTTCGCTGCTAGTGAAATGATCAAGTGGAGATTCATTCCCCCATCATCACCTTTCATGGGAGGAGCCTTGGAAAGACTTATAAAATCAGTCAAAACCGCTCTGAAAGTGACCCTCGGGAATAATGTAAGGACCCCAACCGATGAGATACTTTGTACCCTTCTATGTGAAGCCGAAGCATTAGTCAATTCTAGACATTTGACGCACGTCGCAAATGACCCTCAATACCTGAAGCGCTCACTTCAAATCACTTTCTTCTGGGATACTCTTCAGGACGCCCTATTCCAGCAGAATTAACTGACAGTGATGTCTGCAGCAGAGCAGGATGGAAAAGAGCAGTGCGCATGGCCGACCATTTTTGGAACAGATGGGTCGTAGAGTACCTGCCTACCCTTTCTCCTAGAAGAGCAATTGGAACAGCCCCGATAATAGCAATTGGTGACATGGCAGTGGTAGCTGATGGTACGTTACCACGAGGATCCTGGCCCATAGGCCGTATTACTGCTACCTATCCGGGTAAAGACGGCGCCACACGGGTGGTAGATATTGCTACTAAGGGATATACTCCGTAGGCCACTTAAGAAGGTCGTTCCTTTACTTTGAAAGGGGAGCATGTGCATAACGCACCTTCTTGAGTTTTCTCTATGTTTTTGATAATATTTGTCTATATATTTTAATAATGTTTTATAGTTCTTTTGTTCTAGTGTTTATACACTAGAACAAAAGAACTTTAAAACGTTATACGTAAGAAAGGCGCTTTTTAATGTTACTTCCTTTCTTATGAAAGGAACTAACATTAAAAAGCGCCTTTCTTTTAATAATAATATAATATATACACAGTCCATTCGATCAGTAACATACATGTTTATTGAAGCACTTGTTACCAGCAGGGACAATTCCTCGGGTGCTTCTAAATTCCAAAGAGAAAAAAAATAACCAGCTGGACTTCAGTAAAATGTTTACTAGCCTTGTGGTTTAATGGTTTAACTAAACGATCAGGGCTTAGAAATAGCAAACTTGTACTTTTTTCAAGTTGAAACTTTGTAATGTTTCTCTACCTTACGAAGTTGCACTATGCTATGAAAAACCAAAGCAAAACCGAGCTTTTCAAATACCAAATGGGTTATAGGCTGTAGTTTTGTGACCTCTCCAAGGCATTTGATTGCGTCGATCACGAAACCTTACTTTTGAAACTTGAGCATTACGGACTTGGAAAACTTGCACTAAGTTTAGTAAAATCTTATTTAAATGATAGACAACAGCAAGTTCAAATAAATGGTATCAATTCACTCGGTTTAAAAGTAAAAATGGGTGTTCCACAAGGCTCGATATTGGGTCCTTTCCTTTTTTTAGTGTATATAAATGATCTACTCCATTTATTAAAAATCAACCACAAATGGTGTTATTTGCTGACGATACTTCCTTAATTTTTAAGGTAGATAGACGTGCTACGAATTTTGACGACGTAAATAACGCTCTATTGCAGGTCCAAAATTGGTTTACTGCTAATAATTTAGTATTAAATGCGAAAAATCGAAGTGCATAAAATTTTCTTTACCAAATGTCAAAAGTAGTGATTGTGAGATAGTATTGAATCAAGAGAAACTAGAATTCGTCGATAAAACTGTTTTCCTGGGGATCACGCTCGATTCAAGATTACAATGGGGTCCTCATTTAACATCTCTTGCAGGACGGCTAAGTTCAGCAGCATATGCTGTCAGAAAAATCCGTCAATTTACTGACGTAGATACCGCGAGGCTAGTCTATTTCAGTTACTTCCATAGTATAATGTCTTACTCGATGTCTGCAGCCCGTCCCCAAAGTAAAATTACTTTGGGGACGGGCTGCAGACATCGAGTCTATTTTTATTCTGCAGAAAAGAGCCATCAGAGCCATATATAATCTCCGCAGGCGCGATTCTCTAAGGGAACTGTTTAACACATTGAATGCCGACTACGGATATATCCGTATATGGTTTCTATGCAGGACGCCGACTATGGATAGATACGTAGGACTTCTATACGAGTTTCAATAGAATCTACAGTAGCTGGCCTCACCAATAAGGTATTTTTATATAGGATGGCATCTCAAATTCATTCCCATTCTCAGACTAGGTTAAGTGACGAAACAGTACTATCTAGTACTTCTAATAGTACTGTAAAAGATTCTTTAAACTTTTAGACTCGACAAAAGAGAAGCATAACAAGAATATTTTACTATATCACCAAAATATAAATCGCTTTTCTGGCAAAATCCTAGACGTGGAATTGTTAATAGATAAATATCATATGGATATCTTATGTTTTTGTGAAACCTGGTTAAGGCCGGATAGGATGTTGTTTAATGTAAATAATTTTTCAGTTGCCAGTGCGTACAACAGGTCCTCAATAGGGGGTGGTACATTGATATTATGCAATAGTTGTTTCAGACATAAGGAAAGGAAGGATATCACTGCTTGCTCTGTTGATCGCATATGTGAGGTAGCATGTGCAGAGGTTGAAGGCCATACTTTCTTATGTGTTTATAGACCACCAGCCTCAAACTTGTCATCATTTTTAATAATTATGGAAGAAATATTAGCTAAACTTTTTAAAGATAATAGATTAGTTTTCGTTTGTGGTGACCTAAATATTGATCTATTAGTTAATTCACCAGATAAATGTAAGTTAATATCATTGTTTAAATCATTCAATTTAAAATGTATATTTAATGAAGCGACTAGAATAACAGCAACCTCAGCTTCATGCATAGACAATGTATTTACTAATTGTAAAATAAAAGAATCGTCCTTAATTACTGGCGTCAGGTCTGACCATACTGGTCAACTTATATCATTTGACTTACATAAAAAGTTACACTTAGATAAAACTATTAAATTAAGACCGCTCACTAAAAATAAATTGAAAATGTTTAATAATAATGTTTTGAGCACTCTTTCAACAGCTAGTTTTGATTCACAAGACCCCAATATCAACTATGGTACATTATTTTCTACAGTATGCCATGAGTTCAATAAAGCGTGTCCAGTAAAAAAAGTTACAATAAATGCTAAACCAAAATTTAGTGAATGGGCCACTGCTGGTATTAGAAAAAGCAGAGACTTTTTATATAATTTGTACCACGAAAAATCATTGACTTCTGATCAAATCCTTCATAATTATGTCAGGAACTATTCTAAGATATTTAAAAGAGTCTGCGCTCAAGCTAAATCTAAATTAATAAGTAACAAAATTAGTATTTCTAATAATAAAATAAAAGCTGTGTGGCAGGTAATCAACAAAGAAACTGGAAACACAATACAGCGAGATCAGAATGAACTGTCTTTAAAAATTCACAATGAAACCATTTCAGATAAGTTAGAAGTTGCTGAGACACTAGAAAATTTCTTTACCAACATCCCAATAGAGGTTACGAAATCTCTCCCCTCATCATCTATACTAGCTGAATCTCTTCTCAAAGAAAACTTCAGTAAGGATATTCCAAGTTTTGAATTCAAGCGCATTTCTATTGTCACAATTAAAAAAGCATTCAAAAGTCTTAACATGAAAAACACTGAAGACTTATGGGGGATTTCCGTTAAAGTTCTTGGAGATATTATTGACACAATTGCCCCTGTCCTAACAGGAATATTTAATCAATGTTTGGACAGCGGCACGTTTCCAGACTTAATGAAGCATAGTAAAGTAGTACCAATTTTTAAATCGGGTAGTAAGAGTGATCCTTCTAATTATAGACCTATATCTGTGCTACCAGCATTGAGTAAAATATATGAAAAAATCATGCTAGACCAGATGTTGTCACATTTTAACTCAAATGGGATTTTACATAGTCGCCAGTTTGGTTTCACGAAAGGTAGGTCGACGACTGACGCAGGAGTAAAACTCATCAGTCACATTTTGGAATCCTGGGAGAAGTCCCAGGATGCAATTAGCATTTTTTGTGATCTCTCAAAAGCGTTTGACTGCGTTGACCACAACACACTGATCTGTAAATTACGCCACTACGGAATTCGTGGACAAGCTGCCGATCTTGTTCTTTCCTATCTATCAAATAGGCAGCAAAAAGTACACGTTAACGGGGCGACTTCCTCGGGGTCTCTAGTTAAGATGGGCGTGCCTCAAGGTTCAATTCTTGGCCCTTTTCTATTTCTAGTTTATATTAATGACCTTCCTTACATGATGGCTAACTTATCGGATATAATTATATTTGCTGATGACACATCTCTAATTTTTAAAATAGATAGAAAAGACACGGATGTCTTACATGTCAACGATAGTCTCGCTGTTCTTTCAAAATGGTTCGCAGCTAATAATCTTTTACTTAATGCGAATAAAACGAAATGTCTTAAGTTCTCATTACCAAATGTACCCCAAGTGGGTCTAAATTTAAAACTTGATGGCAAAAAACTAGATGCTATTACGGAAACTGTATTTCTAGGAATTACTTTAGATTCGAAATTGCAATGGGGCGCCCACATTAGAGCTCTTTCAGGTAGATTAAGTTCAGCTGCATATGCAGTAAGAAAAATAAGGCAGTTAACTGATATAGCCACAGCTAGGTTAGTATACTTTGCTTATTTCCACAGTATTATGTCTTATGGCGTTCTGCTGTGGGGATCGGCAGCTGACGTAGATTCCATTTTCATTCTACAAAAGAGAGCAATCCACGCGATTTATAAAATGGGTCCTCGTGAGTCCCTTAGAAATAAATTCAAAGTAATTGATATACTAACTTTGCCTTCTCTTTATATCTTAGAAAGTATTTTGTATGTTCGCAAAAACTTAGGACTTTTCAAAATAAGAAGCGATTTCCATAATATAAATACACGTAGTAAACATGAAATTGTGATACCCAAATTCAGATTAACTAAAACTAGCAAGTCATTTCTTATAAACAGTATCCGCTTTTATAACAAGTTGCCAAAGTCGGTTACAGAACTTAGCGACGGAAAGTTCAAAACTCACATCAAACGTGTCCTTATCAAAAAAGCATATTATAAGATAAAAGACTACGTTGAAGACAAGGAAGTTTGGCAATAATTCCTTCTGCACATGTGGCTTCCCTGGTACCTCATAAACAACATAACTATATCAATGTCTATTAACTGCTCCCAAGTAACGATGTTTATTTAGAATTTTTTATTTTTTTTTATTTTACATACTTCCTTGACATAATCTTTTCATTATTTGACATTATTTACTTACAAATCGAATTCCAATTCTTTATTAGTGGCTTTTGTGGACATGATATTTATTCAGATATGTTACTGTAGTTGTAATTGCAATCATGTCATTAATATTTTATATACTTAGATTATTTTATATTTTGTGAATGTGAGAACGTTGTAGGCCTAGTAGAGTGTAGATTTGTTGGCGGTTTTCTATTTTGTTAAGTACCTGGTAATTGATGAAAGGCCTACACTGTCCTCCCATACCTATTACTTATCACTGTTATTTAATAATATTGTAAAGCCAATTATTTTTAAAAGAGTAACCGTGGAGTTTCTTGCCGGCTCTTCTCCATAGGAAACGACTAACTCGAACCGTGCACCTAGCTTCTGACGTTTCATAAGTGCCCATGTAGGTTTATGTGAAATAAAATATTTTGATTTTGATGATTTTGATTTTGATTGAAATAAAACAAGCTTTAATAAAAGAGTAACTTTATTGATTTTTCGCTGATGCCATATACGCATATATCCGTAAATAGACAAATGTATGGTGGCAACCAACTTTGGACGTATAGCCAATTTCGGCATTCAATGGGTTAAGGATATTAAAATCATGACGGTACCTTGTCAATATATCTACGAAAACATCATGTACGTAAGGAAAAATTTACATCTTTTTAGAAAAAGAGGTGAAAGACATAATTATAGTACTAGAAATAGGGACCTATTAGCTCAACCAGGTTTCAGACTGGCTAAAGTAGACTCATCTTTCATGGGGTACTGTTTAAAATGTTACAATAAAATTCCTCCCCACATACTTCAACTGAATGAGACTAAATTTAAATCTTGTATAAAACGCACACTATGCAGGCAGGCATATTATAAGTTGGGGGATTACATCGCTGATAAAAATGCTTGGCTGAATGCTGGTCCTGCTCCACAACCTCAGCTAGTTGATTAACATTTGACAATCATGTTGGAGCTGCTGAAGAGTGTAAGACTATCTTTGCATTGTATAAACTCAATCTCCTTTGTATTATATAAATGCATAGCACAGGTGTGAGTCCTATGTACTATAGAGCTACCATTGACCGGGTAATATGTCTTTCATTGACTTGAATGTGCCCTGGCGGTTGAGAGTATGTCATGCTCACTTAAAGGTCTCGCTGATGGTGGCGTGTGTGTTGGATCATTTAGCTCCCTTCAAAATGGTTGAGCTGAATGGTGCTAATCCATGCGTCATGTTCGTGAACGGGCGCCGTCAGTTGGGACTGGTCATCTCTTAGCTGCCACGGGTTATTTTATTTTATTTTGTTTCTATTTGTTATACCTACGCTTGACGCTTTTAACGTGTAAGTTTTTATTATTTTTATTTTTACATCGTTCTCACTTTTAGTTATAAATTCAACATTACAGATGTAACGAATACTTTTGTATCAATTTAATTTAAAAGAGTGTCCATGGAGTTTCTTGCCCGTTCTTCTCCATAGGTACCTACGCTTTGGAATGGGAATGTAGCTTAATTTTTCTTACTGACCGACTCCTTGACAATTCAAAAGTGCCTGTAATTAGTTTAATTGAAATAAATTATTTGAGTTTGAGTTTGAGTCACTTGCTAAGTCAACGTTTCTTCTGTTGTCACAAAAAACGTTACTGATCTCTAATATTATTTATGCGTCTAATAATGAAGATTAATGTACCTACGGTACGATTAGTGTGCGTACACTGAGATTAGTAGGTATGTAGGTTGTTGATGGGTACGAATCACACGAGATGTATACAGTAAATTAAATCACTCTTTTGTGTCCGTTACTAATTGACCGATCTAGAGCTCCTACAAACAGGCGCGACACAAAGGCACCGCGTGTAGCGCGACGAGTGGTGTCTTTGTGTCGCGTCGCGTGTCGCGCCTGTTTGTAGGAGCCTTTATTAGGAAAAACATTAAAATATATACCTACACTAGGACCTTTATGAATGTATACTCTCAATTGTTTAAATATATATATTTTTTTTTTTTTGACATTGAATTTTACATAATTACCTTCTGATATAAAGGACATTGACCAAATGACTAAGGAACCTAGTATCGGTATGAAACATGCGGTGACTCAAAGATTTATGGTTTAATTTAAAGAATGATTTTAGGGCTTTCAAATGTTATTTACTATTTTATCATAATTCTCAGCATTACACAGTAATTAGCTGTATAAAAATCTAAGTTTCGAATCGAATCTCTTAGTGACTTTTTGTCACAATGTATGCTGGTAAATTCAAAATAAGAATTAGTCAAAATGACGATTGAGCATTTTCAATACTCGTTAATTAATCTAGACTTGTCAAATGAAATAAAATGCATACCAAAATGAGGAGATATCCAACTAAGAATCGTGTTCCTTTCTACACCATTTGGAGGCACTCTTATTGCACGTACGCGTAACTAGTACCTATAGATTTGCCACACGCAAAGCATACAATTCGATGGCTAAATGAAGGAGCTGATGCTGACCCAGCTTGGAGAGCATCATTTAGACAAACAAAGCAGTCAATGTAGACTATGTCATCACGTAAAATCTATTAAACCAAATAATTAAATTAGATGAATCGAATTGTGTCCTGGTAGATACCTTAACGTTAACCTAACTTCTCCAACTCAATAACAGTAATTACGCACAACGCTACTGATTTGTTGATCTCGTTGGTATAGTGGTGGCAAGCGCGACTGCTGAGCGTGGGGCCTTAGGTTCAAATCCCAGGTCAGACAGTGCTATTGGGCTATTCCAATAGGATTTTTTCAGTAGCAACCCGGAGTCCTGGATTCGTGCCCGCTTGATGGCAATAGGCTCACTCCCTATTACATGAGACTAAACGTAACTGCCGAAATGTGGGAGTAGGTGTATCTACGCGTAACACACCTCTGACTAACTCTTTGGAGAATAATACAGACGCGACTATGTTATTTCCCAATCATATTCCAATCGGCTTTATAGTAATATATTGCGATGAGAAAATACGGCGTCCGTACCTACGCGGTGGCAATATCAACGTTAATAAACATGTAGAAATAATAGATAAGAAGTTATTAAACATAATTATGATCATAATAATAATTACCTATGTAGCTGCCGCCCGCTTTATTGCCGTTCAACCTAGTGCGGTGGCCCGCTACTTTTAATTATTTGACTTACCGGTGTTGGAGAAATTCAAGAAGCCAGAGTATCATACACATTTTCACTAACTTCTCTCAACGACTGCCACCGTAAATACCGCAGTAGAATCGAACAGTTAATACACCGACGAACTGAGTCCTCCATATTGAACAACTTACTAATGTAACGCAAATAAAATGTTATTATTACATAAACCAAAACGAATAATATTCAAAAAATTAAAATATTCTCAAAAAAAAAAAAACAAGCGGTAGAAAGAATACATGAAATCACAGTAGCAACCCGTGCATTAAAAATTGGCGCCGAAAATGGGCGCATGTACAGTCGCTTAAAAAACGCAATCGATGTTTTTTCTACCACATATTCGTTTCTGCCCGCGGAATCACCCGCACCCAATTTATTTTAATTGGTATATGTACTTGCTTGCGGTTATGTACCTACATATACAGGTACTAATCCAGACCAGACCTTATCTTGTCTCTATGCAAAATGTCATTACGTAAGTTATTTCTTTATGTGGTTATTTAAACCCAAATGGTTTTACAACATTTAATTACTTGTTACGTGTAAGCACAAAGTTAAAGCGAATCAGAATATAGGTACATTTTTTTTGCCGTAAATATTGTCACAATTTCAGTCTTCACTTAAATTAATTTATGTGACTTAAGAAATAGATATAGTTAATTAAACTAACTCCAAATTGCAAAATAATAATGGCCTAGTAAGATTTATTTACATTAAAACAAAAAATATACTTAAATGAAAACATTCAATTAATTGCACAATAATAATAAACTAATAATAAAAGTAAATACCTACCGTTCGAGACTGTACTTAAAACAAAACGAATGGGACGTGCTTATAAGCTAGAAAGAGAACGCCTGCTGTTCGGTCGCCAGCATATCTGCTCGGGATGCGCGCGCATTGAATATTTTCAAAGAGTTTTTAATGATGAATGAAACAGGCAAAGGTCTCGAAAACATTCTGCCTTTCGATTAACCAAAAGTTTTGCTTAGCTACTTTTAACACCTTATCAGATTTTTATTACAATGTAATTAATAAATAATTTGTTAGTTGTTATTAATATCTGTTGTTACTAATTATTCAACTATAAGTTCAATAATCGGATGCGTAATTTCATTATTTTGCGTAAGGTTTTATGGTTTACATACTCTTTGAATGCCATGCCAATGACACGTGAAAATACTTGCGTGAAAAAAAAAGTATGTATGGGTAAAATAGGAAATCGACATAAAAACTAATACGTTTATGAAATTTTTTATGCGGAGAATTTAAGGATTCGCGTTACTAGATAAAATCATTATATTTAAAAACAAGAATTATCAAAATTATAAACTTAAGTCACCACAGAACAAATAACGATACTATATTATTATAGGTCCTGTCAATCTCCTTTGACATTGTATTTATTTGTTGACATATTTTAAATTAATCTGACTCTTGAACTAACTTTTCACTTCAATTTTAATTAGGCTTTTGAATGTTATGTCTCTGCATGTGATAATTTTATTTAATATGTAATGTTCAACACAATGTTAATTGTTAATGAATAAATAATGAATGAATGAATGAATGAACACATAAAGTAGGTGACTTGTGGTGGGCACGATAGCTTATTCAACGAATATATAAACAAGTAATCGGCGAATAAGCAAGTGCTTGTTAAGGTAACATTTAAAACAATCCATTTCATGTGGCGATGCTCGTACAATTACCGATATAACCGTAAAACGTAAATATGCGAAACAACAGGTGACCACTTAAGAGCGCTGTCTCGGGTCCACTAGCGCCACTCCTTTAAAAAAATATTATGTCGTGACTGATCACGAGATAATATTTTTTTAAAGGAGTGGCGCTAGTGGACCCGAGACAGCCCTCTTAAATCGCTGTAGGTACACACGGCTACAAATCAAGCTATAAATTTCCAGTATAAACTGATCTCGCATTGTACAGGATTTCCGTAGAATGAAAGGTCAGCTTATAGTGGAAACTACCTATAGGTTGATTTGTGTAGCCGTTCGTACTTTTTTTTTACATCGATGTTCCGTGCTTTCCTATAATTTAGATACATGCGAGATCTACATATCATGACAAAGACTTTGCGTTAATGCTATGTATGTGTTTAGTTAGTAAGCCTGTAGATAAATGAATAACATTATTAGGTTCAAATACCTACTACAAAAATATATCCAATTTGTTTACTTGCTTGGTGGGCAGATACTGATAACGCCATCTATTGCACAAGTCAGACAATGTTTTGTCGTACTACTCCAATACAACAAAATATGTAAAAGTATTGAGGAAAAATACTGTTTATATCCTATAAAAACAATTTAATCTTTGATACCATCAATATCTCAAAAACATCGCTGTGGCAAAATGTAAATTGTTATTCTACGTGCTAAAAGGCTCGTATTCCAACCTCAAATTAAACAACTTTAGTCGTGCAGAAATTTAATCGATCAAGGTCATGTCACTACAATCGTGATAAAATGTACTATCAAACGAAATTGCCAATGAATAGAAAAAATGCCTATGTTTTTTATTATATTATTAGTATTTGGAGGCATTTAAAGTCATGTAGTGTATTATAATGTGAGCTCGGATGTCAATAGCACCATTCGTTCAGAATCTTGAATTGAATGGCCGCCTGTCAGCTGTACAAGTACTTTGGTTGGGAAGCTGTCAAATGGTGAATAGCAAAGCAGGAGCGGTAGTGAGAATATTTTATAATAAATATGTCTTTTTATTCGCAATATCAAAGTAATAGGTAATCGCCGCGCCTAGTCGTAAACCTTAGCGTAAATACAAACAAAAACCAATACCGGCATCGTCGTAAAATGAGTTCGAGAGACAGGTCGCTGCAAGACAAGTTGAAAGTGCTCTTCAAAAAGGGTGCATCGGGTGAGTTTTGGGGCTGGTATTGTTGGGTGAGATGACGAGTGGGCTGTGTGCTCGACGGGGCGGTCACTAGTGCATGTTCTGGTTGTGTGCAGCGCCGCTGCCGGCGCGCAACGAGCTGGTGGTGAGCGGCGAGGTGGAGCGCGAGCTGAGCGCCGACACGCCGCTGCCCCGCCGCCTGCGTGCGCTCAAGGAGCTCGGCGAGAAGGCAATCCACGTTCGCGTGCAGGAGGTGAGCTCACACTTATTATTTTAGTACCCTCATAATTATATACATTCTGATGCAACATTACAATGCAATTTATTTCCTTTCTTCTTCTCTGTGATTTAAACTTATTGGGTGCGTTATTGTCAAGCAGAGCTATCATAAAAATGTTTTATCTATTTCATTATCTGATTATAAATATCTTGTTGTTAAGATTTATTTACAATTTTCTTTCAGTATTGTAAGAACAGCTGTTTATGTTGGATATTACTTAGACCATGTTATTATTTCATTGTTCATGACCAAAAATTTTTACCAATATGGTGTTGTGATTATTGAGCTCTTTAATAATTTGTAACATGTGTTCAAACTATTGAACATAAATACCATTAATCCACAAACCATACCTATTGTAAAATTTCCCACTGCTAAACCAGAACCATTCTGACCCAAACCTGAAAAAGAAATATAAGCATAAATAATTATCATCTTCCACTTCAATGAACACAGCCATTTTATTTTCGTTATTTAAGTCTTTTGTTTTATAACACATCTGTCTCTGTACAAGTTTACAATATTACTTTAAGAAACCCATAATTTATCATGGTATCAAACATTAAAAAACCTGACTGTCACTAGGGTGGAGTTGAAAAGCTTTGGTCATTAACAAGAGATCTGCTAGAAGAGAGTAATGTGGAGGCTCGGCATGCCGCGCTGTGGTTCCTGCGGTGCCTGGCCGAGGGGCAGGCGGACTACCTGCAGATCATGCGCACCATCCTGTTCCACTTCCTGCGAGACACACACGCCCGCCATCCGCCAGAGGACACACAACTTCGCTTCAAGTTACTGCACACACTGACCAACACAGGGAAGAATATCAACTGTTTTGAAGAAGAGGTTAGTCAGTAGTTTGATTATCACCCCAACATCTATATGTTGATCTTTGGTCTAATAGAAAATCAAACAGTGAACCCATTCGCTGCCCAGCACCCAGCATATGGGTCAAAAAATAATTTGTATGTGTGCCTACAACTCGCATCCAAGTCCTCGCTATACATAGCTATCGATGGCTTCAGTCGCCATATACAGTTAACTATAATTAATAAAAAAATAAAATAAAGGGCCAAGTACTTCGGCAACCCAGGTACCCTACGTGAGATTGTCAGTAACACCAAGGTGTTGCTGGCCTTCCTTGAGGAGCTGGGGTGGATCGAATAATCAATATTCCCATCCATACGCAAAATACGCGCATTGACGTGCAGTTGCGGACACCAGCCCGTACTACCTATTACCTAGATGACTTCTGTTCATGCCCAGGACCCAACTTGCGATAGCAAATCTAAATACGTAAATTTGCCAAACAATTTATGGCTATAAGTAAAAATGTATTTTTGGAAGAAAGAAAGAAAAATGCGTTTATTGGCATTACAGCATAAAATACACCTTAAAACTATAAAAAACAGAAAACAATGATTATTATGCCAAAAGGGCCTCAGCTCAGCAGTGAACTGCAGCAAATGGGTGAATCAAATGAAACATGTAAAATTGTAATCATCATGCTTGATAGACAAATTGGTGACACATTGCAGACTACATCAGCTGTGGTTATTCTTGTTCCTATTATTTAACTTACCCTATTAGATTCGTCTTTTATGAAGATGATACTTTCACAAATTACTTGGATCCAGTAGCCGGCCACATTATGCACAGTAACAGTGGCCTTAATTCATACTTAAAATGGAGTATGGAAGCTTGGTCAGTACACAAGCAAACCATCACACTCGGTGTTGCAGCCATATGGATCTACTAGCTGTTACCCGCGGCTTCGCTCGCGTGGATGTCAATAGTTCCCTAGTTGAATCGGATTTTGTCCGGAATTTCATAGGTTTTAATTATTATTTTTTTGTTAAATTATTTTTCTAAAATAAAAGTAACCTATGTTACTCCTTATACCATCAGCTATCTGCCAGTGAAAGTCCCGTCAAAATCGGCCTAGCAGTTTTGGAGATTAGCAGGAACAAACAGGCAGACAGACAGACACAAAAATTCAAAAAATTGTTTTTTTGGTATATGAACCGTATAATTATACTCATATCACACAAGCTGAAAATGTCAAATACCTTGGTTTATACCTCGACAGACGTCTTACTTGGAAAAAGCACATTTTCACGAAACGGAAGCAACTTGGACTGACACTAAGAAAGTTCTACTGGATAATTGGTCGAACGTCAAAATTACAACTGGAAAATAAAACCCTTGTTTACAAAGCTATAATCAAGCCTATATGGACCTATGGCATTCAGCTATGGGGTACAGCATCACACTCTAACATAGAGATCATACAGCGATTTCAGAACAAGATTCTAAGAACAATCACAAATGCCCCATGGTTTGTATTAAATGAAGCACTACACCATGATCTGAAAATACCGACCGTCAAAGAGGAAATAAAACGCTATGTCATGTCATACAAAGAAAGAATAACTCGCCACCCAAATAACCTGGCAAACCACCGAATGGATACAAAAGGCATACGTAGGCTAAAACACAAAATTCCACAGGATTTCATCAGACAAACTTAGCTTGATGCTTTAATAATACTAGGATGTGTCATAGGACGCATACCAAGCAAGACATCTAAACAGTCATCATAATTACTGAATGTCCTAATAATTAGTGACAGGTTGTAAGAAAAAGGAGAACAAAAAAAAAAAAAAAAAAAAATATCACACACATAGTAAATTCCTCCCCTTTAAGATTTACTACCTTTTTTTCCCTGTTAAGGGTAGATTTTCAAAAAACCCTGATACACGTTATTTTTTATTTTTTACTCTCAAGTGTGAATACCCAGTTTCGAGTAAATCGGACCGCGCGTTGAAATTCATATATACAAACTGACACCCCCAGACCCCTTTGAGGAGTAGTTTGAAAACGAATAATGACAGAATATTACTTACTCACGAAAGTATTTGTGCCAAGTTAAAAGTTAATTAACCAAATGAATAAGGTTTTTCATATAAACTATATTCTCTGTTTTCACCACCCCCCGGGGTGAAATTTAAAAAAATAAATGAGGGTTTCCATAACTTGACCTAAAAATAATTTATACCAATTTTCGAGTTAATCAGGCCACGGCAGTAAAATCCTCTTCTGTAAAACTGACAACCCCTTTTCATCCCGTTAGGGGTAGAGTTTTGAAAACTCTGATACGTGTTATTCTTTATTTTTGGTTGCAAGTATTTCTACTGAGTTTCAAGTTAATCGAACCGCGCGTTAAATTTCCTACATACAAACTTTGACACCCCGCAAGCCCCCTTTGAGAGGTAGTTTTGAAAGATCAATAATGAAAAATGTTATTACTTACTTAAGCAAGTATTTTCGCCAAGTTTCAAGTTAATCAACCAAATTATTAAGATTTTTCATACAAACTTTCATCCCCTATTTTATCCCCTTAGGGGTGGAATTTCCAAAAATCCTTTCTTAGTGCACCCCTAGACCTCATAAGGAACCCACGTGCCAAATTTGGAATCTCTAGACCCAGCGGTTTGGCCTGTGCGTTGATATGTCAGTTAGTCAGTCAGTTTCTTCTTTTATATATTTAGAAGATTATATTTCGTTACAACATAATATGGTCAGAACATATTGTAATTCTTATATATAATCATAAAAATTGCTAAACAGATTTAAAATGTTGTTCGGGATACTTAACTTAAACTTTTTTAATTTATTTATTCAATGTTTCTTAAGTAAATTTAGATTCTGTTTACACCTTAAATATAAGGCATGTATCCCTTAGTGAATAATATCGCATTTATGCAACATTGTTTAATTTCTCTTACATAGTAATTGGAACAATGCCGTGTGTTGTCATTCCAGATCGGTCCGTTTCTGCTGGAGTGGCTGCCGCAGATCCAGCCGCCGACGCAGCTGGTAGAGTTCCTGCAGCTCGTCATCAACGTCGTTAAGTTCAACGCCACATACTTAGATGAGCAGATTGTTCATGGAATTGTTAAGTAAGTATGTCTATTGGCAACCTTCTGGTCGCTATGCAAACAACTCGTCTTACGTATCCAATATTTGTCTATCCTCCGAAACGGTATGCGCGGCTTTAAAATCTTTAGATTCCTCAAAAGGGGCGGGACCCGACGGTATACCTCCCAGCTTCTTCATAAAAACACGCGATAGTTTGTGTACTGCACTGCACATCATTTTTAATAAATGTTTGCGTGAAGGTGTTTTTCCCGCAATTTGGAAGCGTGCGTTTATTACTCCTATTTATAAGACCGGTGACAAGAACAATGTAGAGAATTATCGACCCATCTCTATCCTCTCTACTTTGTCAAAGGTTTTTGAGAGTCTTGTGCATGGCGCCTTGTATCCCCACATTCATCAGCTTATTTTGCCTGAGCAACACGGTTTCGTCAAACGTCGTTCAACAACTACCAATCTGTTAGTATTTACCAACTATTTATTTGAAAACCTGGATCTAAATGTTCAAGTGGATGCTGTGTACACGGACTTTCAGAAGGCGTTTGACAAGGTGGATCATGCACTGCTTTTAGAGAAAATAGCTTTCAACGGAATACGTGGTAATTTGCTTAGATGGTTTGTTTCTTATATATATAATAGGGCACAAAAAATTGTTGTTAACGGTTACGAGTCTGACCCTATAGTTGTAACATCTGGCGTACCACAGGGATCCATTTTGGGACCTCTTCTCTTCATTATATTTATTAATGACATTAAACAATGTTTTATCAACTCGATTTTTTTAATGTACGCTGACGACATAAAAATCTACAGACCATGTAAGAATATACAAGACTGTCTACTTCTTCAATCGGATCTAGACAGATTATTTGCATACTGTAACAATAATAAGCTCTTTCTTAGTCTACCAAAATGCCTTGCTATCTCATTTACCAAAAAGAGGAATAAAACTGATTTTAATTATTCAATTAATAACTCGCACTTGGATAAAGTTAGTTTTGTTCGTGATTTGGGTGTAACACTGGATGCCACTTTGCACCTCGACATACACGTTGACAATATAGTGAACAAGGCGTATCAGATGTATGGTTTCGTCATGAGATCAACGCGTGACTTTGTGCGGCCCTCCACGTTTTTAACACTTTATAAGACCTTGGTGCGATCCCAGTTGGAATACACCGTTCCGATCTGGAACCCATTTTACAAAAAATACGGCACTGGAATAGAACTGGTACAGAAGAAGTTCTTACGGTCTATGAACTATAAGTGCTTCCAATCAAAGGTGCCTTACGTGCAGCTATTGAAGCGGTATGACGTTCAGGATCTGGGAACCAGGCGGCTGTTTCTCGATGTCATGACGCTACACGGCATATGCAATAACCAACTGGATTGTATGGACCTATTAAACAAATTGTGTCTCAGGGTACCTAGAAGTGTTATTCGGAGGGGGGTGCGCGTCCCTCAACTGTTCCATACAGACATATGCAGGACCCACGCTGGGGAACGAGCACCTCTTCGTCGCCTTGTAACACATAAACACATAACACATATAACACGTATTTTATGGAACTGGACATACTTTTTCAACCTAAGCGATTATTTAAGAAAATGGCTCTTAATGTTTTAACTAGCGAGGTGATTTAAGTTATATTAAGCTAATCTTAGCAACACAGCGCTTTTGTTGTAGCGACTGTTGTATTGTTTTTTTTACTTTTTGTTTTTTGCTTTTATCAGCACTGCTGTTAAATTTTTAGTTAATATGAGGACAATGGTGTGGGTTACATGTTTGTTAATCTTAGTTTAAGTATTTCTTTGTTATCTGTAGCGTGTAACTGTTTTTTGTCCCTAATAAATAAAATAAAATAAAAATAAGTATTAATAACTCGCTCCCTCTCTTAAACAGGGCCTCAAGTCTGCTATTACAATAGTGTCAGAATGGTCTCGCCATTGTGAGTATTTGACAGTGTTTGTATGGCAAATCTGTCAAAAACTCACAATGAAGAGACCATTCTGACACTATTGTAATAGCAGACTTGAGGCCCAGGAGGCCTGTGTCTCAGCAGTGGGAACATTATGCTTTGCTATGCTAATAGTACCATGTATGTGTACATATTATATTTACCCAAAGTTATTTGTGGTAAGGTGCATTACAAGCTTATTCAAGTGACCTTGAACCTGCTGTACTGTGTACCTCTAGGAAAAAAGTTCATGAACTTCTTCTTGCTGTGTTCATAATTATAACCACTTCCTACACCTTCCTTCTTTCCTTTATGTATACAATTTTTATTTTTTATTATTATTGACCATAATTCCTAATTAATTTTGGATTGTTTCTTTTTCGGTCATCATTCATTTTTTTTTTTTTTTTTTTTTTTTTTCTTAACATAAGAATAATTAAAATTGCAATCTAGTACAAGGAAGACTGTCTTCTTACCGTATCCTTGAGAGAGATAGTAATCACCAGGGTAGGTGTCAGTATTGTGAAGCCTTACTACACACAGTAAGTACATACTGAGCTGTTTATTTACAATACAGGATGATATAGATAAACAGGATACTTGTTCCATTTTCACATGGCAGCTAATTTAAAGTAGGTTGTCATGTTATCGTTAAATTCCGCACAGGGTAGAGGATGCGATGGGTTGAGTTGAGTATGCCCTTTCACTTTATCTGGCCTGCATCTGCGTTCGATGAGGGGTGCAAACGCTAATGGTTCGTGCGCTGTGCTCCAGTAACGCGTGCCACCTGTGCGCGTACTGCGGCGACGTGGGCGTGGTGCAGTGCTGCCTGTCGCTGCTGGAGGCCGTGGTGTCGTACTCGCTGCTGCCGCGCGCCGCGCTGCACACCTTCGTCTGCGCGCTGTGCCGGACCGTCAACCTGGAGCACTACTGCCAAAACAGCTGGAAGGTAGGTCTTGCAATTATCGATGCCTGCCATTATGCCCGGGCTTGGGCGGCCTGCATCCCAGTCTTTGCCATATACTGTCTGGAAGGACGAGTGGAGGAGTTGTCGACAGCATTCCACTATAACATCATATTACTTGCTATGTGTGTCATGTCCGCAGTTGATGCGCAACGTGATGGGCGCGGACATGGGCCACGCGGCGCTGCAGGAGATGGTGGAGCTGCTGCGAGGCGGGGCCTTGGGGGCCTCGGGGCCCTCGGGGGCCTCGGGGCCCCTGGGGGCCTCGGGGCCCTTGGGGGGCGAGGAGGGCGCGGGGCTGCAGCGCGGCGCCGTGTTCTACATCAACATGGCGCTGTGGGGCCCGCGCCGCGTGCCCACGCTGCGCGTGTCGTTCCTGGCCGTGCTGCCCGCCTTCCTCAAGGTCACTACTCGATAACTGACTATCCGCACTGGTTTCTATCGTACGCACACGAGTACACACACACACATTGCTGCATTGTAAGAGGCCAAACAAGACTGTATGTAGGATAAATGGAAAATCGGTTGAGTAAATCGGTGTGGTCAAACTCATAATTGCTGTACCACTTTTGACAACAAATAAATTGAATTGTTACTTAAGTTGGAACTATCTACTGACGCATAATAATAATGTCTAATAATAATTTGCGCCGTGATTTTTTCTACAGGATTTTTGTATGAACTTGACGAAACAGGACAACATAAGCCTCATAATGTGCATTTTATATTCAACCTCAGGGTGACAAAGTTTATTGTGTGAATTTACTGAATAAAGACTTCATTTTTAGGATTCCGTAGTTAACAAGGAACCCTTATAGTTTCGCCATGTCCGCTTCTGATTTTCCATGTTCCGATTGCGGTGAAACTTCCCGTAATCTATCAGGGCCTCCACCAAGGTCCTCTTAGACTCATCCTTTGCTGAAAAAATGATCTAAGAAGCATAGTAGTTTCAGTGACATTGACGAGGCAATGGGAACTGATTTTTCTCAAGAATGCTGGAGGTACCTAACTTCGGTCGGTCCCAAAGAAGTGGAGATTTTGAACGGGGATGTGCTTGCCTATTGGTGAGATAAGAAAAATATGTTCCCAGGACTTGCTGCGCTTGCCAGGACTATTCTTGCAATTCCTGCTACAAGGCGCCAGTAACCGCTCAAAACAATTAATTTGAAATTACATCATGCAAATTCACGCTTTGCGCAGCGACTCGCGCACACATACTCAGGATCTACAATCCTACCACCTCCTACTACGATTCGTTTCATTCATAAAAAGTCAAAAGCCGGGCTTATAAATTCGAACATTTGCAAAATGAGTACATACTATCATATCAAGGACGTTAACACATTTCTTTGCGAAAAAATGAGAAGTTAGAAGCCCGATTTGAAGCCACCTTGTGTGAGCGAGAAAGCTATACTTCATTCATGGATACGATCTCGCCTCCTGCTTAGCGCTATAACGTTAGAGCGAGATCGCAACTGCGGCATCGGAGATAGTTTGGCAACGGTGCGTGATGAAAGAGGCGCGGAATTTAAATATTATTCCTTGAGTATGTAACTCTGGCAACGTTGCATTGTAGTACGTATCTAGCGCGCGGCCGGTACCACGTTTTTATTCTTGTGGCCGGTACTACGCGGAGAGTTAAATGTTATTATTCGTATCAATTCTTGCGACATTGAGTTCGTTTACAGGTGTAGTTTTTTTTATTGATAGGCTCACTTTTGATTGAAAGCCGGGCTCTTTTCGGCTTTAATGAAAGGAACGCCCCTGATTCCGTATGGAAGAACATGTTTCTCAACTACGATGTTAAGTTTGTTCTTGGGATAAATTCATACCAACTACGAAACCCTTCATTGTGCGTGGTCCGACACACACTCGGCTGTTTTTTTATTTTTAAAACAATGCGAACTGCATTCAAATAATTTTAAATAATCGCCTGTCTGAACCGGGAATCAAACCCGCTTAATAAGATTTTAAAAGAAAGAAGAGTGCTGATCGAAAGGCTCAATCATATACATTAATTTCTTCTGAATAACATAGCATCTAAAATAAAAGGAAGACCATGAAATTTAACATTTAAATAGTTGCGATTATATAAAAGATTTAGTTACAAACTGAACTTAGGAATATTATTTTAAACATTCACTTTGAAAAATAAAGAAATAGCGAAATGATTAAAAGAGTTACACTTTGTACACAACAGGAAGGGAGACATTTTGAGCATTTAATATCTTAATTAAATTTATTGTAAGTTGCAGTTAAACGTACCTTATTATTTTAAATAAATGTTAAATTTGGTGGTCTTCCTTTTATTTTAAATGCTATGTTATTTAGAAAAAATAAATGTAGGTTTTAAATGTGAATTTAGACTCCAACACAATGTGGACCTATGTAGTCTGCAATAAAAGATTTTATTATTTTATTTCGATCGGTACAGTAAAACTAGTTTTATTTTTATTTAGTGTGTTCGATTCCCGGTTCAGACAAGCGATTATTTAAAATTCTTTGAATGCAGTTCGTATTGTTTTTAAAATAAAAATGAAGTCTCCATTCAGTAAATTTTTCTATCTACAGTATTTAAGGTGTGCGTTACTCCAGCGGAATGTTGTCGTTTTTCAGGATTTCGGCTTGACAGATAATTAGTACCCCATCTCGTGTAAATGTCCCCGAAATTTAGAATTTGTGCGTCCAGCCGATCCAAAGATATTCACGAAAAACAGATTCCGCTGGAGAAACGTTACCCCAGCGGCATGTATTTTAACCGGTGGTCGTAGCTGAGTACAAACTAGCTGCTTAGTTAGATCACATTTGTGCCTAATTGTGCCCAAACAATGAAATTTGTGCGTCTTGAGGTTTCAGAGTTATTCAAGATGCCGCTGGGGTAACGTTTAGCAAATTGCTGTACCTCTCAAACGGCATGACATAAACTACGATTTTTTTTACTACGGTGGGTCTTAATTTGTGCTTATGCTGTGCAATTTTATTTAATTTTATTAAAACGCACACGTATTTAAGATACTTGCCCTTCATGTGGCAGTCTTGGGACGCCCTGTATATCTATGTATTTATTCATCACCCTTAGACCAGGGTCGATAATTTTTAAAACCAAAAAAAAAATATAGTAGGATGGAACCTATTGAAAAAGGAAGAGAAAATAACAAAAATTAAAGGAAACATAATTTACGGGCGATCTGAGGTCGGGATGTGGAACGGGGTGAGTTTTTAAGGGTAAAAAACGGTTTATCTCGATTTCCGGCAAAACTACAAGTCCTATGGAAAAAAGTTAAATAGCAAAGTTGTAGGTATTTTGTATTTACACTTTTTTCACATAACCTCAAAATTTATGTGAAAAATTCAAATAACCAAGTTTTTGTTTTTGTGTTCACGAAATTTGGTGAAATCTTACCTTTCTATGTCCCAAACACTGTAATTCTTTTTATAAAAAAAAAATCACCTTATTTTTCACTTAATATCGAAAAAGCACCGTAATTTTCAATCGAAAATTCTCACGTCAAATATCTGCTTTAAAAAAAAAGTTTGTGGCCTTTTTGTTCGTTGAAAACTACTTTCTGATGGTGTAAAAAAATGTACATTACTATGGTAAAAGAGACGTTCAATAAATGTATGGGGCTTGGTATGTACTAAAATAATTGAAAATTTAAACAGCCTTCTGTGCTATATAGACTGAAAGAGGGTAATTATTGTGATGTCTTGGGGCATTAAATTTTTATTTCAGTCGCCCTTTTTTTAAACAAATGTTGAAGAATAAAATCCTGGCATCACTAACTACAACTATTATTTATATTTTAGGGCTGGCAGCCTTGTGGCAAGTGATGTGACAATGTCAATATCATTGTCACTTGTCAGTGAGCAGTACTCGGGTCAGACTGTCAGACGGCTTACCGACATCGTCGTATTCCTTTGTTTACATTTGTTGATGTATTTCTCTACATAATTACGTATAAAAACACTCCGCGTCGCGAATTACTTGTACCAATACAGGTGTTTTTTTTTTTATTTCAACGTAATCAACGTCATTCTGACATTTACAGATTTTTGACTTCATAACGACACGTTTTGATATTGCATTGTCATGATATTCAATATTTTTTGTCTCAATTTCATGGAGCTGCAGCTAAAATTATAATAAAATGTCAAAGTATTTAATAGAAACCAAAACTTTAGCCACATTTAAAATAATTATATTGCATAGAAACGAATAAATAAAGGCTATGTGCGTTTTGTTTGTACTGAAACATATTTCACTTTTTCACAAAAACAGGCGCCTGAAAAAAGGTACATCATTAGCGTTTAAAAATCTTCAATATTGTACCAATTTTGGGCTCTCCTTTTCTCAGAAAATGTAAAAATACGATTATTTTCTTGCTAGACCCCACTAAACGATTCAAAGCTGCTTTTTTTTATTTCATACACTTGCTTATCATCTGCCTTATTGCAGATTATACAAACAGATTCATCCATACTGATAATCTGAAAAGACAAAATCAAATTAATAATGCCTTTTCAGTTTTATCATGAGTATAAATTAAATTAAATTTTAAATTTGTTTGTACAAGGGTAAATAAAAGAGGTAAAAAGTGTAAATACAAAAGTTGCAGATCTTTTTATCACCTCCAACTTTGTTATTTAACTTTTTTCCATAGGACTTGTAGTTTTGCCGGAAATGGAGATAAACCGTTTTTTACCCTTAAAAACTCACCCCCTTCCACTTCCCGACCTCAGATCGGCCGGAATTTATTTTTCCTTTAATTTTTGTTATTTTCTCTTCCTTTTTCAATGGGTTTCATCCTACTATATATAATATATATATTTTTTTTTTTCACTTTTTACCATTTTCAAACGCTTCAGCCCTGGTCTATCTAAGGTTGACTGGTAGAAAATGCCTTAGGCAGTATGTCCGCCTTCGTACGGCATTTGTTTACGTGTGCATAAAGTGTGAATAAACATGCAAAACGGCCGCGGACCGTTGCGGCCTCGTTGCGCCCGCAGGCGCTGGAGGGCGCGCCGCCCGTGCTGACGTACGAGGTGCTGCTGGGCGTGCAGAGCGTGGTGACGCGCGAGCCGCGGCGCCTGCGCGCGCCCGCCTGGGACGTGCTGCTGGCCATCCTGCGTCGCGCGCTGCGCCAGGACCGTGAGTGACCTATCCCCTCCCATACCTATTAAGGTACGAGGTGCTGCTGGGCGTGCAGAGCGTGGTGACGCGCGAGCCGCGGCGCCTGCGCGCGCCCGCCTGGGACGTGCTGCTGGCCATCCTGCGTCGCGCGCTGCGCCAGGACCGTGAGTGACCTATCCCCTCCCATACCTATTAAGGTACGAGGTGCTGCTGGGCGTGCAGAGCGTGGTGACGCGCGAGCCGCGGCGCCTGCGCGCGCCCGCCTGGGACGTGCTGCTGGCCATCCTGCGTCGCGCGCTGCGCCAGGACCGTGAGTGACCTATCCCCTCCCATACCTATTAAGGTACGAGGTGCTGCTGGGCGTGCAGAGCGTGGTGACGCGCGAGCCGCGGCGCCTGCGCGCGCCCGCCTGGGACGTGCTGCTGGCCATCCTGCGTCGCGCGCTGCGCCAGGACCGTGAGTGACCTATCCCCTCCCATACCTATTAAGGTACGAGGTGCTGCTGGGCGTGCAGAGCGTGGTGACGCGCGAGCCGCGGCGCCTGCGCGCGCCCGCCTGGGACGTGCTGCTGGCCATCCTGCGTCGCGCGCTGCGCCAGGACCGTGAGTGACCTATCCCCTCCCATACCTATTAAGGTACGAGGTGCTGCTGGGCGTGCAGAGCGTGGTGACGCGCGAGCCGCGGCGCCTGCGCGCGCCCGCCTGGGACGTGCTGCTGGCCATCCTGCGTCGCGCGCTGCGCCAGGACCGTGAGTGACCTATCCCCTCCCATACCTATTAAGGTACGAGGTGCTGCTGGGCGTGCAGAGCGTGGTGACGCGCGAGCCGCGGCGCCTGCGCGCGCCCGCCTGGGACGTGCTGCTGGCCATCCTGCGTCGCGCGCTGCGCCAGGACCGTGAGTGACCTATCCCCTCCCATACCTATTAAGGTACGAGGTGCTGCTGGGCGTGCAGAGCGTGGTGACGCGCGAGCCGCGGCGCCTGCGCGCGCCCGCCTGGGACGTGCTGCTGGCCATCCTGCGTCGCGCGCTGCGCCAGGACCGTGAGTGACCTATCCCCTCCCATACCTATTAAGGTACGAGGTGCTGCTGGGCGTGCAGAGCGTGGTGACGCGCGAGCCGCGGCGCCTGCGCGCGCCCGCCTGGGACGTGCTGCTGGCCATCCTGCGTCGCGCGCTGCGCCAGGACCGTGAGTGACCTATCCCCTCCCATACCTATTAAGGTACGAGGTGCTGCTGGGCGTGCAGAGCGTGGTGACGTGCGAGCCGCGGCGCCTGCCTGGGACGTGCTGCTGGTCATGCTGGGTATGGTGGGGTTCTCCGGGGGGGTGACTAAATAGTAATAGCCGCACAGGTCGATCGCTCAGGTTAAGCTACACTTGGCGCGGTTGGTCTGTGGATGGGTGACCATCTTTACATACAGAGACTCGTCTGTGCCTTGGAAAGCACGTTAAGCTGTTGGTCCCGGCTGTCATTCGTGGATCTTTGACAGTCGTTACGGGAAATTAGAAGCCCGAAAGTCTGACAGCCATTCTTACCAGGGGGTATCGTATTACCCAGTAACTGCACGTTGTGGAAGTCAGATAGGCAGTCGCTCCATGTAAAATACTGTAAAGTTACAAACAGTACACGTTTACTTTTATTATTTTTACTTGAATACAAAATTTTGCGAATAAAAACTTCAATACAAAACTTCATCCCTCTTTTCAGAACCTTGTGAGTTGAAATTAAAAAAAAAAAACGATGCTTTACGTTGTGTTAGTTTCCAACCATAAGCCGAAATATTAGTGATTTTAACTTAAAAAAGGAAATTTAATTTAAAAAAAAATCCCCTTTTCACCCCCTAGGGTTGAAATTCTAACAAAACCGTTAGCTTCCAACCATAAGCTTTGGTAGTAAGTGACTTTTCTTCGCAAATTAAGGACTTTTCAACTTCATCCCCCTTTTTAACCCTTTGGGGGTGGAATTGTCAAAAACGCTGAGATACGTATAAAGTAATTTTCAATCATCAGTCTAAACACAAAATTTTAAGATCCTAACTTCAAAACTGACGGACTTTCATATAAACTTCCATCCCCTATTTTACCCCTTTAGGGGTTGAATTTCGAAAAATCCTTCCTTGTTCCTTGTCTACATTATAAAGAGAACCTCTGTGCAAAATTTCAGCTTTCTCGGTCCAAGGGCTTGGGCTGGGCGTTGATGAGTCAGTCAGTCAGTCAGGACTTTTCTTTTTATTTATATACTAGCTTCTGCCCGCGACTTCGTCCGCGTGAAATTTCGGCCCACCCATCGCATCGCATTCGTATCCCATCGCTCGCCCGCGCTAAAACTTCGTTATCGCTTAGCGTTCTTTCTGACTTCCGTTCTTTTCGCTTGGCTTCTAAGGATCGTAGCGTAGATATATAGCCTTCCTCGATAAATGGGCTATCCAACACTAAAATGTTTTTTCAATTCGAACCAGTATCTGGTTCCTGAGATTAGCGCGTTCAACCAAACAAACAAACTCTTCTTTATACTGTACTGTATAGCTTTATAATATAGCTGACCCGCGCAACTTCGTCTGCGTCACCTAAGAGAGAGAGTTGTTTAAATAATGAATTTTCTACTTATTTTGTTGCGGAGTTATTTTAAAATTATGATATCTCCTAAGATGTTGATTGAAATCAAGTGATGTCAAGGACAATTTTGTTTACATTTAAATACTTGTGATTAATAACATATTTATTTGGATAAGGATTAATATTATGTTGATAAAACTCCTTCGCAAATAATGAATTAATTTCGAAAAAATTTGATTACTATAAAAAAGGTTATAGTGAGTCAATCTTAAAAGATAGACATATGCTGTCGCGGACTTTTTTTTGAACTTTTAAAGAGGAACAATTCCATAATACATGATATTTGCGTAACTTAAACCGTTTATGCAGCGCACGCAACGTAAGCTCCCAAAAAGGAATATTTTTTCCCGTTTTTGCAACATTTTTCATTTATGCTCCGCTCCTATTGGTCGTAGCGTGATGTTATATAGCCTATATTATTAAATAACAGTGATAATAGGTATGGGAGGACAGTGTAGGCCTTTCAACAATTACCACGTACTTAACAAAATAAGAAAAGTGCCAACAAATCTACACTCTACTAGGCCTACAACGTTCTCACATTCACAAAATATAAAAAATCTTATATAAAATATTAATGACATGATTGCAATTACAACTACAGTAACATATCTGAATAAATATCATGTCCACAAAAGCCACTAATAAAGAATTGGAATTCGATTTGTAGGTAAATAATGTCAAATAATGAAAAGATTATGTCAAGGAAGTATGTAAAAAAATAATTAAAAATTCTAAATAATTAAAAATTCTAGAAGGCAAAGTTAGTATATCAATTACTTTGAATTTATTTCTAAGGGACTCACGAGGACCCATTTTATAGATCGCGCGGATTGCTCTCTTTTGTAAAAAGAAAATGGAATCTACGTCAGCTGCCGATCCCCACAGCAGAAAGCCATAAGACATAATACTGTGGAAATAAGCAAAGTATACTCACCTAGCTGTGGCTATATCAGTTAACTGCCTTATTTTTCTTACTGCATATGCAGCTGAACTTAATCTACCTGAAAGAGCTCTAATGTGGGCGCCCCATTGCAATTTCGAATCTAAAGTAATTCCTAGAAATACAGTTTCCGTAATAGCATCTTCCATATTAACATCACTTGGGATACATTTGGTAATGAGAACTTAAGACATTTAGTTTTATTCGCATTAAGTAAAAGATTATTAGCTGCGAACCATTTTGAAAAAACAGCGAGTCTAACGTTGACATGTAAGACATCCGTGTCTTTTCTATTTTAAAAATTTGAGATGTGTCATCAGCAAATAGAATTATATCCGATAAGTTAGCCATCGTGTAAGGAAGGTCATTAATATAAACTAGAAATAGAAAAAGCCCAAGAATTGAACCTTGAGGCACGCCTATCTTAACTAGAGACCCCGAGGAAGTCGCCCCGTTAACGTGTACTTTTTGCTGCCTATTTGATAGATAGGAAAGAACAAGATCGGCAGCTTGTCCACGAATTCCGTAGTGGCGTAATTTACAGATCAGTGTGTTGTGGTCAACGCAGTCAAACGCTTTTGAGAGGTCACAAAAAATGCCAATTGCATCCTGGGAATCCTCCGAGGATTCCAAAATGTGACTGATGAGTTTTACTCCTGCGTCAGTCGTCGACCTACCCTTCGTGAAACCAAACTGGCGACTATGTAAAATCCCATTTGAGTTAAAATGTGACAACATCTGGTCTAGCATGATTTTTTCATATATTTTACTCAATGCTGGTAACACAGATATAGGTATATAATTAGAAGGATCACTCTTACTACCCGATTTAAAAATTGGTACTACTTTACTATGCTTCATTAAGTCTGGAAACATACCGCTGTCCAAACATTGATTAAATATTCCTGTTAGGACAGGGGCAATTGTGTCAATAATATCTCCAAGAACTTTAACGGAAATCCCCCATAAGTCTTCAGTGTTTTTCATGTTAAGACTTTTGAATGCTTTTTTAATTGTGACAATAGAAATGCGCTTGAATTCAAAACTTGGAATATCCTTACTGAAGTTTTCTTTGAGAAGAGATTCAGCTAGTATAGATGATGAGGGGAGAGATTTCGTAACCTCTATTGGGATGTTGGTAAAGAAATTTTCTAGTGTCTCAGCAACTTCTAACTTATCTGAAATGGTTTCATTGTGAATTTTTAAAGACAGTTCATTCTGATCTCGCTGTATTGTGTTTCCAGTTTCTTTGTTAATTACCTGCCACACAGCTTTTATTTTATTATTAGAAATACTAATTTTGTTACTCATTAATTTAGATTTAGCTTGAGCGCAGACTCTTTTAAATATCTTAGAATAGTTCCTGACATAATTATGAAGGATTTGATCAGAAGTCAATGATTTTTCGTGGTACAAATTATATAAAAAGTCTCTGCTGTTTCTAATACCAGCAGTGGCCCATTCACTAAATTTTGGTTTAGCATTTATTGTAACTTTTTTTACTGGACACGCTTTATTAAACTCATGGCATACTGTAGAAAATAATGTACCATAGTTGATATTGGGGTCTTGTGAATCAAAACTAGCTGTTGAAAGAGTGCTCAAAACATTATTATTAAACATTTTCAATTTATTTTTAGTGAGCAGTCTTAATTTAATAGTTTTATCTAAGTGTAACTTTTTATGTAAGTCAAATGATACAAGTTGACTAGTATAGTCAGACCTGACGCCAGTAATTAAGGACGATTCTTTTATTTTACAATTAGTAAATACATTGTCTTTGCATGAAGCTGAGGTTGTTGTTATTCTAGTCGCTTCATTAAATATACATTTTAAATTGAATGATTTGAACAATGATATTAACTTACATTTATCTAGTGAATTAACTAATAGATCAATATTTAGGTCACCACAAATGAAAACTAATCTATTATCTTTAAAAAGTTTAGCTAATATTTCTTCCATAATTATAAAAATGATGACAAGTTTGAGGTTGGTGGTCTATAAACACATAAGAAAGTATGGCCTTCAACCTCTGCACATGCTACCTCACATATGCGATCAACAGAGCAAGCAGTGATATCCTTCCTTTCCTTATGTCTGAAACAACTATTGCATAATATCAATGTACCACCCCCTATTGAGGACCTGTTGTACGCACTGGCAACTGAAAAAATATTTACATTAAACAACATCCTATCCGGCCTTAACCAGGTTTCAACAATTCCACGTCTAGGATTTTGCCAGAAAAGCGATTTATATTTTGGTGATATAGTAAAATATTCCTGTTATGCTTCTCTTTTGTCGAGTCTAAAAGTTTAAAGAATCTATTACAGTACTATTAGAAGTACTAGATAGTACTGTTTCGTCACTTAACCTAGTCTCAGTTAAAATATCAATAACTGCGTGTATATTGTATGCTAACAAAGTAGCCAATACATGTTGACTTTTCTTGGGAAGAAACATATGTTCCCGAATTAAAACAAAATCTGTAACAAAATTGTTAGTATCAAAAAATAATAAACGGTCACTATGGCGGCATGTCAAAATATGCATTAGATTATTTAAACCACAAATGTAATCGTTTTCTTCAGTATTCAAATTATCTGAATATGGCAATGCACATAATATTAATTTACCTAATTTTAATTTAAGTAGGGTGTCGACACCATTAACTATGTCCCTTTTAGATAAACTCAAACTGTTTCCAATTAAAAGAACTACAGTAGTCTGCTCATTCATTTGTGTATGTTTTATTTTATGAACAAGCTCATTAAAATGCAGGTTATGGTGACAATAATTAACTATGGTATGTTTAGAGCGGTTATTTACATTTTCCGTCCGACGTACCGTTTTCGAGCTACAAGCAAAAAACTGAAAAAAGAGCGAAAACTTCGCAATTACTTGGCTCTCAAAAGTTATGCACACCTCGTGGGATTGGTCGGATTATACGCATTTAGGACCAAATTAATGTATTTAAACGATTTTCAGCTTGCTGGGAATTCATTCCTCAAAACGCTTTTTTTTTAATCTAATTTGATTGGCCTATAATATACACTAGTATGTTTTACTCATTTCAAAACGAGAAACGTAAACAAACACGCATACGTGCAGCCCTGAGCCATTCAACTGGCCGAGCCGGTAGAAACCGGTTTCTGTTCGTACGTGACAAGGCCGCCAGTGGTACTTACACACGCGCCTCATGCTTGTAGTAGTGCACCTATCATAGCGCGGTTGTATGAAACTTTGCCTCTGTCCGTATTGTGCTAAAGCAGCGGTTTTTTTTTTTAAGGCCCATATATATGCCAGTGGCCTTGAGTGGTTAGCTTGCGTGTCCTGTACTGAGCTCAAGTAACGCGTCGTACGTCCAGCCAGTAATAGGACTCGCCCATCCAGGAGCGCTGTCCCAAATAAAACGCATTATTAATTTATTACACATAAAACAGAAAGTATTTTAATAAAACACGTATACTAAAAGATCAGTAATTAAATTATCTTTAAAAAGGTTAAGGTTTCAGAAAAATACGTTTGATAGATTTTGCGTGATTCTCAGTTTTTTATCCGCGTTAGACATAAATTTACAAATTAATTTCACTATGTAATAAAGACATAATCTAAAATATTCACATATTGAGTTTTTAAGAAAATGCTCTAATTTTACTTAATTTTTTTTCAAATCATTATCTCTATTCGTTTAGACGTGATCTTCAGTAGAGAATCATTAAAAGTCGGTTATCGTCGCCTTAATACTTTGATAACTGCTGAAGTTTTAAGTGGTTTATGTTTGTTAGAGAACTACGACCCGCCGAACGACTTGATCCACAACCGCGTGCACGAGCTCATCACGAGCATCGAACAGCTGCACGACGCGGGCCAGTACTACGGCGACGTGGACGCGCTGCTGGACCTCGTCGACTGCTGCGGGCACGACAGACCGGTGAGGAACCATTTATGCTCTGCTCCTAAAGTATCCCATAAACATTTAAACAAATGTATCAGGAAAAGTACCTGTTTGTAATGCTACTTACACATTGAGTGCTTTGATTTGATTATTTAAATACATAAATCCGAAATTATAATTTTATATCACTTTAAAGATGTATTTGATTGTCCATTTTTTCAATTACAATGTAATAGTGTTAACAATATTTTTTTTTTTTTTTAAGTAATGAAACCTTCTAAATACCGACGAATACCGTTACTAATACCCTGTAGTGAGTGATCGTGTAAGAATTTAACCTGAACAGGGTTTGTTAACACTTGCATCAGATATTTGGTATAATAACAGACAGTGTACGGTATAATTAACACGATTCCTTCCGGCTTCCCTTCCGAAATTCGGAACACAACCACTCTATCGTCATTGAAAAATGGCACAGTCATTAGTGTCTAATAATGCCAAATAATATAATCACACTGTAGGTATTTAATACACCATAAAATTAATACATTACAAAAACACTCAAAGCATTTATTTCAAACTAGCTTTTGCCCGCGGCTTCGCCCGCGTGGATGTCGAAAAATATATATTATTTTTACTTCAATACAAAACTTCATCCCCCTTTTCAGACCCTTGTGAGTTGAAATAAATAAAAAAATAAACGATTTACGTTGTGTTAGTTTCCAAGCATAAGCCGAAATATTAGTGATATTAACTCAAAAAATGAAGAACTTTAATTAAAAACAAAATTTTATCTTATTAATTATAACTTTAATTAAAAATAAATTCTAACAACACCGTTGCGTTAGCTTCCAACCATAAGCCTATATACTAAACTAGCTGTGCCCTCGACTTCGTTCGCGTGGATGTCGGAAAACAATATTGTGCCACTTATAGAAGGTGTAACACCTCCTCCATTAATAAGTAAGAATGTTTCGACCAGGCTTGGTGATTTTTCTAGTAAAAAGCTGCCACAAAAGGACATGGCCGGAATTTGTAGAGAGCTTTGTCCAAACAAAAACTATTCATGTACATTGACCTACGGTACGTCATATTAAAGCTTACAGGTATGTCTTTACAATAGTTTAAGTTTTATGATCAGAGAAGAAGCGAAAGTAAATAGGTTTTTTTTTAAGTGCCTAGATATTTTGAATAGCAATGATTAATGAAAATATGAAAATAATTACTATGTGGGTGCTTACCTCTTGTACAGATAACCATTCAGTCAATATATTTTGTAACTACGGTGTTAGAGTTGTAACAATAAGCCTTCGCATTCGATTTGTGGCCACACTACAATTCAGGCACCTTGACATCATGAGCGTCAGAACAGAAACCAAATTGTAAACAAACAAGTCCAGTATGCACAGCAGAATATTAACATAAGAAGCGTAAACGAAAACCGATAAACGACAGTGTGGGGTCAAGTTAAAATATCCAACAGAGGAGAACACAATCATTAATACGTGATAAGATCAACACGAGACTGCACAGAGTGACAGGTGACAGATTGGTAGGGTAGAAGTGAGGCGTATTTAATCGTAACAGATAGAAAAAATAGTTGGATCATTGGGACTTATTAATCTATTCACAATGTATCGAGTTAAGTTTGCGCGCGCAGTGTGCTAAAATAACCACCTTAAAAATAAACACTAACAAACCTACTTATAATAGTGTCATTTTACGTCAGTAGATGTCGTTACGTGTTTCAACTGAATAGTTAAATTCTTGAAGACTTTAAATTGATAATATCTTTTGATAGAATGAAGCGATTGCGATGAAACAAAAACTAATCACTACCCCGAGTTATTTATTTGTTTACTCGTATATATGCTTTATTGTACATCAGATTACACATTAATTACAAAAGAAAAGGAAAACTTATACACTATAAAATATACAATGGGCGGCCTTATCGTATACTGCGATCTCTTCCAGGCAATCTTGGCATGGATAGTGAATTTCTGGACATAAAATGGGGTTGTCATTGGTGCAAATAAAAAGTATAACAGTACAATATCCTATAAAAGATACACAGATATATGCTATATAATAGATACATACATACTAACTATATAAGTAAAGAAAATAAATGAAGTATATAGATTATCACAGCTAACAACGAGAACAAAATCACAACGACAAGTAATGTTCCTTCACGAGTCTTTTGAACACAGGCAACGATTGCGCGCGTTTTATTGGATCTGGCAATGCATTCTACAAACGAGCGGCCTGGACCGTAAAGGATTTGTCAAGGAAAGTTGTGGAATGCATGGGCATTTTAAGCTTCAAGTTATCTGATGACCTTAAATACTTCGTGTGGGAGTCGCAAAGAAACTGGAAAAGTTTTTTAAGATAGAGAGGGGTGGAAGGGGAAAAGAGCACACTATACAAAAGGGAAAGAATATGAGCATTCCGGCGTAGACGAATTGGTAACCACTTGAGCTTCATACGAAATTCGGAAACATGGTCATATTTGCGTAAAACGTATATGAACCTAATACAGAAATTTTGAAGCCGCTCAAGTTAATCGAGTTGATCTTGAGTAGAGTCAAGAAAGCTGGCATCAGCATAATCAAAGATGGGTAGAAGAAGTGATTGTGCAAGCGCAATCTTGGTGGCAGTCGGTAGAAAATTACGCAGGCTCCTCAAAGACGCAGCGGAAGCAAACAGCTTGCGGCTAACCTCCTGTAGCTGGGCAGTCCAAGAAAAGTTCTTGTCTATGATAATCCCCAGGTTTTTCACTTTCTCGCTGAACGGAATAACTGAGTTGTCAAAAGAAACTTGGGGAAGAGTCGTCCAGTCAATCCTTGATACCGTCCTAGAACTGCCCACCACAACAACCAGCGTCTTTATGGGGTTGACCATGAATGAGTCCCTATCTCTTGCTCCATTCGCATATACGGGCCAGATCAAGATTAATTGTTAAGATGGCTTCTGAAAGATTTCCAAGAGGAGCTCGTGAGTAAATTTGTTATACACAATATTTAAGTATAAAAGTTAACCATATTGGTCTGGTACTTTTTACGTTGAACCTGTTCAAACAATCATAACAGACAAACAGACAAAAATTCCAAAAATTGATAAAATGGCATCTGTTGGTTATCCTTTAACACCCCATTTTTTTATTTGGAAATATTTTCAATGTACAGAAACGCCTCGTCTACAGATTTATTATATGTATAGAATAGATAAATCAATTATAGGCACTTTTGAATTGTCAAGGGGTCAGTCAGTCAGAAAGATGTAGCTAGTTGCCCGTTCCAAAGCGTAGTAGGTTCCTATGAAGAAGAACGGGCAAGAAACTACACGGACACTCTTTTAGTTACAAAATATTGGTTAAATCATTTATGTTGAAATGTGACATGTGAGAACAATGAAGAAAGACGTGCACGTTCCGACAATAAACTAATTAACGCCTCTATCCCACAAGGAAGTGTAATAGGATGTTTCCTCATTTTAGGGTTCAATTTTACAACCACACAACAAATGAAATAGAGTTAATCCATTCCGACAATAAACTAATTAACGCCTCTATCCCACAAGGAAGTGTAATAGGATGTTTCCTCATTTTAGGGTTCCGTAGTCAACAAGGAACACTTATGGTTTCGCCATGTCCGTCCGTCCCCAGCTTAGCTCAGAGACTCTTAGTACTAGAAAGCTATAATTTGGCATGGATATACATATTAATCACGCCGACAAAGTGGTAAAATAGAATCATGAAAAAAATAGTTATTTAGGGTACCTCCTGTACATGTAAAATATGGGTGTTTTTTTTTTTTTTTTGTTTTTCGCCTACCCTTTGGTGTGGATATTGTTCGATGGGTCTTTCAAAAATATTGCTAGTTTGTGAAAACAATTTTTCGATTAAGAGATCCGTTTCTAAAATATTTGGCTTTAAAGTGCTAATTTTTGTTAGAGTTAAGTGTTTCCCCCCCCCCCTCTGCCAGCTAAATGGTTGTACTTGAATATGTAAAAAAAACACAGCAGTAGTATATATGCGAAGTTAAAAGGAAAACTCACAGCCAAGTAGGCGTCACAAGTTACCGAGTAATAGTCAACTAACTTACATTTACAGTTGACAAACATGTTCTCCCATACATTCCGTATTGAAGAACATGTTTTTCAACTACGACGTTAAGTTTGTTCTTGGGATAAATTCATACCAACTACAGAACCCTTCATTATGCGTGGTCTGACACGCACTTGGCCGGTCTTTTTGTGTATATTAACGACCTTCCTAACAATATAAATGAACCATGTGTCTTGTTTGCTGATGATGTATCAATACTCACCTCATGTGAATCTAATATTAATCTGAATGAAAAATTAAATTATGTGCTTAACGCCACAATAAATTGGTTGACCGAACATAATCTTGAAATTAACTTCAATAGACAAAAATATAATAGCATTTCACCCCTGTCAAAAAACACCTCTGAATATAAATTTCAGCATCAATGGCTTCATTTTAAAAGTTATTAACAATTTCACCCTATTAGATCTAGACAGACTCACATATAAATTGTAAATTTTACATTCATAAAGTAAGAGCTAAACTTTCAAAATGTTCTTATGCGCTCTACGAGACCAAAAAACGACAGATCTTACTGCTCTAGTCACCTTTTACGTGTATGCCTATGCCTGACTCAAATATGTAGTCACCCTACGGGTAAATAGTACAGACGCACCCACATTATTTACTTTACAGAAGAAGTTGATTATTATCTTAGTAAATATTGAAGAAACCGTCAGCTGCAAGCCCCACTTTCAAGAACTAAATATACTACCCTAAGCCAGTCCCTACATCTTTGAAATATGTAAATTTGTTCGCAAATATCCGGGATTATATACTCAACGAGAAAACATACAAACTACAATATTACACTTAGATATAAAAACAGACTAAACATACCAACTTCGCGAATAAAAATGCACTCCTCCAGTGTTTGTCATGTCTATAAAAATATACAAGTTACCAGAACTCATGAAAAAATAAAGATAACAGTTTTATTAATAAATTAAAATTCATTGGACAAAAGCTATTATAGAATAAAATAATATTTAGACGATAAATTATAATTAACAAGAAAGACATAAATAAATAATACTAAAAACAATTTAATACTACACATTAAATACATAATTAAACAAATAAAATAATTAATATAATTAAATATTATTATTGGGAGCGCAGCAGGGGGATCCATTGAGTCCACTTGTTTTCAGTTTAGCCATCCACAAAGTTATCTCTGGATTGAAATCGCCTCTGAACCTGTGGTACCTTGACGATGGCATTATTGGTGGATAACCGGAGAAAGTCTGCCAGGACCTGGAGGTTCTTGTTCCTCAACTTAAGGAGCTGGGACTGGAGGTTAACCCCTCCAAGTGCGAATTGTTTCCCTGTGGCGTTGGTGCTCGTACACACTTCTCACGCTTTGGTTCGCATTTACCTGGTCTCAAGGAACTTTCTCCTCTCTCTCCCTTTTGGGATCTCTCATTTTTCTTGACGGAGTGCCAGAAGCCATTTCCTCCCGTAAACAGCTTCTCCTCAATGCTCGGGAACGTCTCAAGGACCTCTCCGCGCACGTTGCGATTGTGTTGTTGCGCATGTGTTTTGCCTTACCCAAGATTACATATCTCTTGCGGACCGCTCCTACCTGGGTTTGCCCTGAGGAGGTAAGTTCTTTTGACTGTGTCCTAAAATCAACGGTTGAGTCAATCCTGAATGTATCTTTTAATGATGCGCTCTTCCTATTCGGCTCGGGGCTTGGGGTGCGGTGCGTGCTTGATGTGGGCCTGCCGGCTTTCCTGGCGTCGACACATGGGGTGGTCGACCTGGTCTCTGCAATTCTAGATTCCAAAGGAGATGGGTCAAACATACCATTTATGTTGGTTGCTGGCTCAGCTTGGTCTGTCCTCAGCATGGGTGCAGCAAGCCCTGACGCGACACATGTTCAGCGCGCTTGGGATGACGTCACGTCTAAGCAGATCCAGGAACAGATGTTGGTGGGTTCCTCGGGGGCTGATCTAGCCAGACTCAGGGCTGTATCGCAGCCGGAAGCGGGGGCATGGTTGCACGCACTTCCTTCGCCTCACCTGGGCACGTTGCTTGATGACGACTCTTTGCGTGTGGCGGTGGCCCTCCGCTTGGGCTGCAAGGTGTGTGAACCCCACAGATGCACCTGCGGTTCTATGGTGGAGGCCGATGGCCATCACGCTTTGAGTTGTCGTCGTTGCTCGGGGAGGTTTCCGCGTCACCATGCCCTAAATGATATTGTGAGGAGGGCATTCGTGTCTGCAGATGTACCCTGCGTGCTGGAGCCTCCGGGTCTGTGCAGGACTGACGGTAAGAGGCTGGATGGTCTGACTCTGGTGCCTTGGAGGAACGGCAAGTGCCTTATATGGAACGCAACTTGCGTCAGCACTATTGCCGCCAGCCACCTTGGTCGCACGGTACTCTCGCCGTCGGCTGCAGCGGAAGACGCCGCGGTGAGGAAGAGGGTGAAGTACTCTCCGTTAGCGTACCGTTACATTTTTGTGCCCATTGCCGTTAAGACCATGGGTTGTTGGTGCACTGAGGCCAAGAAGCTCATTAGTGACATAGGGCACAAGATAAGTGACAAAACGGGTGACTCCCGCTCCGGCTCGTTCTTGGTGCAGAGGTTAGCCATTGCCATCCAGCGTGGCAATGTAGCAAGCGTTTTGGGCACTTTTGCGCCGGGAACAGTTAGGGGCGGGTTATTTGAAAGTGTTTGACTGTAGCTTTTAATATGATGTAAATAATGTATGACCAAATTTATTTTTTATATAATTAATATGTTGTAATAATAATGTAAATGTATAATTTGTATTATCTGATTGATTTTAATGTATGTGTGTGTCATTAATATATTATACCAACAAAAAAAATAAAAAACATAATAAATATATTATATTATATATTATACATAGTGCAATAACTTATTTTCAATTAATAATAAATTCGTCATTAATAAATAAATAATCATGCTATAATTAAGTACCAAATATCATAGTTTAAACAAATACTGAAAAACAAGAATAACTGGCGAAAAATACCTCTTTATCCAGCAGGTATTATTTATAATTAAATTCAACATATTTTACTTTTAATATTATTAAAATACTTACATAAATTAAATACAATTACCAGAACGCATAAATAATATAAACACAAACAAACGCTCTTCATCCACTCTCCTACTATGTTGTGCCCGACAGGGTCCATAATGTGAATTAAATTAATTTAAATAAGTACCTAGTTTCAATTTTTATATTGGTAAATAATAGTATTTTTTACCGCACGCTACGCATACAGTAAAACTCGCATTGTGGCCAGGTGAAGACGTAAAATTGCGTACTCACCACGGGCAGTAAAAAAGAAAGCCCTCTATCGCATATTTACAACCCTCGCCTGCGGCTCGGGTCACAAATACCTGATATTTCGGGCTTTCTTTCTTTTACAGCCCTTGGTAAGTAATATACTATTACAATACGGAAAGCAATAAATGAATATTAATATGAGCCAAGCATTTTTGTCAGCGATGTAATCCCCCAACTTATAATATGCTTGGCTGCATAGTGTGCGTTTTATACAAGATTTAAATTTTGTTTCATTCAATTGGAGTATGTGGGGAGGTATTTTATTGTAACATTTTAAATAGTACCCCATGAAGGATGAGTCTACTTTAGTCAGTCTGAAACCTGGTTGAACTAATTGGTCCCTATTTCTTGTACTATAATTATGTCAATCACTTCTTTTACTGAAAATATTTACATTTTTCCTTACGTACATGATGTTTTCATAGATATATTGACAAGGTACCGTCATGATGTTAATATCTTTAAACAGTTCCCTTAGAGAATCGCGCCTGCGGAGACCATATATTGCTCTGATGGCTCTTTTATGTAGAATAAAAACAGATTTGATATCTGCAGCCCGTTCCCACAGTAAAATACCGTAAGACATGATACTATGAAAGTAACTGAAATAGACTAGCCTCGCGGTATCTACATCAGTAAATTGACGAATTTTTCTCACAGCGTGAATGCTGCTGAACTTAGCTGTCCTGCAAGAGATGTTAAATGAGGACCCCATTGCAGCCTTGAGTCGAGCGTGATCCCCAGGAAAACAGTTTTGTCAACAAATTCTAGTTTCTCCTTATTCAATACTATCTCACAGTCAGTCACTATTCACTCAATCAATCAATCAATCACTCTTAACATTCGGTAAAGCAAATCTTATGCATTTAGTTTTAAAGTGAAAACTTATTTGGCGTGTTGAGCACTTTTTGGGTGAACAAAAATCATGGAACCCGCGTCATCGTCACCGAACGCTTTCCATGAGCTACATGTATACTGTGTATATATGTGTACTTTTTGGGCGAACAAAAATCATGGAACTCGCGTCATCGTCACCGAACGCTTTCCATGAGCTATATGTATACTGTGTATATTTATATGTACTTTTTGGGTGAAAAAAAATCATGGAACCCGCGTCATCGTCACCGAACGCTTTCCATGAGCTATATGTATACTGTGTATATATGTGTACTTTTTGGGCGAACAAAAATCATGGAACTCGCGTCATCGTCACCGAACACTTTCCATGAGCTATATGTATACTGTGTATATTTATATGTACTTTTTGGGTGAACAAAAATCATGGAACCCGCGTCATCGTCACCGAACGCTTTCCATGAGCTATATGTATACTGTGTATATATGTGTACTTTTTGGGTGAACTAAAATCATGGAACCCGCGTCATTGTCACCGAACGCTTTCCATGAGCTATATGTATACTGTGTATATTTATGTGATCTTTTTGGTTGCACTAAAATCATGGAACTCGCGTCATCGTCACCGAATGCTTTCCATGAGCTATATGTATACCTACTGTGTATACAGGGTGGAAACTTTCAGCGGGGCAGTAAGCGGAAGTACCTTATCCGTTGCAGCTACACGAAAATGGTCTTAGGAGACTATCCATAATTTTTTATGGAATTTTGATCCCCATTCACAGATTTTCAAAAAAATGTACAGTTAGCAAGATAATAGCCATTTTACACAAAATAATTTTTTGATGCCAATCGATCCTGTTTTTAATACTGATCAAAAACTTCTATGGGACCAACCATCGTTGAAGTACTCAAGAAGTCACAAATAGGAAAAAACTTTTCCCTTACATTTTGTAAAGAATTTGTGTAACCGAAATACAAAAAATGAAATAAAAGTCAAATGATCACGTAGAATTTTACACATATCAAAAAGAAGGCGTATTCATTTTCTATTTTTATGAACTAACATAACTTGATGATGTTATTCTTATTTAAAATCTTGCTGTTTCTTGCCCTACGATATCAAGTGCTCGCCAGTTTTTTTTTTTTTTTTTTTCTCCCTTTTATTACTAAATTATTAGCAGTGAACCAGTTTTGGACCTGCAGTAGGGCGTTATTAACGTAGTCAAGATTTGTTGCATGTCTATTTATCTTAAAAATTGAGGAAGTATCGTCAGCAAATAACACCATTTGTGGTTGTTTTTTTAATAAATGAGGTAGGTAGATCATTAATATACACTAAAAAGAGGAAGAATATGTACATAAATTTGGTTTTACTACCTATAAATTAAAATACATGAAAATTTCCAAATTTTCCATTATGGGTGTCATTTTCATGGTTTCGAGGTTGCTAGAGCCGACAGTGAGGTCAAAATGAAAATCTAAGGTGGCGGCTGCGAAGATTTTCATCCGAGCGCGTATTTTGCGTACGGATGGGAAAATCGATGTTTTGATCCACACAAGCTCCTAAAGGAGGCCCAGCGATGCCTCGGCGTACCTTACGATCTCTCTATCCGCAGGAGGCGTCGACGATGCGGCTGGTGTCAGCTCGCGCGGCGGCGCTGTGCCCGCTGCGCGCGGCGTGGCTGGCGCAGGCTTTGGCGCTGGCCGAGCGCTACCTGCGCCTGGAGCCGCGCCGCGCCGTGCGCCTGCACACGCTGCAGGCCATCGCGGCCTTCATCAAGCGGAACAGGTCAGGCTTTCTATCTAGAGCACATGGCTGGCGCAGGCTTTGGCGCTGGCCGAGCGCTACCTGCGCCTGGAGCCGCGCCGCGCCGTGCGCCTGCACACGCTGCAGGCCATCGCGGCCTTCATCAAGCGGAACAGGTCAGGCTTTCTATCTAGAGCACGTGGCTGGCGCAGGGTGATACTAGAGCTAATTTGCGACATTGTTGACCCCGTTAACTTGGGATTTTTTTGGCATTTTCCCATTTCTCGACCATAAACTGCCAATTTTGAGAAATTTACTCGTGCTTTGGCCAGGCACCTATACGGCGAGGAGTTGATCGAGCTGGTGGGCATCCCAGTGCTGAGCTCGTGCGCGCTGGACGCGGAGTGCGCGCTGCGGGCCGCGGCAGCGCGTGCGCTCACGGAGCTGGCGCGCGCCTCGACCTCGGACGCCTGCACCGACCTCATCGACCTGCTGGAGAAGGTATGTGAGCCCGTGTCGCCGGCCAGTAGTCCGCGGCGGCCAACAAATGATGCCTTGTCCGGGTCGCAGATCCTGAACCGGCCCTTCGAGATGTACGTGACGGAGGTGCCGATCCCGGGCGACGCGGACGTGTCGGACCTGGCGCTGGCCGCGGCCGGGCTGCTGGAGCTGCTGCACGCCAAGCTGCTGGCCGCGCCCGCCGCGCACGCCGCGCGCTGCTTCCTGGTGCTGCTGGACCATCTGGACAACCACTACCGGCGCCACGCGCTCTTCATGCACCATCCCGATATACGGATCAAGGTGAGAACTTTAATCATCGCTTACCTACGCTCAACAACCAACTGTTTTTGTAAATGAAAAAACCAGCCGAGGAGGTCAGGCATCTGTGATCATTGCAACAGAGCCTGAAAAATTAATGTAAACTTAAGTTTTTTTTCCGTCGCAAAAAGGGGCGGTAAACAGATGTGATATACAAATAAATGCACTCGTTCCACTACGATGCCCTAGGGGATCATTTAAAACTCTAATTTCCTTTTCACTTCGCATGCTCTAAAAGTTCGTCTTTATGTCGTGCGTAGGCGACATAAAGTCGCTTTTTATGCTCTAGAGCATAAAGTAAAATCTTCGTCGAAGACCAAGGCAATCGGTCCAACAGCCACACGAACAACTTCAACTTCATAGAATAACCTCTTCCTTTTAATTCGTTTCGTTAGTATTCTAAGAACAAGGCAAGGATACCAACAGCCAAAGTACACAATAAAACTTCATGAAATAGACTTATATTTTTTATTTCGTCCATTTATTATTTTTTAAATTAGTTTTTCATATTAGTTAATCAATATATTTAAATTATAACTATCATAGATATAAAAACAAAATGTTTTTATAACTGAGCAGTATGTAACGACCTAAGTCAGGTGTTATGTCACGTTCCTACTAAAAAAAAAATGAAAAAAAAAAGTTTACCATAATTATTTTTCAATTTTAATTAAATTTACAATATTTACATGTTGCTGTTTCATTTCCTCGCAATCGAAGTGAAAAGTAGAGTGTTTAACTCGTCCATAAAACCCATTTGATGTACAATCTACTATTTGAATCTCCTAATTATTTGAGAACCTTATTATTGAATTGAAACCTATTTACAATGTAACATTGGCTAATACAAGGATAATAGCAATAATAGCATACCCAACTGAATACAAAATTTGGCCATAAACCAACCCTACTCGTAGTTCATATTTTGAATACCTTTAAAAAAGAGCGCCGCCCAGTGAAGCAACAACGAAGACCAGAAGATGTACTCAAAGATCAGTTGTTTCAAGAGTCACAACTGAAATTACTGAATGGGTCGAACTGAAATGGGTGAATATCAGCCGGTATTTTTTTTTTTTTAAATGATGAAATAAATAATAATTCAGCGATAAACGACTTGCAATTTATAAGTTATTTAAGTATAATTACAAACTTATTTTTTTAAAGTAACAAAGATTTTTTTTACCCCTCACTGGTCAACCTGGCCAAATTCTTCAACGCTTTTGGTACTTTTTTTTTTTCAACATCTAACTTATTTTAGAAAAGTTAATATACGTCATTGTTATCCTCCAAGCAATAGAATAACGAAGGGCCCCGCTGGATAGAAACCGAAATTGAATGCCATTTATGTCTCACTGGCGGAGGTACATTGAATATTTTCGTACAATTAGACAAGTACATTCAATAAGCTAGCAGTCTACATCGGTTTCGTTGCTGTGGCTCAGGTCGGCCAGCTAGATAGAAACACATGTCTGTAAGCAGATTTTTAATGATACTTATGTATTACTCATTGTTATTTTGTAAGCGGATTTTTTATTTAGAAGGGACTATAAAGGAATAGCACTTATTAGTAGTTAGAGAATCCCCAGCATAGGGCATCGTAGTGGAACATTGAGTGCTGTGTAGTCCCCTAGGGGACTGGTCTAGGGGATTTTAGAAGAACGAGTCAATAAATGTGGTCATCGTGTGCACGGGATTTTGTTTTCAAGGTGGTTAGACTTCCGTGACCGCAATAGTACTTCATCCATTTTGGTTTGTTTTGTCATAAACAGCGGAAGTGTGACTATAATTTACCTACAGTAGTAGTAATAGTGACAGTAGTAGCGGTACTGAGCGCAAAAAACGAACAAGAAATAGGGTAGACCGTTTTGTCTGCTCATAAACACCCACCCGCGATGTCTTCAGTTTATCCGTGATCATGGTGCTTGCAACAGCGCCGAAATATTGGGAACTCAAATCAAATGTGACCATGACAGTTTAAAAACTTATAATTTACCTATTTTTTATAATTTTTTTGAGCAAAAAATTACCTATATTAAAAATGACCGAAATCAAATTTATTAAACGACTAGCTTTTGCCCGCGGCTCCGCCCGCGTGGATGTCGGTTATCGCGTAAAAAAGTAGCCTATATCCTTCTCCATATTCCAGGCTATATCTCTGCCAAATTTTATGACGGATCGGTTCAGCGGTTTAGGCGTGAAAACATAACATAAAGACAGACAGACAGAGTTACTTTCACATTCATAATATTAGTATGGATTCTGAACAAACTTCTTTCATAATGTGTATTAATTCAGTTACATTTTGTATAATTCGCACATCGGCAACAAGAGAGTCACAGCACATAAAAATACTATGTTTAAGGGTAAAAAATATCTTTAGATTTTAATTTCCGTAAAAATATGATAGAGCCTTAAATTCTCAAACTCAAATCATTTATTTCAATTAAACCATTTACACTTACTTTTGAATTATCAAGGAGTCGTTCAGTAATAAAAATGAAGCTACATGCCCATTCCAAAGCTTAGTAGGTACCAATGGAGAAGAACGGGCAAGAAATTCCATGGACACTCTTTTAAATTAAATTATACGATATACTCTCTGACGTCAATCACTTCCATGTAGACTCACTCTGGTCTCATCAGTGAAGAGTATATTACCCCACTGCGTCTAATCCATATGCTGTCGAGCAAATTCAAGTCGTGCTCGACGGTGGGCTACCGTTAATGCTGGGCCTGTTGCAGCTCTCTTTGGAGTCAGGTTCCGTTCAGCTAGTCTCCTGACGGTATCTGAACTTATGAACACTTGGCGTTCGTCACGCAGACTTTGTTGGACTTGAACTGCGTTGAGGTGGCGATTTCGCAGAACAGTAAGTTGGATATAATGATCATCTGCTGCTGATGTAGCCCTAGGTTTGCCCGTACCTGGACGGCGATCGAATGCTCCAGTCTCTAGGTATTGTCTGTAAACTCGTTGCACCGAAGATCTGCTAATTCGAAATCTTCGAGCGACCTCACGTTGCGCAACGCCTGCTTGAAGTAGTGCTACAGCTTGAGCTGCTTCCTGAGGTGTGGTATCCATTATTGACCGAAAAAAGTAGCGAAAATACACGCGTCTGAGTAAACGATGGATAAAAACTAAAGAAATTATAAGAAATATCCATCCGACTACCCTCATTGTAGAAAAAAAGAACGCTAATCGTGACCTCTAGTCAAAACAGAGCAAATCGCTAGCATTGTGTTTGTTGCTTGATTACAATGTGAGTAGACGGTACTTTAAAATAAATTTATAGTAATTTTAATCATCACGAAACGCACTTTCTGTAGGTATACGAGGGCGGCACTGAAAATTTCGGGAATCAAGGAAGAGACACAACATTACTATTTAAAAATGTATTTATTGCTTTTCGAAGTATTCTCCGCGAAATTTGACACATTTTTCCATACGATGGAACCAATCATTGAAGCAACCATTCCATTCGGAAGTTGGGGTCTCCAAAATGGCCGTTTTGTAGGCGTCCACAGCTTCTATAGGTGATGAAAATCTCTGTCCACGCAATTTATTCTTTATTTTAGGGAAAGTATAGAAATCACTAGGGCTTAGGTCGGGGCTGTACTGCGGATGGTCTAATAATTCTATGTTTTCTTGCTCTAAAAACTCTTTTGTTCTGTGCGCGGTGTGAGAACTCGCATTGTCGTGATGGAGGACGATGCGGCGGTTGCAGTTCTCTTCACGGAGTTCAGAAACGACCTGTGGCAAACAAATGCTAGCATACCATTCTGCATTAACCGTTCTTTGTCCCTCAAGAGGAATAGTCGTAACATGGCCGGTTTTGGAGACAAACGTGGCCACCATTTTTTTTGCAACACTCCGTGAACGAACAATTTTTGTTGGCTTTAACTCATTTTCGAACACCCAAACTCGTGACTGGTTTTTTGTTTCGGGTTCGTACGCATATATCCAGGATTCGTCACCTGATACGATGTTGTATACAGCATTTGAGGATCCTGCGTGGAATCTTTCGAGAGTTCTGACGCACCAAGTAACGCGAGCCGCTTTTTGCTCTTCACAGAGCGAATGCGGTATCCATCGGGAAAACAACTTTTTTACACCTAATTGTTCATACAAGATTATTTGTATTTGACTCATGCCAATGTCTAAAGTTGCCTGAATTTCGCGGTATGTCACATGTCGATCTTCCTCAATCAGCTTACGCACAGCATCAACGTTTTCTTGGGTGACTGCAGTTTTTGGACGACCTTGACGGGGATCATCACTGAGCTTGACACGTCCACGTTGAAATTCAGCAAACCAGCGATAAATTGTGGTTTTGGATGGGGCTTCATCACCAAATGCAGAAATCATCCGGTCAACACACTGTTTTTGTGTTAAACCACTTCGAAAGTCATAATAAATCATCGCTCTTGAATTTTGTCGAGTCAATTCCATTTTCTCAACGACTAAACAAGTTTGACAAAACCTTGTGACAAGACCGAGAATCTTTTTTAAAATAAATAAATGGTATTCGATTTTTTAAACCCAGGAGTTTTCAATTAAAAAGATTTTAATATGACAGGAACAGTGGAAATATTCCATTCCCGATACTTTTAGTGCAGCCCTCGTAACTTTGATAGTTGTAAGTTTTATACTTTTTGAGAAAATCGAATCAGAGTTCCAAGGTAGCGGGTGGCTAGTTTTATTTGCTGTCCAGTGTATATTTAAAAAAAATTGTTATAATTAAATGTCAACCAAAAGAAAAAAAAATACAATATCTATCTACAATAAACAAAATAAAAAAATACTTATTCTAAACTTCTTCACCATCAGAATCAGGTTCTACAATTGACTTTATTACATCTAAGAACTCTATCGGACCTTCTTGATCCTGAAGTAGGTCTAAAGTTTCCTTAAAGTATGTCTGCCTCTTATGGGCATCCAGTTTTGGTCTTATTGAAGTAATAAGAGCATCAGAAGAGACGATAAGCATGTTGAGAACATCCTCGTTTGATGCTTGTCTGCTCTTCTCTCTCGAATGGTGTTCTCTGAACCTCCTAAAATCTAATTTTTGGGCCTCTGAAGCTTCTTCCGAAAGACTACCAATTGCCACAATAGCATTTTCTGCGATTATGTCCCCTCCATGAATTAATAATTTGTGCACGGTCGATGACATATAGTAGCAATTATACAGTTCCACGTATTTTTCCGCGGTTATTTTAGTGTATTCTTTAAATTTAGGCACATCTATAAGCTCTCCAGATGTGTTAGCTTGCAGAATCACAACAAACCTGCGGATCAGGTCTTCATCTAGTCAGTAATCGCTGCAGTTTTATCAGGAAACTAAATAATTTCCTCGCTGTGTTGCCATCGTTAGTTGTGCCTGATCCTTGCTTAACGATGTCGATCAAAAGATTGAGATCATCTTTAAATCGATCTTGGATAAGTTTTTTCCTTGACTGTAACAACTCTTTGTGATCTTCTACTCTCGTAGACCAATTTTTGAAATCGAGACGATAAGCTATGTGTAGAAGACATTCCATCACATTAATACGGGCATGTAGTGACGATAACCCAAACTCATATACACCAGGAGAAACGGTTTTCGACGCAACGGTATTTAACTTGTTCATTTCCGTAGGCTTAGCTAAACACAGGAAGTAGGCCACATTTGATTTAGCTTCAGAAAGATAAATAATCATAATAATCGTTTATTTATAAAAAGGGCACATAAGTTCCTTAACAATTAAAATAGAACACAATTGCTTATTTGCCTGAACTAGGTTGAACCTGTGCTTCAGGCTAGGAAGTGCATAAATACTTAATGTAATAAATTAACAATGAGTATAAAGTGAAAACTAAATCTAATTTAGGTTAGTAACAGTAAAATTGCATGTAAGCGTTTCTATTTGCAGACAACAAGTAGCTCTTATGTCTGTGCATAGGCGATGGTTAGTAAATATTTAAGTATAATTTTTTTACAGCTAAAATAATTCAATTTATAGATACTTAGTTTTTTATTTAATCTATTGTACAGAAATGGGCCTAAGAATGTAAAAATCTTTCCACGAAGACATGTTTTGAGGTAAAATTTGATGCGCATACTATATCATTCCGTCTCTTGTTAGTAATGTCAGCAGTGTAGGTAAGCATGGTGTGCTGTTTTAATACTAAGTGCATAATGAAAAGTTGGCGAACAGTCAGCACGTTGCAGGATTTATAAAGCAGATCAGTGGGAAAGAAAAAGGGATGGAAGTTTGCTACCTTTAAAATTGCTCTCTGAGCTCTTTCAAGAGGAAGTAAATTGGTTTTTGCTGCGCCACCCCATGAAGTAATGCAGTATTGAATTATAGATTGACATAGGGCTAAATAAACTTGTGTTATTAATCTAGAATCTGCAAATGTTCGCAATTTTTAAAAAACATAAATATATATTAATTTGCGTACTCTTTTAACTAAACTATCAATATGTTTTCTGAAAGACAGTGTGTCGTCCATTATTACTCCGAGGTATTTTATGTTGCTCGTTTTGAGGATAAAAGGGCAATTACACATGTTGACTGAACGGTTACCACATTGATAGGCATATAACTGAGGGTTAGCAATGTTAAGTTAAGGCTTGCGCATGGAGAAGTGAATATATTTTGTCTTGTCAGCATTTAGTGTAAGTAAATTGCTTTGAAGCCAGTTAGTCACATTATTAAAACCTAATTGAGCGACTTGGAACAGTTCGCTACTGGTTTTAGCGGTAAATATTAATGCAATGTCGTCGGCATATGATATAATTTTGCCGTCTTTAATATTAATATTGCACAAGTCGTTAATATAAATCAGGAATAGCGTGGGGCCCAGAATACTTCCCTGAGGAACACCAAAACCAGTACTTTTCTGCTCAGCGCTCGTGATATTATCTATTCTAACACATTGGTATCGGTCATCTAAGTAGTCAGCGAATAGTTTCAGCGGCGTTGCCCTTATTCCAATGGCCTGTAATTTGTTTAGAAGAACAGAAACAGACACCGTGTCGAAGGCCTTGGCTAAATCAAGGAAGACTCCCAGGGTCTGGTTCCCTTTGCCGAGTTCTTCTGAAATGTAATCGGTCAGGCTATGCACCGCATCGGCTGTAGATGATTTGGCTCTAAAACCAAATTGCGCAGAGGACAAAAAGTTATTTTTTTCTAGATAGTTAACCAGTCTACTGTTTATAATTTTCTCTAATATTTTTGGTATTGAGGGGAGTAACGATATTGGCCTATAATTATTAACTAAGTCTTTATTTCCAGATTTAAAGACAGGGATTACAACTGCCTTTTTTAGACAACTAGGGAAATTTCCTTTGGAAATACAGATTCGAAAAATATGCGTTAAAGGAGGTACCAATATATGCTTAAAAAGTTTAAGGATCTTATTGCTTATTTTATCCAATCCAACTGCACAGTCATCTTTTAGCCCAGAAATGATTCGAGTAATTTCGTCTTCGTCAGTGTCAAGCATAACAAAAGATTTCAGGTTACAGATATTGATTGATTTTTGAAAAGGTTGGTCACAATAATGTTTCGGAATCTGTTCGGCAAGAGTTTTCCCAATATTGACAAAAAAGTTATTAACGTTGTTAGCTGACAAGACTGGTGAAGGATTAGTAAGCAGTAAACTCGAATTTGCTTCACGCTGTTTAGACATATTGGTGACGTTTTTAATATGTTTCCAAAGTTGCTTACTATTGTTACCTGCTATTTTTAATTCATTTTTATCGTAGTTATTTTATAAATTCTTTAGAAGATTGTTGCAGAAATTCCTGTATCTTTTATAGGTAGTCTGAATTATTAGATTATCTGGGTATCTCTTAGTTCTCTGATGAAGTTTATCTCTGTGTCTTATACACCGAATTAGTCCAGGAGTAATCCAAGGTTTAATATTATAAAGTTTCTTATTCACTGTAGAAACTATCGTGCTACGTAAAATTGCTTGTTGGACATGTTTTATTAAGTACGATAAAGCTAAATTAGCGTCAGCAGTATTGTAAACTAGGCTAAAATCAAGGTTGCATAATTTATATTCGAGTTTATTTGTGTTAAATTTGCTTTTGGTCTGGGGACGATTTAGCTTAGGCAGCGTTAAATTTACGGTGAGTAGGACAGCGTGATGGTCAGTAATTGTTGCGTTAGAACAAGCGTAATATATGATAGACTGGTTTTGATCATCATATGATCGAGCCAGGAACCGCTCTGATGAGTAGGCATCGTGTGAGCGGGGAGAAAACCATGGTACGAACAGATATTAAGGTAATCTTGGGTCCCAGCATCGCAGTTTTCAGAGCCAATATTTATATTTAAATCACCTGTTAGTATTACATTCTTGAACGAGCTTAGCCCTTGAAAAATTTGGTTTAAGGAATTGTAAAAAGAATCCAAGTTTCTAGCGGAAGGAGACCTATACATAGCGATTATCGCTGTGGTTGTACCAATTTTAATAACTAAACAATTACTCATGCAGTCTTGTAGAGGAGGTTCCTCGACTGTGACCTTAAGTGATTGTTTTGTAAAGACTACCACACCATCATTTTGACTGTGGTTTATTTTGGTATGCATTAAGTTGTACCCAGGTATTATTGGAAGGTAATCGATGCGGTTACCTAGCCAGCACTCGGTTAATACCATTATTCACTATCAAAGTTTAGTCTGTGTAGGAAAATTTTAAAGCTATCTATGTTCTTATAAATACTACGAATGTTTTGGGTCAGTACGGTTAGTGACTTTTGATAATCGGAAAGATATTGTCTGCAATCCTCAACGTCACATGTCTTTGACACAGTTAAAAATAGAATAGAATACTCTTTATTATGTACACCATAAAAATTACAGATATAAATGTAGAACTGTTACATAGGGTGTCACAATGGGCGGTCTTATCGCTAAAAGCGATCTTTTACAGACAACTTTTAAAAATGTATTATCTATATCGGTAATTAAGTGATTATCCATACTAAAAATACAATAATAAAAATACGACTAAAATATAAACTATTATGTGGCGCTCTTAGGCGCCTTCATAATGTATCGAGTTACCAAGCTGTGAAGCTTGGCATCCACCAGTTTTACGTCGCCAATGAGCCTCTTAGCTCTGCGTTCCACCGAGTCAAGCGCAGCAAGTTGGTACTTTGCTGACCCATCCCAAAGGTGGCTGCAATAATCCATGCAGGAACGGACTTGTGCTTTGTAAAGGGTTAAAAGCTGTCCAGGCGTAAAGTATCGCTTCACCCTATTTAGGACGCCCAGTTTCTTGGCCGCAGTTTGAGCTTTGCACTCGATGGTGGAGCCGAAGTTGAGACCAGATGTCAACTCCATGCCTAGGAGCTCGAGCCGATCAGTTACAGGAACAGATGTACCCCGAAAAGTAGGAGTTTGATCAAAACGACTCCTTTTAGCGGTAAAGAGACACGCCTGTATTTTGGTGGCATTAAAAGAGACCAGATTGTCGTCACCCCATTGGGAGACAAGACTCAAGGTCAAATCAGTCTGCTCAACCATGGCCTCTCTCAGGGAACGAAGTTCAGCCCCGCTGGTTTTTGCGCTGGACAAGAATCTCTCTGAAACGGTACTGTCATCCGCGTACCCACCAATACCAGGCAGAAGCAGGTCATTGATGTGCAGCAGGAAAAGAGTTGCAGAGAGAACAGATCCCTGAGGAACTCCGGAATCAATAGCCATAAGGTAGCAGCCGACTACTCTGATCGACCGTTCACTCAGGAAGTCTGATATCCAGCTACAAAAATCAGCTGGGATGCCATAAGCAGGAAGCTTGCTGAGTAGTGCAGCGTGCCAGACCCTGTCAAAGGCCTTCGAGATATTAAGCGATACAGCAAGTGCTTCGCCGTGTTTCTCGATGGCTTCGCCCCAGCAGTGCGTGACATACACAAGAAGATCGCCAGTTGACCGTCCCCGGCGAAAGCCATATTGACGGTCACTGAAGAGATCATTGTCTTCAAGGTAGGTCAGCAACTTACTGTTCAGTACCCTTTCCATAACCTTGCACAAAATGGAGGTAATGGCGATCGGACGGTAATGGGCAGGGTCTGCTCGGTCGCCCTTTTTGGGGACTGGTTGTACATTTGCAAGCTTCCAGGATCTTGGTACCGTTCATTTTAATTCTTGGTTTCGTCACTGGTTTTTGAGTTGTCACTGGGATAAATGGCCACGGAGCTAAGAGCATTAGGACGTACAAAAGTGTTGGAGCCCTTCTTCACCATTTCTGCAAAAGATGTAGCTGCTTCCTGTTTCGTACAGGACTCCTGAATCGTCCGGTTCATCTCCATTAGACAATCTGATAGGTCTCGAGCTTCGGTCATGGTTTTAAGGGAGGTATGGGTTTGTATGGCTTTTTGCTTTAGCGACTTGCGAAACTCCATGTCCAACTTTCCGGCAAAGACTACTTATTTTTAGCTTCTGATCAGCGTTCAGTTTTCCCTCAGAAGAAATAACACAGACCTCATTCAGGCATTGCTCAATGGACGTCATCCAGTTCTGAATCTCCGGAGTGGAAACCATTTCAAACTTCTCATCTTGGTCCTGTCTTGGTTGTTGGGGCGATGTCGGTGCCGGTGTCGGTACCGGGATCGGTACCGGGATCGGTGTTGGTGGAGGGCTGCGTCGTATCATGGCGCTCCGATTAAAGGGGCTGCCTTCCATAAATATCCGGTAATATAAGTATTCAGTCAGTCCATTATTTTAACTTATCACTATAATGTTTTATTTGTATAACACGCTAAAACACTAAAACTAGGTCACTATTTATGCAAGCTTAATTTATTTTTATTGATATTAAACAGTGATGAGCACGTCTGTATTCGTTGAATGCAAATGCAACAACCCACAATACCTACAAAGGAGACGTTTCATTTTTGTATGGGACTCCGGCCATAACATGAACGCTTTACAGAACATGGGAAACGCACCCCTAAATACAATATGGACTTTTTTTTCTCACAATAACTAATATTTTTTAGGCAATAAATAAAAACTTAAAATGTTTGACATTTGTCATGAGAGTTACGAACTTACTTACTTGTTGTTTTCTATTTTATTTATGTTTATTTTAAGACATTATACCAAACTGGGCCCACCAAGAGACGATCAAATCTTTTGAACCATTTCTGGGTATAACGACATTCATACATTTACCTGTGAGTAAAAACAAAAGATTTTCAACCCGCCTGCCATGCGTGGCGATTATGGCAACAAACAATCTACAATGATGTCTCTGTGATCAACGAGGTGAAAACCGGAAGTGATCACCGCATGGTAAGTGGCACATTGAACTTAAATATCAAGCTGAAAAGATCTCGACTGATGAAGTCTTCAGTACCGAACCAAGTCCAAAACCCCGAGAGCTTTCAGCTCAAACTTCAGGAATCGTTTCGAGTGCCTAAGGAGCTCCGTGGACAATTATAACGATGGGTTTGTGGAAACTGTCCATACGGTCGGGTCTAAGATCTTTAAGACCCGTCGTACAGGTAGAAATAAGAAGCTCTCTGATCCTACTTTGCAGCTCATGGAGGAGAGGCGCGAGATGATCCTGCTGTCTTCAGACGATGCGCCCAAGTACCGGCAGCTCAATAAACAGATCTCTAAGTCCTTGAAAACCGATCTTCGTCGCTTTAATGCAGATCGCAATAGAGCGGAATAAGGGCTCCAAGGTCTTTGCAAGAGATCTGTCTATTGGGCAGAGCCAGCTTTCGAAACTGAAGACCGACGATGGCAGGATCGTATCCGCCAAACCTGACCTATTGACAAAGATCGAGAGGGTTCTATGGACAGCTATACACGTCACCAAGTAACCCCGGATGTCAGCTTGTACGAGATTAAGATGTCTCTGAAGCAGCTCAAAAACAACAAGGTGCCGGGTGATGACGGAATTAAGGCTGAGCTCCTAAAGGCTGGCGGAAAACCCGTTCTTAAGGCCCTCCAGAAACTGTTTGCTTTCGTCATACTCGAGGGCAAAACGCCACAGGCATGGAACAGAGCTGTGGTGATACTTTTCTTTGAGAAGGGTGATAATGCCCTCCTTAAGAATTATAGGCCCATCTATCTCACTTCTGAGCCATGTCTACAAGCTGTTTTTAAGAGTCATCACGAACCGTCTCGCGGGCAGGTTTGACGACGTCCAGCCTCCCGAACAAGCCGGATTCCGAAAAGGCTTTAGCTACGCAGACCACATACATACGCTGCGGCAGGTTATACAGAAGACCGAGGAGTATAACCTGCCTCTCTGCTTAGCGTTTGTGGACTACGAGAAAGCCTTCGATTCGATCGAGACATGGGCTGTACTGCAGTCTCTTCAACGGTGCCAGATTGACTATCGGTACATCGAGGTGCTGAAGTGTCTGTACAAAAAGCCCCTATGTCAGTCCGACTCCAGGACCAGACCTCGAAACCTATCCTACAGCGAGGTGTGAGACAGGGAGATGTTATCTCTCCGAAACTGTTCACCACTGCACTGGAGGATGTCTTCAAGGTTTTGAACTGGAAAGGGGTTGGCATCACCATCAATGACGAGTACATCACTCACCTTCGGTTTGCCGACGATATAGTTGTCATGGCTGAGACTATGGAAGACCTCAGTACAATGCTCGATGACTTCAGTAGAGCTTCCGAAAGAGTGGGTCTTAGAATGAACATGGACAAAGGTCATGTCAAATGCCCATGTAACACCCACTCTCATGAATATCGGAGACGCTACACTCGAAGTTGTGGACGAGTATGTTTACCTAGGACAAACTGTCCAGTTAGGTAGGTCCAACTTCGAGAAAGAGGACAATCGTCTAATCCGACTCGGCTGGGCAGCGTTCGGGATGCTATGCAATATCTTCTCGTCCCCCATACCGCAGTGTCTCAAGACGTCTTTGACCAGTGCGTCCTGCCAATGATGATCTATGGCATTGAAACGTGATCGCTCACAATGGGCCTTATTAGAAGACTAAAAGTCACCCCAAGGGCAAAAATTGAACGAGTTGCCAGTTTGCCTTAGGCATTTTGCATAACCGCGAGCGTTTGTAAACTGACGGCGCCGTTTATAAAATTACGATTCATATAATCTACCTGACACTTATAGACCACTCCGATCACACGTCATTTAAGTGTATCCATGAGACCTAGATGTCAGTGGCCGACACTTAGATCCAGGTCTAACGGGCACCTTGCGACATCCGTCCCTCCAGTTAGCCTGAGAGTGTTCTACCTTACGTTTACCGATCCGTGTTATCGGTTCTACGACTAATATGGCCGGCGTATTACCACTTCACCATATTTATTCTGTACTAGCTTCTACCCGCGACTACGTCTGTGTAAAATTTCGGCCCACAACCCACCCCGTCGCATCGCATCGCCCGTCCGCGCAATGACTTCGTTTTCGGTTGGCGTTTTATCCGACTTTTTGTCGTTTTGCTCGGCTCCTTAGGGGCGTAGCGTGATGTTAAATAGCCTATACACTTATTTTGTTGCGAAGTTATTTTAAAATTATGATATCTCCTAAGATGATGACCGAAATCAAATGATGTCAAGGACAATTTTGTTTACATTTAAATACTTGTAATTAATAACATATTTATTTGGATAAGGATTAATATTATGTTGACAAAACTCCTTCGCAAATAATGCATTAATTTCGAACAAATTTGATTACCATAAAAAAAGGATATAGTGAGTAAGTCTTAAAAGATAGAAACATGCAGTCGCGGACGTTTTTTTTTAATTTTAAAGAGGAACAATTCCATCATCTATCTATCTATCCATCTAGCGAATCTTTCTTTGCAACGCCAACAGACGCAGTTGAGGTTAAAAATATCATAACAAACCTCAAAGACAATTCAGCAACTGGATGGGATGGAGTGGAGTCCCGAACAGGACACTTAAGTTATGCAAAAATCACCTTGCTGCACCAATTGCCTTCTTGTGCAATTTGAGTATCTCGACAGGGAAAGTTCCTACGCTAATAAAAACCGCTAATGTATGTCCAATTTTTAAATCAGTCGACAAAACAGTCCCGTCGAATTATCGTCCAATATCTTTACTCAAATCCCTGTCTAAAATCCTGAAGAAAAGTAAAAGTAAAAGTTTTTATTTTGGAACAACAACAAATTGACATAATTACAATAGAAACGGTGATAGCTACAAAAGTTAAAAACTGTGTCGCAGCTATCAACGCCCGTCTAAACATAAGAAACACATTGTTCCAGACTTAACTGTGACATAAGTACAATTTAGTTAGCTATGGAATAAGGTAAAAATTAAAAATGCAAGAAGAAATAAAGAAACAAAAGCCATGCAAACTTTGTATCTTGGTAGTTGTGGTGCAGAGTGGAGTGGGAGTGAGTGTGGGTGTGTGTAAGTGAGGGTGTGTGTAAGTGAAGGTGTGTGTGAGTGAGGATGTGTGTGAGTGTTTGGAGTAGTTAAGATTTAAGTTTCCACAATTTTTTCAGTTGCATCATATGATAGAGATTTCAACCAGTCGGTCAACTTTACTATTAAAATATTACGAGGTAAGCGGAAAATGTCGATGCTCTTATTGACTTTATTGTAGACCTTGGAGCTCAGGAACCTGAAGTGTCTTCTCGCCACAGCTGCTCTACAGGGCACAATTTTACAGACTCTGTCGGAGAGTCGTTTCGCAGTACTATAGGTTGGGTCGAAGGGTACGAGCATGTGCTTTTTGAGTACAGTCTGTAGTACGAAAAGCTGCCTAACCGTGAGAACTTTGCATAGTGAGTAAAGGCCAAACGTCGGATAGCGGATAGGTTTTTTAGAAAGGACCTTTAGTACGGCCCTCTGCACCCTCTCTAGTCGCAGCATGGTTGTTTTGTGGGCACCACCCCACGTGGTCACGCAGTACCCAAGGACTGATTGAGCGAGAGCAAGGTAGACAGTTATAAGACATTTAAAATCAGTAACAACCCTAAGTTTTTTGAAAATGTAAATTAATCTTCGCACTCGTGTCACCATAGAGCTTATCTGTTTTTTCCATTTTAAATGGTTGTCAATGATGACTCCGAGATATCGTATGCTGTCAGTTACATCGATGGGAGTACAGTTACAAGTGGAAGAGTTGGTGAGTGTACACTCGTGAGCACACGAGACACACACAGACACATGCACACAATTTTTGTTCAAGTTCAGTAATTCGATGCAAAGCCAGTTCGTGGGTGTCACTGCACTCTTGAAATGTGAACACTAGATGTTGTAGTTGGCTGTGGTGGTCAGTTAAGTCCAGGTGTTGTGTATGTAGGTGAGACAGTTCATTTTTGAGGGAGGTGTTTTAAAAAATAATGTTTTCCACTTCCACTTCACTGTCTTCCCTTTCCTGGAGCAGCTGTTTGCATGTAGCTTTAGAAGCCTCAAGCTCCTTTAAGGTAGCTCGTAATTTTGCTTCTAATTCCCTGATGGTAGCACTGCGGGTCATCATTTTGCTTTGAACTGTCAGTCACCTGGAATGTGTGAAGATATGCAGCTAAATAACAGTGTAAGAAAAAGATGTTTTAAAATTTAGATTAGTAGGAGGTAGAAGGGGAAAAAAAATTGTATTAAAAATAGGTAATAAATTGTTAACAAAGATATTACGATAAGATGTAGCTAATAAGGAATTAGTTTAGAATGTTAAACAAAAATGAAGTTAAAAGGAATAAGCACTGCTTTTATTATGTAAGACAAAAAAAACTTAATTGGCAATATAAGTTTATGACACATTACAGGTTTGATAGGTAAGAATAAAATAGGTAGTCAATAAGGCCTAATGAACCTATGTTTTATGTATAGTAAATTATGTAGTGTTTATTGTCTGAGCGAATGTTTTCGTCGTCGATTTTGCTTCCACTAATTGTCAAGCAAAAGGAGACATAAACCGTGCCAGTGTGTTTTGGACGTAGCTCAGAGACCTGAGCAGTATTTTGTGATGTTCTACGGTCTGTAAATATTATGCAGAATAACATAAATAAAACAAAATACTCCCCGGGATTGAAGATATGTATTTGAAATCCGTCACCGTTGGTTTGGTCGAGTTGACAGCCGGTTTAAAATCCTTTTTGTGCGAAGTTATCGCGACAAAAAACACTGTATAATCACTGAATATACTACTTACTAACTAGGTACAAATCAAATCAAATCAAATTATTTTATTGTGGGCATAGGTTATACAGACAGATGTTAGGTAAATTACAGATCCATTATGTCCTGCCTAATAGGCATACAATAATAAATTATGTCAACATGCAACATATCAAAAATTTCATCGTTCATCACATTAAAGCA